>CAWUFW010005613.1:1140000-1301865 GCA_963921515.1 Calotriton arnoldi
ACCACCTGGTTAGGCGGGTCCTCAATCCCCTTAGTTTGCAGGAGGGTGAAATTTTTAAATCTGTACTTAAAAGAACTAGGTCAAATTCCAGTGGAAACCCAAAACTGATTTTTAGAATTTATGGAAATCTAAAAAATATTTTACGGATAACGAATAGTATTTTGCGACCAATGTTCAAAAAAAGAGCCACAGTCGTATACATTGTTTTTTGTTATGATGAAGATTTTAAGGTTAAAGCACTTTATGGACAATAGAAATTTAATTTGAGTTCACTAAATGTCCAATAAGGATTTATGGTTTTAACTTTGTATTAATGATTTTACTAGGATGTTTTATGTATATAAAATATGTTTTTTGGTGTAATGTTTTAAAAGACCGAACACTTGAATAAATTTCAATTTCAACAGCTTGCCACAGTCATATTTCTTATACCTATCACAGAAAAGAAGTTATAGAGCTTACGTTTCTGATGAGCCAAAATCCAGCCTTCCAGCAACCCTGCTGTGATTGGCCAGCCTCTGCCAGGCTGAACCAAGCTGTCTTGATGAGGTGTGAAGTGGCCTGACTAGAGACAAAGGATTTCCTGCGGGAGTAGAACTGCAGCTTCAGAGCAAAAGGCAGGATGGGGGTGGAGTAGCCAAACTGGTCTTCAAAGAGGGAATGGCAGTTTAGGGCAGCACAGGCTCACCCCCACATTCTGCACCCACCGCCCCCAGACAGGATCCCCTCAAATTAGATTAGCAGAGTGTCTGGAAGGGGAGTGTTAGGGAAACTTAGATACACCAGTGGGTTGGCTTAGCCAAATCTAACCCTACAGGAGAGAGTTTCTCCATTTTGGATTTTGGAAGAATAGTGCTTTCTGGGACAAGAATATGCCACACTTTGGAGAAATTTGTTATACTGCTGGGTGTCACCCTGTACCCCATTGGTCAGGGGTGCCTCCCTGCTTGTTGCCCAGGAACAATGGATAAATATGGGGGAGCTGCACAGCAACTCAGAACCCTGCCTGAAACTACAGGCAGAAGAATGACTGCCCTGCTGGAACCCTAGCCTGCACCCCAAAGGATTGCACTCTGAATGCCTCACTTTCTACACACTTGGAACTACAGCTCTAAGCTGGGTGTAATTTTAATTGAGGTAACTGTTATGAAATTTTATTCCCAGAGACGCCCTGAAACTCGAGTTAGGATATACTCTAAGAAGACGGAGGTACTAACCCCGTATTTATATTTAAAGCTACTGAAATAGGACGCTTTCTTTTATCATCCTCCCATAATCACTATGAGGTGAGGAGCAGTGTTTAGATTTATCAAACACAAAATAGTGTGAAAAAGAGTATGACATCTTTTTTCCCGAGTTTGTGAGTTTGTTTTTTGAGTAAGAAGTGTGACGTGAGTGGTGGCCTCAGTTAGTTGGTATAAATCTGATGGGAACTATAATGTGTATGCCCAGGGGGTGGTGCATATTGGACCACGTAATGGGTTTTTGCCCCAAATGACAACCCGAATATGTTTTTCGGATTCGTTTGTTTAACATTGTTATGTACAGGCCCTTTTCTTTAATGGTATATGATGTAGAAGCAGATAACACTTGCAATTATGGTATTAGTGGCAGTTTATAAATGTGCGGGTTGATGTTCACTAGCCCTGTAATGAATCCTCAATATTAACTGGAATAGAGTTTTAGAAATATATGCTGACATTTGTGTTTTATCACACAGGTTGTTTTAAATGTTCCGGTCAAAATCAGTCTGCTAGAGAGTCATATATATAGTCTTGAGAAAGATGGTGTTATAAGTTAGTCCATCGAAACGCGTCGACGCTTTTTTAACACAATCCGTGAAGAGGCTGGAACCATAGATTACGTATCAACACTGCAGTATCAGGTTCCAGCTCTGATTATTGTGATATCACGGATGTGTATTTTTCTTATGACATATTGTGCTGTCTTTAATGTGTACTCTCTTTTGTGTAGTATAATGTGTACAATGTTTTAAATTCATTTTTTAGATTTTGTGTTAGTGATGTCACAAATGATTTTTAACCTATGAAATGATTTATGTATTTTATGATATTTCTACTAATAAATAGATCTATATTTTTTAATATTGCCTTGTACTGTTGACCTTATTTCCCTTATGCGCATGGTGGATGAGCAGTGCTAGAGTCTGTGTGATTAGGGTGAGCATTTGAATATATGGATAGAAATGTAAAATGAGTATTTAAGTGTAGTCCAAAGGAAACCCTCTTTGCGATACAGTTGTATTAAACCCTATTCCTTTGGTTTCAAGGGGTCCCTCTCATTTTCTTTTATAAATGTGAGTACAACCCAGCGGGTTGGAGAGGCAGTTTGAGTCTCTGGTGTGCCTTTGTTCACTACAAGGCTCTACCTTTTATCTACAACTAACAATATGGACAATTTTAAAACTTTCAGTTTCTCAGAAGATCAATTTAATAGACTGATTAACCAAAATCCACATAATGGTACTAAGACTATTATTAACCAGTCAAATCACGAACAATTAATGAAACTTTTTAATTTAAAGAAAAAACTGATCCGCACAGAGCTTCATGCGGAATTTCTTATTGAGTATCTGAAAGCATGAGTGATACCGATCGGGTTGCAAATTAGGAATGAGCCCGGATTATTTATAGAACATAAAAAGTTTTTAGAAACGTGGTCTCATATTGCGAACCGTTGTAGCCGAGATTGGCTTATTCTTATCATAGAGACAGCACAAGAAGTCATAATTATAGAGAGAAAAGCCATAGAAGAATTAGAGGGCAAAGGATACCACGGCATTAGATGAAGCCAAAAAGAAACTAGAAGAAATGGAACAAGAAACTAATGGGTATAGAGAGTACCTTATAAATAAGAAGACGAATAAATTGAAAAAAGATTTTGATAAATGTAATGCTGAGTTGGTTTATCCCTATTTAGGAAAGGAGTACTATAATATTAAGAGGTATCAGAAATGGGAGAAGCCTAATTATCAGAGACCAGTCTCCTCAAGAGGAGGGAGTAAGAGAATCACCTTCTCAGAAACATCTGGCTCCAGTAGTGATGTGGAGGAGCAACACCATGAAGCTCAGAATAGAGGAGCACCAAACTCAGAACAAGAGTCTTTTTCAGGACAGCGCCAAAAACGAGATCAGAGGAACTTCAGGAGTTTTGGTCGAGGGGAACCAATGAGGAATTATCCTCCCTAGGACTTTCTAAAGACCAGGAACCGCAGATATTGGCGGTAGATAAAATCCCAATAGTGAACCTCTCCTCAAGAAGTCTTTCTATAATTGAAAGGGAGGTTCTTGAGAGGGGGTTTAGTTTTGCGCCCACAGATGCCCTCAACCAATTTGAGTTTGAAAAAGATCTCAGACTATTCTTTAGAAGAATCAGGTTAAAAGACTTTTTTGAGGATAAGGAATGCCGCCCCAGTATTAACGTTTCAGGTTTTAGAAGTAAATCATCTTTTACCCCCATTCTCGGCCAGGTTAGTAAGAACATTGAAATTTTTGAGAGAACTGTAGAGATTGAACTAAAAAATGTATTGGCTCGTCCCAGCAAACCTACCAACAATTTTTCAAAAAATCACAGAATAGCACTAAAAGGCCTCAAAGAGGATTCGAGTATCACCATCAAACCCGCCGACAAAGGCGGGGGTGGTTATCTTTGATAGTATAAATTACAATGAGAAAATGGTCAGTCTTTTAAATGTCCAAGAGCACTATAAACAAGTGTCTCATGTACATAATGAGAAATTAAAGAAAGAAGTCTATAATCTCTTAGAGATGGCAAAAAGAGAAGAATGGGTCTGTGAAGATGAATTTAAATTTTTACACAATAGGAACCCTATTACACCGGCAATATATGGGTTACCAAAAATCCACAAGAATGTGAATGATCCGCCTATGCGACCCATAGTCAGCAGTATTGGCTCAATTCTAGAACCACTTAGCAAATATGCTGACTTCTTTCTTAAACCTATAGTAGGTAGACAAAGATCTTATTTGAGAGACTCGGCACATGCGATCTCGATATTTGAGGGATTGGGCTTCAATGGGGTGACCCAATTTTTGGTCACCCTTGACATTGAAGCCCTATATACAAACATCCCTCAAGACGACACCATAAAAGTAGTTAGATCTATACTAGATACTGAAGACTTGGGTGGTGGCAATATGGATTTTATCATGAAATGTGTGAGCATGGTTTTAAAGAATAATTAGTTCCTGTACAAGAAAGACCCCTTTCAACAAATTAAAGGGACCAGTATGGGGGCTACTTGCGCCCCCAGTCTGGCATGCTTATATGTCAGCGAATTTGAACGGAAACATGTTTTTAATGAGTTGGCCCCCTTTTTTGAAAAGGTCAATCACTGGTACCGTTTCATTGATGATATCATTTTCATCTGGAACGGTACCAGTGAGGACTTGGGTGAGTTTATTTCCTGGCTCAATCTGGGCGACCCAAATCTGAAGTTCACGGCACAATGGAGTAACAGCAAGGTCAATTTTTTGGACATTTGTGTCACGAACAGCGAAAATAAACTGTCGGTAGAGTTATACACAAAGCCAACCGATAAAAATACACTCCTCCATTACGGGAGTAACCATCCCAACTCACAAAGGGATAATATTCCCTTTGGGGAATTCCTATGTTTGCGCAGGAATTGTACAACGATAGAGGACTTTTATGCACATTCAGAGGTACTTAAGAAGAAGTTAGGAGATAGAGGTTACCCCAGAAAACTGATTACAAATTCATTCAAGCGAGCCAGATTTTATGACCGAGAGTATATGCTGGATATGAACAAAGTGAGACAAAAGAAGAAAGATTCAGAGAAGGTGGTGTTCGTCAGTCAATTTTCCCATGTTAGCAATCAAATTAAAAACATCATAAATAGGAATTGGAAAATTCTTAATGATGAGAGAGAACACCACCTAGATAAACCTTTGTTTGCCTTCAGGCAGAACAAAAATATACGTAACTCCCTAGTTCACACTTACATAGACAATGAAGAGAGTGTACAGACTAACATGAACCACAAGAAAGCAGTAGGTAACAACAAATGCGGGACTTGCTTGCTGTGTGAACAGTGTATAGTTGCTAAAACCTTTGCTTTCAATGGAACTACTTTTATTCCAGATTCTTTGAATAACTGCCGGAGCAAAAATGTAGTATACCTTTTGGTCTGCCCATGTGGCTTAGGCTACGTAGGGGAGACGGGTCGTGAACTACGACTAAGACTTTTAGAACATAAATCTGCTGTGCGCACAAACAAAGAAAATGCGCCACTTACGCACTATTATTCTCAATTCAATCACAAATGCGATGAGTTCAAATGGTACATCTTGGAAAAAATGAAGACCAACAGACGCGGAGGGGACATAGACAAAAATAGAAAAAAGAGAGAACAATGGTACATGTGCAAGCTAGATACCATTAATAAAGGCTTGAATTCCAAGGAGGACTGGATGTCCTTTATTGTGTAATACAGTTACAGATAGGGAGATAGTAATAAGCCAGCGAACTAGAAACCATTAACAAGGGCTTAGTTTCTAGGGGGGATAGGTTGTCCTTTTTGTGCAACACAAATATAGATAGAGAGAGAACAACTATCTGGTGTAATACAATAATTGGGGACCAGCGGTCTGACCCCCCGGAAATGTATCAGTCCCCTTACTTGGGAGTTTCCGATATAAAATGATGCAGCATAACATAACAGGTAACGCCTGAGTGTTTGCCGTGAGGCCGTGTCAAGCACAATTGACCCTGTTAGGTTGAAATGGAGATTGTAGTGCTTAGAATCTGGATACAATTCTCCATGAGACTATATAAGTGACTATGATGGTTTAATATCAGACAGCCACGGGGCTATAATAATGAAAAGCTACAATTGACGCCAAATTGAGGATTTCCACCAGTGAGTGGTAATAATGCTAGACATTCCAAGATGGCACCCATTGCAAAAGAGATTTAGGATTATGGAAAAATCCCTCTTCTATGTTTACAGCCAACGCGGAAGAGCAATGGGGAGAATTGCTTTCTGGAAAATTCGCGAGAGTTCGATGCTTAGGGAAAGGCTAATTCTATACAGGTGTAGCTGGAGCCACAAGATATAAATACGAGGGGTAAGTTCCCGACTATCGGCCGATTGAATGAACCGGATGAGTGACGTGACACCATTGCACGCCGACGAGTGAGTATGCCCTCGCGAAGGATTTAAAACGAAGGGAGCAGTTCATAGATAACCCGGGAAGGGTCAGCCTCAATACTCTAGCGGTTTTTGTTCTTAATATAACAATGCGGGGGTACATTAAAAAATAGGGAGGATTCTGATCTCAGGACTAGTGTAAACCATGGGAGGTCCGTAGTCCCGTGATGTCCTAAGTACTTTGCGGGTTACTATGAGAGCGGACTACATAGCATAAACTTTGAAAATACTTGAATGCTTTTAGTGAGTTTGAATATATAAACGATGGGGACATGTCCATGACACGTATATTCTTCTTTGTTCCCGCAGACCCTATCTGTGAAGGGTAGTGTCGAGATTTAAGCAGTGGGACATAAAGCATATAGTGAGTGGAGGCGGCAGGCCCCACTCTGGAGGTATGTAAATAGTTCTTGCCTATAGCGTAAGGGAAGGTTTGAGGTTTTTGCAGAGGTCCGTACATTACAATGCGAATGTTTATTATATTTCTTTGTAGATCTGGTAGAATAACGACATATGGGAGATTCCCGCCATTGGAAATTATAAGATCCTCTACACAAAACAAATACCATCGCCCTATACTGCATAGATAAAAAGGTGAGGACGATGTCATAATAAAATGTGGTAAACAACCTAAACTAAAATAAGAACATTGATTCCGTAGCTGGGTGTAATTTTAATTGAGGTAACTGTTATGAAATTTTATTCCCAGAGACACCCTGAAACTCGAGTTAGGATATACTCGAAGAAGACGGAGGTACTAACCCCGCTAACCCCGTATTTATATTTAAAGCTACTGAAATAGGACGCTTTCTTTTATCATCCTCCCATAATCACTACGAGGTGAGGAGCAGTGTTTAGATTTATCAAACACAAAATAGTGTGAAAAAGAGTATGACATCTTTTGTCCCGAGTTTGTGAGTTTGTTTTTTTGAGTAAGAAGTGTGACATGTGAGTGGTAGCCTCAGTTAGTTGGTATAAATCTGAAGGGAACTATAATGTGTATGCCCAGGGGTGGTGCATATTGGACCACGTAATGGGTTTTTGCCCAAAATGACAACCCGAATATGTTTTACGGATTCGTTTGTTTAACGTTGTTATGTACAGGCCCTTTTCTTTAATGGTATACAATGTAGAAACAGATAACACTTGCAATTATGGTATTAGTGACAGTTTATAAATGTGCGGGTTGATGTTCACTAGCCCTGTAATGAATCATCAATATTAAGTGGAATAGAGTTTTATAAATATATGCTGACATTTGTGTTTTATCACACAGGTTGTTTTAAATGTTCCGGTCAAAATCAGTCTGCTAGAGAGTCATATATATAGTCTTGAGAAAGATGGTGTTATAAGTTAGTCCATCGAAACGCGTCGATGCTTTTTTAACACAATCCGTGAAGAGGCTGGAACCATAGATTACGTATCAACACTGCAGTATCAGGTTCCAGCTCTGATTATTGTGATATCACGGATGTGTATTTTTCTTATGACATATTGTGCTGTCTTTAATGTGTACTCTCTTTTGTGTAGTATAATGTGTACAATGTTTTAAATTCATTTTTTAGATTTTGTGTTAGTGATGTCACAAATGATTTTTAACCTATGAAATGATTTATGTATTTTATGATATTTCTACTAATAAATAGATCTATATTTTTTAATATTGCCTTGTACTGTTGACCTTGGGTATATGACTATATTTCCCTTATGCACATGGTGGATGAGCAGTGCTAGAGTCTGTGTGATTAGGGTGAGCATTTGAATATATGGATAGAAACGTAAAATGAGTCTTTAAGTGTAGTCCAAAGGAAACCCTCTTTGCGATACAGTTGTATTAAACCCTATTCCTTTGGTTTCAAGGGGTCCCTCTCATTTTCTTTTATAAACTATAGCTCTAAGTACTTTGCCTTCAATCAAGAAGTGAAGGGGTGGTCCACCATAAACTCAGAGCCACGTGCAGAACACTGCATGACACCTTCCCAAATCCACCACCCACGCTACTAGCGCTCGAGAATGTGCTCAAAACAGACTCACCGCGCCGGCTCATTACGCGGCTATATAACACAATGCAGACCTCGGCCCCCGTGCTGGAGCCCAGGGCCTTCAGGGAGTGGAATGCGGATTTCCCTGCCCCAATCACAGAAGCGATACCCTTTTGTATCGCTTTGTTCGCCCTAAGTTGGCGGGGGTATGCCCAGACGTGGGTCCCTTGCTCACTTTGCCACTGGATTCAGGCAAGCCTGGCTGATGACGGCTGGAATGACCATCTTAGAGCTTCTAGACCCTTGGATTTGTGTTGTGGACACTTTAGAATCCCAAAAGGACCTTCTGGAAGGAGATCCAGAAGTTTGGAGAAGATTGGACATTTTTTGTCCAAAAGCTCCATAAGGTGACCGACCCATTGGCGAGAGTCAAGCTGCCGACGTCGAACAGCGACCCGGCCTGGATTTCAGGGTCGTCCTGCTGAAAGCTCCGGAGGTCAAGACTTCCAAGATTTCACCAAGGCCTCACACTGAGCTAAGTCACTGTCGTCAACTCAAAACCCAGCCTAACGAGGAGCCTCGATCGATGTTGAGAGGAAAAGCTCCAGAAAAACAACTTAGTGCAAAGGTAAACATTTGACCGAGTCCTCCCGCTTAGTGTATCCGACCCGGGGTCCATCGCGGTCAGCCTCAAACTTTGACTTTGTTCCAGTCAAGCGTGACCAGATGTCCCAAGTTGGCGCCTTGGGTTTTTAAGCACTAGAAAGTGTTTACTCTTTAAAAATTAATATCTCTGGTTCCCTACATTGAAATTTTATCGGGCGTAGTTCGCGCAGTTGCGCTACGCGATGCTACGCGAAGTGGTAAAACAACTCCGCTGCGCTACGCGAGCAGCGTAGTGCGATAGGAAAATGCTGTACGCGGTGATTGCACAGTGCCGGATGCTTGTCCGCACTGTGCAGTCATTGCAAACGGCATCATGCACAGTGCAAGCGGTCGTTTTCTGCCGCTCGAGTAGATTTTTATTCGAGCGGCAGCTTTCTCAACGCGAACGGGCAGTTTCTCATCGCGAGCGGTCGCGAGCATACGCGACCACTCGCAATGAGAAACCTGACCCCCCCGCGTTGAGAAATCTCGCCGGGAGGTTTATTTTCCACGCTCGCGCTCACCAACTTGATGTTGCCGATCATGAACGAGGAAACATCTCGCTGGGATGTTGATTTTGCTCGCTCGCGATCGCCAACTTGATGTTGAGGAACGCGAGTGAGCAAAAATGTCCGCTACGCGATTTTCTCTGCACTCCGCGAGATCCGCGTAACGCGGAGTGAAGAAAACTCCGCGAGCGGAACGTAGTTCACCGCCCAGGGTTAGTTTTGATGTCATTTTAAAGATAAAAATATTTCCTATTTTTATAAATTGGTATTGGATTTTTATTGTGATTGTGGCCTTATTACCAGTGGTAGGAACCTACTTACCCCTGCGAATAAACTACTTTCCAACAAATGGCATGTGTGCACCCAGGAAAATCAAGCTCAGGCAGCTGGATAAATGTCGAAGTACACAACTTCTGCACAATCAAAACAAACTCCTGTCTCCCAGCATGTGGGTTAGCCTTAGCTCTTCTGACGATTTTCGCTTAATTGTTTGGAGACAGCTGCGCTGTCAAGCCAGACCATAAAAAAAGGAGTTACTAGTGTCTGATGCACATGACCAACAACAGCAGAGGACTGTCACCATGTGCTTGTTCCGTACAAAGCTGTGTTTTAGATTTCTCTGAATTCTTTCTCTTATAGGGGTATAGTACCCCAACACTGTACTTTAAAGAAGCAAGTCAGACTGCATTGGTCAGCAGGCCACTATTTTGCATTTCAGATTGACATTCTAGATTGACATTGCACAACATTAGTTTCTTTTCCAGTCCCAGTTTATTGACATGTATATATGAAATGCTTCTTATCTAAAACCCTAGCATCGCAATACAAGGAGGTAACTAACTCCCACCTTTCATGCATGGTCCTGGGGAGCAAGAGTGAGACAGGATAAGTGGCTGGCAATGTTAAATATTTATATTTCGGCTATTGATGGCATGTATCAGAACCCTGTTCAAAGGGCCACAGGGCAAGCTGGAGCTACTAGGCCTAACCGTGTGGGTTGAGGCTTTTTGCTCCTGGTGTCCTGTGGCCCGACCCCTACTAGGGAGCCTGAGCAACTGGGCCAAGTACCCCTTCAAAACTTGACTGTCAGTGGTAGCGCAGGTCGAGCAGTCCAAAGCTTCTCAGGGGAGGGGGGATTTAGACACAGGGTGGTGAACACAGGCTCACAACTCTAAATATGTTCTATAGCACCAATAAATGATTGTCCAGTCAAATACTTGCTTTTATGAAAAAGGAGTATCTATATGTCACACAAAGTAAAATATGACATTCGCAAACAATACACACAATACCCCGAGATCATGGCACTAGTGTTTCAATAGGCA
Organism: Calotriton arnoldi; assembly: GCA_963921515.1. Taxonomy (NCBI): domain Eukaryota; kingdom Metazoa; phylum Chordata; class Amphibia; order Caudata; family Salamandridae; genus Calotriton; species Calotriton arnoldi. The sequence continues at coordinate 1,150,676 of CAWUFW010005613.1, forward strand.
GTTCCTGAGTCCCACTCCCCTCTCACTCGCAGTAGTGGTTATTCCCCATTCATTATAGGTGACATACAGGGTAAGCCCCACTAGTAGTCCAAGTTTCACGAGTCCCACTCAGACGCCAATAAAAGTCAAAAGTGTTCCAGCTCAAAAGCTCTATATGTCAGGCAAGTTTCACTGGGCCTGTTAATCAGTCTTACCCATACTATAAGGACCTGCACGACCGGAGTCTCCGAGTGAGCCTCCCCTGTGGGTGCTGAAGCTGCAGCGGCTGCCTCCAGTGACTACCACACATGCGGTCCTGCAAGGGCAATGGTAGGGTGTCCTCGAGTGCCTCACACTCGGTCCTGCGGGGGCAGCGGCTGGGTCTTCCTCTTTGGTCAATCTCTTAAAGTATGGTGGGGTAAGAGGTTATTACCTCTAGCTGGAAATGAGGCAAGAGATCGTGATGATTTTATTGAGGCACTGGATTGATTAAAAGAACATTTCACAGACGAGCCTCACTTTGGGCCTGATCAAAAGTAGACCGATTATTATTTCACCTGAAAAATGTGACCACATCTCACCACTCCTGAAGGCCTTGAACTGGCTTCCTTTTGAAGCCAGAATCCACCTCAAACTGGCCTGTATCACACACAAAGTCTTATACACGAACTCCCCGGCATATCTCGCCCAGAAAATCGTAGTATCTGGGGGATTCAGAAACTCCCGGTCCGCCAGAGACCGTGTGCTCCAGCCACCCCGCTTCCGTAAGGAAAAAACATATAACCGTGCGTTCTCTGGGGCTGCACCAAGAATCTGGAACTCGCTACCGTCCTCCATCAGAAGAATACCTTCTCTGTCAATCTTCAAAAAGGAAGCTAAAACCTTCCTAATGAGCAAATTCCTCCCATAACTCTCCTTTGTCGTGCATACCGCCTTTTGTCATGGCCTTTGTTTCTATGCATAATTTCCTGTTCTGCTTGGTTGTCCTTTCCTTGTACCGATCTCTCACTCTTTCAAATGTTTTGCTGGATCTCTCTGCCTTTTGCTATCTTATCTCCCCTCTTATATAATTGCTGGTTTTCTCTTTTTATCGCTGACATGTCGCTCTGCTGATTATTGTACTGTATTGATTATTGTATATAACCCTGATTTTTGTCCTAATGTAGTCAATTCCCTAATCCCCATCCTTGTGTGTTGCCTGTGCCTAACCTGTACGCAACGTGTTATCCCTGTAAAGCGCTCTGATACCCTAACGGGTCACGTTCGCGCTCTATAAAACCTCAAATAAATAAATAAAATAAATAAGAATCTGGCACTGAGGTGTACGGAGTTTATGGGATGCAATAATCATGGCCTGTTCCAGCTTTTTGGAGAGTACCATGTGGTTTGGCGCTTACTGCATCAAAATCCACAAGTCTAGGTAAATAATTGGACTTTTCCCCTAATTATATTCCAGCAAGTTTAACCTGCCGAAATTTTACAAAAGGTGCAGTCTTTATTTCACCTAATAAATACAGGATGAGAAATATTGCACCACTTGTAATTGTGATCCCTTTGCAAACGTGTGTGCGCAGGAGTTGCATTTTAATGGGTCACTTGTAGTTCCGCTCATAGGAATGGAGAGGCACAACTTCTACTGTAGACATCAATTTGTTAATGAGCCTCAACGAAAGAGTCTCCTTCCACGTACCCAGGAGAAACCTCCGCTCTGCCGGCCTAGCCCTCACAGAAACCCCGGGCATCCGCAGAACCAGAGCGGGTGGAAGAGCCTTCTCCTACATCGCGGCTAAGGCCTGGAACGAGCTCCTGATCAACATCAGACGCTCCCCCACTCTGCACACCTTCAGGAAGAGCCTCAAGACCTGGCTCTTCGGCTGACCAGGAGCTGACCCCCCACCCTAGCGCCTTGAGACCCTCACGGGTGAGTAGCGCGCTTCACAATTCCCATATTGATTAATTGATTGAATAAGCGAATGATGAGAGTATAGCGACCAGGCTGATTCTAGCAGCTAAGTGTGACTTTCATGCAGTAAATCATCACCAAATACATACATTCATGCTGTACCTATTTTAATAAATGTGTTGAGTTTTCATTACATCCTCTATTTATTTTCTCTTAACCCTGGATCTGGGGTACTCCACATGAACAGTAATGTTTAACAAAATGGCCACAGTACCCCACCAGCACACCATACTTTATTTCATCAAGAAAATCTGCTGTATTTTTTTCTGTAAAAATCATCTTCTGTGTCTTTTCCTACTTATTTTGTGCTGTTATTTTATAATGAATCTTATGTCATTTGTGTAACAAATGTTATTTTAAGAACATCCCCCAGTTTCCCTATTAGAGGGTTGCTTGTGCACCCCAGAGAATGCAGTTGTTATAATCTACTGTCAGCCCCTTCATTGCTTTGCTGAATCAGATATTACCACAACAGACATAATACAGTTTTGGGTGGAGACTCACCTTTCCGCCCACCAGGAGGCGAAGTGTCCAGAGTGAAGGTGAGATGGAAGAGTTGGAGGCTGGGCAGGGGCTCCCAGCGATTTTATTTCTTGCTTTTGCACTCTATATTTCAAATGTTTTTGACATGTACTAAAGCTAAAATGCTTTCCCTAACCTTTCCGCGTAATTATTTCTTACACATCTATTCTAGCCAGACCTCTTGGCTTTATCAATGCCTGTTAGATTATCTTCAGGCTGAGCTCCTAGGTTCCTTCAGACTGATGCAACTGCACTGCTATTTTTCACCTTGATTGATGGCTTTAAGTAAATGAATTGGAAGTTGTTTATTAAATGAATTGGAAGTTGTTTATTTTACTTATAAATGGTAATATAGCGCTTGTTGATCAAAACATGCAGCTCCTTGATGCATTTATAGTAAACTGTTCTAGGCGCTATCCGTGCATTTAAGATATCTGGTGCTTAGATCTTAGGTTTCTCTGCGGTTTTACGAGGTGGGATGGTTTCGGAAGAAAGCGTCGAGGGCCTCGGTGGCCTGTTGCACAACAAGATGTGATGAAATGTGACAAGACAGAGCTATTGTCTGCGGCCGGCTGTGCAGGCACTGAGTGTGTGACAGCCGTGTCAGTCCCTGCCTGTGCTGCACAGAAGGCAGTGTTCCTGTGACAAAGGCTCGGATTGTGGCCATGAATGAGTCATGAACGTAGAGTAGAGAAGCGCGATTCATGGAAAGACAAATGGCCGGGGCGACCTAATCAAAGCACTAAATGATTCCATTTGTCATTCGGGGCGCTTGCGTTTCTGTGCTCGCATAACTTTCTGATTTGGTTCAGGAGGGTCCCGTTATCTGACCTTCTGCCCCTGCACTGAGCTCTTCGGCCCTCACAGACAAATCACTACTTTGCATGTCTAAAGGAGAAGGTGGGGCCTGTGGTGTAGACGGGGAGACTCGTGTTCTAGCATAGAGGTCTCATATTAAATACTGTTTGATCTTGGTCAAATGTTCCCATGTCCCTATACTTTATTTCGATTGCCTCCAAGTTATTTTTGGATTTTTTTTATTACGCCCAGAAAATATACACATTATTTAATTAGATTAATAATCTGCAATACTCTACAGGGACATACTAGCAAAATATGAAGAGTTGCCCAGGTTTAAAAACATTGCCTTTTCTTAAAGTGATAGTGTGCATAAAATGATCACCAGGCATTGGTAAAGCTAACAGGTTTCACTTTCGTATAGCGCATGCACAAGGAGGCACAGAGCGTAGATTGGCACAGAGATCATGCATGCAGACCCGCATGTAGTGCACACCTGTCATCGTAGGGTGTTTTGGTTTTGTTAATGTGACGTTTGTTTTGGAATACATTGGTTCGCCCCGTGCCGCGCGGGTCCGGTCACAGCACACCCACAGGAAGTGTCCGTGTTTTGATTGTGCCCCAGGCAGGCCGAAACACCACACCGAACTTCTACAGACACACTTTATCAAGTGAACCAGGCATGCGCGCTAGCAGTCCTACCAGCAATAGACTCTGGCTGATGTGCAACAGCATGGGCTGAGGTGCAGATGGGAAGCACACGGTGACTTGCACCAGATGTGCACTAGTGATGCACCTGCACGGAGCGCTTGGTACCGCGCATCCCCAGAGCTCTTGGTGTTGCGCATGAGATGAGGACCGTGTATTGCCCTTGAGGTGAAGACTCACTGCAGTGTACCAGTGCTGTGCGCAGTACGCGGGCACACGGTGACGTGCACCAGATGTGCACTAGTGATGCACCTGCACGGAGCACTTGGTACTGCGCATCTGCAGAGCTCTTGGTGTTGAGTATGAGATGAGGGCCGTGTATTGTGTTTGAGGTGAAGACTCAGTGCAGAGTACCAGTACTGTGCGCAGTACGCGGGCACACGGTGACGTGCACCAGATGTGCACTAGTATGCACCTGCACGGAGCACTTGGTACTGCGCATCTGCAGAGCTCTTGGTGTTACATGAGATGAGGGCCGTGTATTGTGCTTGAGAGGAGGACTCAGTGCAGAGTACCAGTGCTGTGCGCAGTACGCGGGCACAGGGTGATGTGCAGCACGAGGGGCAAAGCAACGTAAGCCCGGGCACATGTTGATGCAAAATGTGGGGCTCTTGTCAATTTGTACAGGGTGATATTAAAGGAGCTTTAAATTGTCTCCTGCCAGACATGAAAAGCTCATCCTCGCCGGTATTTTTCTTTGTATTCTGGGAAATGTAGTTATAAAAGATGGACTACAAAGAATACAAAGGAAAATTATCGAGACAGACAGCAGCAGGACACTGTTTAAGAATGTGATCGCACAAGTCAAAAGGTGTTGGCAAAACGACCTACCTAATGAATAAAATGTATATTATTGCTAGGAAGCAGCCTGTGTCCCTTAAAGTAACTGGTTCATCTTTTTTTATTTTTTTTTATCCTGTTTGGGAAAACATAAGGGAATGATTTTGCCATTTACCCCCCAGGCTGCCAACCACACTCACAAAGGCCAAGGTGTTCTAAAGAGACACCTTTCCCTTTGCGAATCAGTTACACCACATTTGAGGTGTCGGTAACTGATGAATGGTTTGCAACCGCAATTTGGTTGCAAACCATTGGTACATTAATTGCAACTCTCAATGAGGTGGGGATGCCCCTTTCATATCGCCTCCAAATTGCAGTTTGAAATGGATTTCAAAGCCCATTTTGCGAGTCGAAAATACTTTTTCTGACTCACAAAATGGGTTTAGTACATAGTACAAAGCCTTTCTGTAGTTGCATAAGCTGCAATTTTGCAAATCATAGGATTTGCAACTGCATAAGATCTTTGTACATCTGGTCCCTGGTCATTTTTACACCTCTGGAAGACTGGACCAAGGTGCTGAGGCTACTTCAGGGAAATCTCGCTCAATGCATGCAAGAAAACAAGGATTATCTCACTCTGACCTTCTTGCCGTTCTGAAAATTGTTTCAGCATGCCTTTGCGGTGAAGGGATCCACCCTCATGGAGCTCTGCCTGGCAGCAGCAACCCCTCTTGCCTCACTGGAAGATTCTGAATTTCGAAAAAAGTGACGGTACGAAGGTAAAACTTTGCACCTGGACATGCTAGCAAGTTTATCTGACCAGAGAAGTGATATCTGCAGCTACAAAATCCAGGTTTGTCCATGTGTGACCTTGTGTCTGAATTCGAGGCACCATCATCAACCACAGGTTCGGACTTTGCCCTGCAGGAGATCTTGACTTCCTTTTCAGGGACTAACTCAGAAGGTAAAATCTTTAACCGGGATGATTTGCTTTATCTTTTCAACCTCTGCTCCATCTTGGCCATCCTGAAATCGCACTTAGGTCCCAATCGACGACGACTTTTGTCTGGTACTTTATACTTGATGCTTTACTTTTTCTCTGCAATTGTTGCCTTAAAATGTCAAAAAATTGAATCCCCAGTTCCCATTGTCCCATTTTGATGATCTGGTTGTTTTTTACTCATCAAAATGTTCTTTCTTTCTCTAAATAGGTTTTGGAATTTCATTGTGTTGTTTTCTGACTTTTAAAATTGTTGGTACTGTAGGAAATTCTTTGGAAAATTGCCTTTTGCTTGTGCCACAGCTACCAGGGATTGGACCTAATCAGAGTGGATTTATTAAGTTGGTAGGGGTACCCCACTCCCAAAATAATAATTCGACTCTTGACATCTACCATTCCTCTTCTGAAAGTGGAGTACAGATCTGGAATCCTGCGTCACTCATAGGCCCCAACCACTGCCTGTATGAACCTCAATGCACATTGGATACCATACCTTGGGGTATGAAAAGCTGGATAAAATATTTCCCTGCCTACCACCCACATACTACATGGTGGACTTGATCCTTTTGGGACCAATATATCTAAAGATGGAACAAGGTACACTCCACCACCAACCTGTATTTCCCGTTAAGAGAAGATAAAACAACAGGGCTTTCCGATGGATCTTTACATGGCCCTCTGTCCACAGATTGTGTCAGTGGCAAAGCTACATTATTCAAATTATAAATTCAAACCAGGCCTCTCAATGGAGTAGAGCCCTTGTGGGTATTGGCCAGGGGAATATTGTACAACCCTTGACCTATAAATCACATGCAGTATGTCCCTAAGAATCCAAATCTGCCTCCTGCGAATACTTATAATTTTTTTGGGGCTGTACCCTTTTTAGGTCGAGCATTCGAGACCTCTTCTATATACTTTAGTATATATACTTTAGTATATACTTATATGTGTATGTACTTTGTGGACTCTGGAGATGAGCCCTAGGACTTGTCTGCTTCCGCCTAGGGACTTTTTTTTCTGTTCAACTGCCTCTATTTAACTGTCTTGATAGAAAACGACCAGCAGAGGTCAGTAAATTACCAGAATTGCTTTCTGCTGAGGGACTTTCCTTATTTTATTTTTCTGGCAACTGCCTCTATTTAACTTTCTTGATAGAAAACGACCAGCAGAGGTCAGTAAAATACCAGAATCACTTTACCATTCATTCTCTAGATTCCAGTCTATAGAAATTGTCTTTCACGAGCACCCGTGGTTGTCACGCAGTTCCATGTTAAAGAACAGTAGATGTTTTAGCACCCAGGCTAATGTGCTGCATAGCTAAATACATATAAGGTCCGATTGCATTGCAAATGCTTGTTAATATCTATAGAGAACTGAGACATCATTCTTTCAGTTCTCTCTATACCAGCTTTTGTGTAGGCTTGGGCAATGAACTCTGCTCCATGACAAACACAGAATTCAGGCAAAAACTCAGAGTTAGCTACTAAACTGCACCAACAAATGCTTTGATAAAGCAACTTTACATGCTAAAAAGCATAACCGATTCACAAAAGTGAACTTAAAAAATGAAAAATATCAGGCGATGAGAGAGGTGATGATTTTGGGGTCCCCCCTAACCTAGGGGGAGGACCAAGCAGATGCCTTGAACACAAAGAGCATATCATGCTGAACGATTCAGTGGTGGTCCCATCCTCTTAGGACCACCCCAAGCACAGTTATGGGCAAAAATACAATCCCGATCAAAGGCCCTGCAAAGCATTATGGGACGAGATTAGCAGTGGGCAGTGAATATTATAGTATCCAATATCAAAATAATTCTACAAAGAGCTGCAGTTCAACTAGTCGTTACTAGGTGTCCCTCACGAGTCAAATGCAAAAGCATTGAAATTATTACATCAAGCTGCAGTTCAACTAGTCGTTGCTAGGTGTCCCTCAAGTCAAATGCTTTTGCATTTGACTCATGAGGGACACCTAGTAACGACTAGTGGAACTGCACCTTCATGAAAGGGTTTCAATGCTTTTCCATTTGACTCGTGAGGGACACCTAGTAACGACTAGTGGAACTGCAGCTTGATGTAATAATTTCAATGCTTTTGCATTTGACTCGTGAGGGACACCTAGTAAGGACTAGTTGAACTGCAGCTCTTTGTAGAATTATTTTGATATTGGATACTATAATATTCACTGCCCACTGCTAATCTCGTCCCATAATGCTTTGCAGGGCCCTTGGTTGGGATTGTATTTTTGCCCATAACTGTGCTTGGGGTGGTCCTAAGAGGATGGGACCACCACCGAATCGTTCAGCAAGATGTGCTCTTTGTTTTCAAGGCATCTGCTTGGTTCTCTCCCTAGGTTAGGAGGATCCCAAAATCATCACCTCTCTCACTGCTGCTAAATTTTCATTTTCACTTTTGGGAAATGACTATATGCATTTCAGCATGTAAAGACAGAGATAGTTGTTATTTTGCCAAAAGTATATGAGGTTTCTGTTTTATTAATTGGGAATCTGACAACGCCTATCTTTACTTTTGTGTAATCATTTACATATTCACTTCAGTTACAAATGCATTGGTAAATGAGTTAGGCTTGAACTTCTGTTGAGTAATTGAGTCATAGTTTATAAAAACTAAACAGATATAGTGACTACATGTGTCTTATTAGCAGTTAATCATGCCTGTCATCTGCAGCTCTTAAAAGGTGACTGGAGAAATGTGTCACGTTTTCTTCCAAGGTCCTAGAACGTTCTCTGTGTTGTGACTCAGCACCAGAACAAGGAGAGAGTGGCCAAGGCACAATTACCATTTGAAATAGAAAATAACAATCTCTACCTTTTTAGTGGAAGATGGTCTTTATTCCATATTTTCATTACAGAAATGTATGTATAACACATTGGCAAAGCCGATAGGTTTTGCTTTTCGAAGGTGTTAAGTTATATTTTGGCTTTGTCACTGCTTGTTGCCAATGCTGAACAATATTGGCAAAAATAAAAATAAGACAAAGACGCACTCTGAAGCATGATGACATATGTCTACCTGTGGTGTAAGTGGTACACCGCTGCAGGTGGTTGATGTGCAATATACCACTACAATCAGCTTGCAGACATTTATAGGGTAAGTTGGTCTCCTTTCTTAATGTTACCTTGCAATACACCACTTCAGGTGATTCGTGCTTGCAGTTGTATTGTTAGTTGTGCCTCACTTATGAGTTTTTGCAGAAGGGCAGCACCACAGGCCTTCCTGCTGCGCTGTCTTACGGCAAAAGAAAAGAGCAGGAATGCGCCGTATCTATCAGATATGGCACATTCCTGTCCTTTTCCCCTGTGCTGGCGCACAATGGGCTGCCATGCTCCAACGCAGGCACCTTTGCACCATGGTGCAAGGGTGCCTGCGTTGCAGGGATGATTATTTTTGTGCAGGAAGGGAAGCCTTCCTGCACAAAAACAATCACAAGAGGCTTTTTCCTCTTTCTATGTGTGCTGCAGATCTAGCCCAAATAGAAACAAGCATTTGCAATGCAATCGGTCTCACCTTAGGGAAAGTTAGAGCTATTGGCGTTGCAAATGACAATGTTTCTTAGTTATGTTTTTGTGTTTGCAGTCGAGTGATCATTTGACCTATCTTAAGACATAGGAAGAAAAGAGGATGGAGAGGAAACAGGAAAGCTGGGGTGGTACGAGAATTGCTTTAAAAGAAGCAGGAGAGTTGAAATTTGTGCACATATAAAGTGCCCCCCCCTCCCCCAGCGCTGCAATTGCACTACTTCAGGAGACAATAGGAAGAGCACACAGGGGCTTGCACTTACCTGAATATTGCATGCATAATGTATTGTTAGCAACTTTGTAAGTATTAAAGTATGAATATTATATGCCTTTTATGTCTATGTAAGCGCTCCACCGTCCTTTTGGAATGTGTGGCAATGCCAATAGGTCTTGCATTTGCGAGGGTTAGAGCTATTGGCGTTGTAAATGAGAATGTCTTTTACCTGTGTTTTGGTTTGGAGTGGAATGGATGTATGTTGTTTGGAGCGGAATTATGTGGCTTGAATTGGAATTGTTAGTTGTGGAATTGTGTGGGGTGGAATTGTGTGGTGTGGAGTGGATTTGTGTAGTGTGGTGTGGAACTGTGTGGGGTTGAGTGAAATTATGCTGATTGGAATTATGTGGCATAGTGTGGAGTGTATTTATGTGGATTGTTATGTGGCATAGAGTGATTTTATGTGGTGTGTACATGCGCTGCCCAGGCTCGACCTCAAAATGCAAAAAATGACAAGGAATGAAAGGAGAAGTGCTTGCAGGTTCCTGAGGTGGGGGGGAGGAAAAGATGCACTATGTAGAGCGATTAAATAAAGCATGTTTGGATGTGAGGGCGATCTGGCTGGGGTTGATTGGGAGGGGGGAAAGAGGTGATGGAGGATAGAGGGAGTGAAAATGAATCCACGAGCACTCTTTGGAATGCTCAAAGCAAGAAGATTAACAGTGACTTTCCAGCGTAAATTAATAAATAACAAGATAAGCAGAATGGCTTTGAAGAAAAACAAGTTTTGAAGTGCTTGGCTCCGTGCACCCTGCTGCTACATACTGATTAATGTGGAGCTGCTATAAAAGAGCAACAAAGGCAAACACTGCTGCTTGTCACGGATAAGTAATTCTAGACGGTGGGGGTGGGGCGCTGAAGAAGCGGAGGTTTGTGGGTTAAATCCGGTTGTACCCGTCTTTTGTTATTTGTGAAGTGAATGGCAGTTTAAAAATCAGACGAGTTAACAGATGAGGATATTGTGGTAGAAGGATGTTCATTTTACAGCATTTCCATTCACTCAGAGCAGGAAGGGGAGGCCTGCTATTGATAACGAAAACGGAGTTCCTTTATCACTTTCAAAAGCTTAAAATAACACCATAGCATGATATAACATAACATACGCTCTTGTAAACACACGTTCACCCGGGAGCTTCTTTGCACTGTGTAACAGATGTTTAATGTTACCCAACTATATGGTACTCATTTCATCCATCTCAGGAGTGTGGAAGGCTGCATTGTCTGGCAAGATGTGATGGGGGCAGAGGTGGCGTCACACATAATCACGCTTTAGTCAACGGAACTATCAGACCCTGCCATGTAATGAGCAACACTAGATTCCAGTCCCAGGCTTTGAGTTTAGAAATCGTACATTTGAGGTGTATTATTACTTCAACATGTGCAGCGGCAATCAACCAAGCCTAAAACACCCATAATGCACTAGGTCATTTACCAAAAGCACAGGATTGGAGCATAATGTATTCGATGATACGATGTCATCTGGTAAACTTTTGCTCAAAGCAGTGTGTGGAGAACCTTGTCACACATTAGAACTTTTACAATGTTGTCAAGTGGTCGTGTTTTATTATACTTTTTCCTAGACCATTGTAACATTGATTAAGACAATTCATATACATGCAGTTTATTTCTTCATGCAGCGGAGACATGACACGGTGCATGCAATTCGTGCAGCCTCTCCCATTCCTACTGCATGTTCAGAGAGCCTGGGGCAAGCAGAGAGTACAGCCACCCACGCCTCGAGTGCAATGTGAAATAAAGAGACCTTACCAGCATGCACGCAGGTGAAGCGCTGCTGCGTTCGGGTACGGTGAGTCCACGCGTCCTGCGCCTCTGCTGGAAAGCGTAAAGCAAAATGTTTCACCAACTAAAGGCACACAAAACAAGCCGAAAACACACAGCAAGCAAACCCCAGGAACGAGCTGCCATGTTAGAAGTTGAAGTGCGGCCGGTGCCATGTTGATGAAAGAAAACATGCTGCGCTCCTCCTGAAGTGGCCGGCATACTGCCGCCATGCTAGTAATAAACAAGGTTTGCACAGGAATGGCGAGGGCTTGCCGAAAACAGAAGCAGGGAAGCTGAGAAGAGCATGGAATGGTGGATGGGCAAGAGTCAGACACCGTACTGCATGCGGCTGCCATTGCTCAAGGGCAGCGTCCCGCGAGTGGTGTGTGCGGCGGCCGCCATTGTGAAACAAAAATGAAAGTGAAAGCGCGCACGGTGCGCAGAAAATAACAAGCATTGGCAATGCAATAGGACTCGCATTTACTCGAGACCTATTGCATTGCAAATGGCAATGCGTGCGGGCGACGAGGCACGAGGGGGGGGCGGCGAGAAGGCATCGGACTGCGGGAGGTGGGGGCACGGGAAGAAAGTAGTCTGTGCTGTAAAGGGGCCAGTAGCCATGGAAGGATACAAATGACTGTCATGGGGAGGGACTAACAAGCTTAAAACCAATCGGAAGGCAGCATTTATAACCTAAGCCAATGAAGAAGATGGGCCGGAGAGTGGGCGGAGCTTCCACGAAGCTTCCACACTATAGTGTATACTGCATGCCTCGCAAAGCGATGGCAGCGGATTCGCGCTGCAACGCTAGGCGAGACCTAAAAAGGAAAAACGAATAAAGATATTTCTCCTCGTTGCACCTCCCTTTGGTGCTGCTTCAGAGTTACGATTTCTCGTAAATCTGGGCCAGTGTCAAAAAGCCATGGATGTTGCTGGGAACGCCCCCAGCAACACCCATTGCATGCCCCTTTAATGCACAAAACGGCGTTAAAGGGAACAATATTTACAAGGCAGCATTAAGCCAAAAAAAGTGGCTTAGTGCTGCCTGGTAAATATAGAGCAGGCTCTTGCGTCACCGGAGCGTCACAAAAAGTGACGCTCCGGCGGCACAAGAGGCTTATAGATGAGCCCCATCTGGTTCGTGAAGCAACACAGCACTGCGTATACCTAATTTATGAGGAACAGCACATCATCTGTGTTGGAAATAGAGACAATTAATCCGGGATCCCCTAATTGAGGGTCAACGGGTGGCAGCGTGAACGGGGTGGAGTCACGAGGGTCACAGAGGACCAGAGTCTGACAGTCAACTTGAACAATTTGTTAAAACTTTGCCCATAACAAATTCACAACAAAGACAAAAGTGTAGGTACATCTATTCTTGATTACTTAATAGATCACAAACAGATGGCATTTTAGCATTTCTAGTTCTTAAGACACCTGTGGCAGAACTCTTTCTGTTCCCAGAAATGTAAGTAGTATATTAACAGATAGATCTGCCGATTAATGCACTTGGTGGAAAAAGTTGTGACAGTCTAGTCACAGATTTGACTCATAATAAAATACAATAGAAGGTTAATGCTCTTGCTGCAAAGCACAAAGTGTAACATTCAGGTGGAAGAATTCTATTTTATGTAGACAGCTCAGTGGGTTGTCGCTTTCGCTGCAGAGATCCGAACCTTGTGTAATCTGCAGGCCATTCATTGTATAATTCTTTTAATATAGCTCATATTTAGCTCACATGAACCTGCATCAAATAGCTGTTTGCGAATTGCAAGGCGTAATTTTAGAATTTTACTCATGTTTCTTTCAACCTTTCGTTATTCTAAGGTTGCTAAAAAGGGTTCCTGTAGGAGGTAACAGACACTTATTAGCAAGTGCCATAAATATGTTTATTAATGTGTATATCTGCCAACCTGAAGAACAATCTCGCCATGTGATGAGGGGGCTGGGCCTCGAAGGGGGCGGGGCCTCGTGCTGAGAAGTAGCTAGGAGGCGCTTTTGAACACCATCCCGCCCCCAAGCCCGCTACTCCCCACGAAAAAAAAAGCTTGCTGATGCCGATGTCCTGGAGTGATCTCACACCCTTTAGAAGACGTCAGCAGTTCAAAGCCTCCAAGAACGAGCTGGAAAACCACTATTTGTAGTGGTTTTCAGCTCGTTTTACCTGCCACCGTGTGATATCAGCTCCTCACCAGGAGCCTGTGTGATGAAAGCCGATATCGTGTGTCACACGGGGGCACCCTGTGAGTTGGCAGGTATGAATGTGATTACTCATAAGGACGGAATGATCAATCTCACGTTCTTAGAGCGGTGAAAACTTAAAACATGCCTCCAAATCATGGTTCGGCTCAAGCACTTGTGAAGTAACATGCTGAATATCTTTGAATCCTTGGCTGGCATTGTTATCCGGGTGTTAAAACTACAGCTAGCCAGGACCCTTTGAGTGAGCCATTCCTGTTGGGCCCAGCAGGAACTGAAAATATGTATGTTGCTGCTCTGGACACAAAGTAAAGTGAGGCTGCTAAGTGAGTCCCGGTGTCGCAAATTGCACCGGGACAAAGTCAGTGCATTTCCCTGAGGCCAAACCATTACACTCGACAGCCTATCACAGTCTTGCTGCACTGAATTAACAAGCCATCCTCTGTCTACAGTAAGGTTGTAATTGAAAACAAAGAGGGATTCTCTGGAGACCTGGGGGCATATTTACAAGGGGATTGCACCACAGGAATAATGCTTTTACCGACGTTCCTGTGGCTCAATACCTTGCTCTATACTTACAAAGTGGCATTAAGCCATCTTTTGTGGCTTAATGCCGCTTTGTAAATATGGTACCTTTTCACGCAGTTGTCTGCGTGAAAGGGGCGTGCAATGGGTGTTGCTGAGGGTTTTCCACCGCAACACCCATTGCTTTTTGGCGCTGCCCTAGATTTACGAGAATGTGTAAATCTGAGGCAGTGCCAAAAACAAAACGCCATGCAAAAGCAGGCGTTAGATTGGCGCAACGAGTGGAAATACTTTTATTTCTCCTTGTTTTTGCTTTTTCTATGTGTGCTGCATTCTTCAGATTCAATTTATCTGACCTTGTGTAATGTAACTAGCGCTCATGTAAAGTGCTCCAACACCTTCATGTTGACCGAGTTCACATTATATAATAAAAAATGGCTCACAGTCCCTGGGGAGCTGCCATGAATGTGCTTTGAAATTAGAACTCTGACAGGAGGAAGATGACAGGAAGAGGCAGTGGGGTGGGCATGCAGCAACATGGTTGGAGTTGGGAGGGACGAATCCTGCTCCAATTGGTCATGTGGAGGGGAAATTATAAAAAAACAGAGGTGGCGTCAGCATCACTTAATCTCGGTGCACTTAAAAACAAAAAAATGAACCTGACCTTGTGTAATGCAACTTGCGCTTTTGTAAAGTGCTTCAATACCTTTGGGTCAGTTTAGTTTGCGCTCTATAAAAATGCAGCCAAAAATTAATCGGACATTGTGTAATGTAACTAGCGCTCCTGTAAAGCGGGTTGCTCGCGTTCACATTATATAAACAAGCGCCAGAGAAAATGTGACAGGAGTTGCCCAAGCCTTGCCCTTAACTGTGCTGCTGAAGGTCAGGTGACCGAGTCTCGCTAAAGCAACAAGCAGTGATGTGGGAGGGGTTTGGGGTAAATCCTCGCACTTTGAAGTCAGAGAAAACAGCCTCTGAAGCGTCTGACATTTCATCTTGGTATTTGAACAGGACGAGGAGATTAAGTGGCGGGCGCCGAAGCTGAACCACCAAAGATGAGTAAACAGTGACACGAGCAGGAATCAAAGAAGAAAATAGTCGCCCACACAGAAGCGTAATGTTAACAGTAATTGGGCGGTAATCTGTGGGAGGAAACCAAACACAAAAAGGAAGAACAAAGAGGAAGGATTAACCACTAGCAAGCAGTTATTTTTGAGCAACAATCGACGTGACGAATAAAAAGGCAATGAGTGGGCTGTAAGTCCACAGAGTGAATACAGCATGTCTTGTTGAGACAGCGTATGTGCTGCCTTGGCTCGACCTAAAAAAAAGACAGAGGCAGTGAGGAGCACAGTGAAAAAAACAGACACTGCATGCACACTAAGTGAAACAGTAGCAGAGACAGAAAAGAAAATGTAAAGAAAGAACAGACACACAAGAAACAGAGAGGGGACATACGAATATGCAAAACAATGACAAACGGCAGGGAGAGGTGAGAGGATGGGGGCCAGCAACACAGAGACGGTGATGCAGGAGTATAAAAGCAGAGCTAAGAAGCATGCACAGTAGGTGAAACAGAAGCGGAGGCAGAAAAAAATAAGAAAAAAGCGCAAGTGTTTGGAGGGAGCATCAGGCAGAGGGAGTGGGAGGGAGGAAGAAACAGTACCTCAATCACGTCAGGAGCAGCAGACGGGCATGGATTAACTTGAATCAATCTGTGATTGGTCCCTGCTCCACAGCATTTATCGAAAGTGACGTTTGGCTGCACTGGCCAATTAAGGAGGCTTTAAAGAAGAGTGATATGAAGCTAACAAATAGTAAGCAATGGGCGGGCTCCAATCCCTTTTTGTATACAATAGTGTTTCTCAAGCGAGACATGAACTAGCGCATGCACTCGCAGGCTCGACCTTAAACAGAAGTAAGGAAGGAAAATAATTCTTTCTCTTTCTAAAACATACTGCCACTACCAGAAGTAGATGTTCTGGCCCCAAACTCTGAAAGACTGGTGTGGTATTAGTGAGAAGGGGTGGGGAAGCAATTGAGGGAAATCATTTATGAAAAAAAATAAACAAACTGGTAGAGGTGGGGTAAACAACAGGTGAGTTGGATGCATTGATGCCACCGGCACTGCACAGAGGAAGTATAAGCAGGGCCACTGGAATTATACGGCAAGGGACAACCAAATTATGTGGCAGGGTTTACTGAATTATGTGGCAAGAAAATGTCAATTATGTGGTGTAATGGTGCACATTTTGTGATAGTATCAGTTCATTATTTTGTCATTTTTACATGTACAAAGGTTTCACCTTATTAGTACTAGTTTAACACCCAAATACAGCAATATGCACCTAAAAGGTGAACAGTCAACCTTTGCGAATTGCCTTTCGCTGCATAGCAACATTTTTTATTAACTTTTGATCTGTTTGAGCTAAAAGATGTTTTTTGGTTAATATCTGAAAAATATGTAGCAGATAATGGATTATGTGGCAAATGCATAATTATGCTAATGTTAACGCCGGATTCCACTGTATAACTTACTCAGAACCCTCGGCCGACTGGACCTTTATTACCTGCTGAAAAGTGTAAAGGGGAGAAACAATACTTTCTTTCCAATCTTGACATAAACAACTTAATTCTCGGAAAAGATCACTGACTCCGAATTCCAAATTTAGGGGTTTATTACAACACCAAAAATAACTGAACATACAGACACCTCAGAACGAGGTTGTAAAAATACAAAGGCACTAATACAAAGTCCATTCTACGCACCAATCTAATTCGATATAGTATAAAGAGAATCTATATTAGCCTTCATGAAACCTATAAAGAAATCCGTTAGTCTATCCCTACACTATTCTAAAGGGGCATCCCTACTTAACTTCTATTCCAGCCAGATCATGGAAAAGGTGTCAGCCCGTGATGACTTCCTCAGAAGTGCACTCACGTTGTAAAAGTCCGTCTAAGTCTCCATCCTAAGAATTGATCCCTTCTATTACCCTCTTCGCTCTTCTACCTCTCCTCATCAGCTCCTGCTCAATCTGCCTTTTCTGCTGACTGACCTCTCCCTGCTAACTGCTCTCTCTCTTCTGACTGCCGCCTCCTCCCTCGGGGCACTGTCCCTAATACAAAATGGACCTTCCATAGGCCCGCCCAGGTAACACCTCTTCTCGCCAAACACCTCGTCTAGGTAGTTTTCCATTAAAAGTTGAACTCGGTCCAACGACAGTTGAGGTGTCCTTGAGTCCCAGGCTTCTTCAGCGCAGCTCTCAATTATCGGCATTCCTGGAGACTTTGTAGCGGATCTCCTCCATGCCTAACTCCTAAAACAAAAGCATTATTCTAACTAACCAAGACGATGTCCTTGCACCTGCAACGAATGCATGAGAACAAAACAACCTTGCACACAGATGAATTTCGCTGACCATTTCTAAATGAGAGCCTCACCACGGGAAAATACATTTTGGGACTACATAAACCAGCTAACATAAGGAACGAATAGACCTTCTTAACGTGAAGGAGCAGACACTCCTTCTAGGCCTTTAACATCATTTTAAACACATTTAAAATGTTACATCTGTAAGCACTACATTTCATCCCGATTAAACAAAATTAATCATCTATGCGTGTGCAACTTCAACATGATGCACGTTTAAATCTACTGCGTTACAATTCATAGCTACCTCATTAAACAATTACAATGCACATTGAAAGTTACGTAGTTCCTCCTAAATGCCACTTTACGGTTCTTGAATGGCACAACTCATCTTAATGATTCATTTACCACTGATTATTACATCATGAATTCTAACTAGGATTAACGCACACCTGCGAATATAGGCGGGTACAGACTACCTATGAATATAAGGTACCCCTACAATTTTCAGAATATCTTTGCGCTCTATCAGTTCCCCCTCTGATGACTAGTGTCATCAACAAAATCACAATTCCCTGGAGAAAGAACCGACCTAAACAGAGCTCGTAGCCATTCTTCCCTGTCGGAACCTTTCCAAATTCTTGATATTCTCATAATGACTGTCCTGCAGTCTAGTCATCCTTACTTCTCTTGCCCTAAGGGACCTTTCGGCCTGATTCGCCTGATACCACTTATAAGCCCTCACAAAACCCCATAGGCAAATCACACCGACCACAATTATAAGGATATGTCTCAGAATGTAACCAAGTATACCCTTTCCCAAGCTCGCAAACCAACTCCCCACTTTACCAAATGCCTTTCCAACTTTCTCCCAAACACCCTCTTCGGTCAGATCCTGGATCTCATGATGAATCTCAGTAATGTTACTTATATACTTCTTCAGATCTTTACTATTATCTGGTATATAAGTACAGCACTCTTGCACTTTCAGCATTTTACAGACTCCGCCCTCTTTTGCCAATAAGACATCTAAAGCAAGACGGTTCTGCATCACCATTGTCCTTATCGACAACATCTCCCCATCCACGAGCAATAGTGATTTAGCTGTATTCGTCGACAATTTGTCCACAACAGTCGCCAGCTTTCTAATCTTCACATCATTCAAAATCACTCCTAAACCTGGTATTACAGCTCCAAAAATGTCTCCAATCACTCCTCCTGCACTTGCATCTCTCCTTACCCTAGAATGGATTCCTCCCTCGAGGAGTCCTAGCTCCTCCACATGATAAATCTTGGGAAAAACGGCTGCCAGGTAACAAGTACCATACCAGTTGGCAGGCAATCTCACATAAGCATTTTTCCCACACACAAAGTATACTGTTGGCACCACTTGTACCGGACCCTGCAAAAAGTTCTTTGCTATCTCTTCCATGGTGAAGACGTGATTACACGCACTCTGTCCCACATAAACCTTATCATAATAGGTCTGGACACGTTTCACACATAGCTTTCCTTTCTGCACCAGATCTAATTCTATAGGGCCATAACTCCCTTTCGCTCTGTGAGCTAACTCCTCCTTCGTCCAATCCAATGGACTTTCTCCAGTGTCACGTGTCTGGGTTAGTTGTCTATACCTATCCTCTACCTGATCTACAAATTTCTTCTCTATCGCTGTTAGTGAACAAGTTAAGTTATGTCTATGTGCATAAGCTGTATCTAGTGATACGGTCGGTATGAAATACTTCCCAATTCTATCTTCTTGCTTGTAATAATCATACTTGTTCAGGTGCTTATATGCTGGAACTTCTGAAAGCACCGCGTCATAATTGGAAAAGAAGTATTCATAATGACCCCTCCCATAAAACATGCTACGCAACAAACTACATGAAATCCCATAAGTCAACGGAAGCTGATGATATCTAATACCCTCATCCACTGACGTAGGCAATTGCATACACACATAACAATCACTCACATCCATCGT
This sequence comes from Calotriton arnoldi, assembly GCA_963921515.1. NCBI lineage: Eukaryota > Metazoa > Chordata > Amphibia > Caudata > Salamandridae > Calotriton > Calotriton arnoldi. Next base: position 1,170,101 of record CAWUFW010005613.1, read on the forward strand.
TTCTATGTACTCGTATAGCAGCTTGGCATACACATTAAGCTTAAAATCACTTCTAGACAAATCTACATGCAACCTACGACTGTTTTGATCTAGCATAGCCTTTTCAGCTCCTATGGTGTCCTCTTTCTTGCTAGAAGTACTAGGTGTAGGTGTCCCTTTCACCTCCACGACTTCTGGCTCATGTGAACTAATAATTGACACTACAATAACTATAACTATTGAAACTATCACTCCCACTATGGAAGTACCTATCACACACTTTGATCTTCGGTTCGGATTTCCAGACTCCATTTTCTTGTCAGTCGTTCAATATAGAGGATACACAAAAGTCTCTTCTTTCCACCTCAATTTGTTGCTCAAAGTTCAAGCAAAGTACGTTGGAATTCTGGAAATTCGTTCAAAGTTCAGTTTTTCCGGATTTATGCACACAGTTCAAAAAGACTTCCCTAGTCCTCTGTCCTCTTCTATTGAAAAACCCTAATTTATTCTTCTTCCACTCGGGCCTAGGTTATCTTATTTGAAACACTTATTTACAACACACAGTTCATTCGCAATCTACGATAAGTTCAGATCCGATTGCAGCTAAAACATGTCGCAAAATCTCAAGACGAACATCTACCAGTTCATGAGGTGACGCTTCAAATCCAAACGTTGGGAAAACTAATTTATGCAATATCAAAATTCGCACCTTAATCAAAACTGGAGGTTCTGGAACCGTGATTGTCAGCACTCCTTCATCTTCGAGTCCTGGAACTATCAGTCCCACATCAATTTTCAGTAAAGGATTCCTTCTGATCACTCGCACTGACCTCAGCCTCCCGGAACTCACTACTCCCGGCATCAGTTACTGCGTAAGTCCACTCCGGGGCAGCGTATCTCTGACAAGGCACTCTTGTCCTTCTTAACCGCCTTGGACCTGCTTGGTCTTGTTCTTCTTCGCTCACTTCTGATTCTGATGTCTCGGTCACAGGGGCGAGACCTCTCTCAGGGGCCAACCGCAGATTCAGCCTTCTTTGTCTTTCAGGCCACGATTCTTCTGTTCGATCAGCCCTTTTGCTTTTCTCTCGAACCCTCTGCGCACCACCTCCTGCGGCTGAGTCTGACTCTATATTACCCGCAACGTTACCTTCTTCCTCAGAGTCAATACCTGGGTTGGGTGTAGCGTAAGCCTGGTCTGGTGAGCAACCAGCTTCGTCAACAACCCTCACAGCTTGGCTTGTCCTCTCTCGTGGCCCTGCTGTCACAGCTGGATTTTCATTCACGAGAGGAGCTGTTTCTTCCAAGGGTTCTGAAACTCGACGAGTATGGGAAGCATGTATCCAGTTTGGCAATCCTCCACACTTCACCGCTGTGTTCGTTACTAGTATCACCTGGTAGGGGCCTCGCCACCGAGCATCCAGACAGCTCTTCCTCACGTGCTTCCGGACCAGCACCCAATCTCCCGGGCACAAGTCATGGCAAAGATCCCTTGAAGCCGGAACAGCAGCAGCTTCCACCTGCTGAGACATAGAACGGACCACATCAGCTTGTCCTTTGCAGTAATCAAGGATTAAATCATCAGTGATGTTTATCAAGGCTGGGTACGGTATTGCTGGCAACCGCATCGCCCTCCCCATAATGATTTCGTGCGGGGAAAGACCGGTCCTCCTATCTGGGACACTGCAAACACTCATTAACACTAGAGGCAATGCATCAGGCCACTTCAGGGACGTAGAGGAACACACTTTCGCCACCCGTGCTTTCAAAGTTCCATTGATCTGCTCCACTATTCCAGAAGCCTCTGGTCGATAGCTACAATGAAGTCTCTGATCAACATTTAAAGCCACGCAAAGCAACTTCATAATTTCACTGTGGAAGTGTGTTCCTCTATCCGACTCCAACGAAGTTGGAAAACCGAACCTCGGAATCAACTCTCTCAACAAGAGCTTCGCTACTGTAAGGGTGTCACACCTTCGTGTTGGATAGGCTTCCACCCAACGTGAAAAGACACACACTACCACTAGAATGTATCTCAATCCGTTACACCTAGGCATCTCAATAAAGTCAAGCTGTATTCTGTTGAAAGGTCCTCCAGACCTTCCAATGTGACTCAATGCAACATCAGTTTTCTTTCCAGCATTCATTTGTTGACAGGTAACACACCTATGGCACACTGCTTCAGCATACGCACGAAACCGTGGATTGTACCACGTTTGTCTGAACACTCGCACCATCGCATCTCTCCCTAGATGTACAGCACCATGAATTTGCCTTGCCATCGGGCTCAATAGGTCGTCTGGTAACACTTCTCGACCATCACTTGAAACCCAAATTCCATCGTCTCCCTTCTCACATCCTGATCTGACCCAGACATCCCTTTCCTGACCTGAAGCTCCTTCCTGCAGGCTCTTGGGTTCCTCCCAAGTGTCGGCTATGGCTAACATCATGTTGAGCTCGGTTCCCTCTTGGCTCTCTCCAGTGTAGTCTCCCGTAAATATGCACCCTTGTTCAGCGCAGAAACGTGCAATTTCATCCGCATACTTATTTACCACTGAAACAAAGTCCGTCCCCCTCCCATGTGCAGCACACTTTACCACTGCAATTTCTCTGGGACATTGCAACGCTTCTAACAGTCATCTCACATAGTCTCCATTTCTGATCGGAGATCCAGATGATGTCAAGAAACCCCTCTGAGACCATAGCTGTCCAAAGTCATTAACCACACCGAAACCATACTGGCTGTCGGTGTAGATGGTGATTCGGATCTGATCGGCTGCCAAACAGGCGCGAGTCAAAGCAATAATTTTGGCCACTTGGGCGGAGTATACTCCTTCTAGGCAAGCAGCTTCAACCACTCCAGTAATGGTACCTACAGCAAATACTGCTCTCAAATGACTCACATTGTCTCTTAAGCATGAACCATCGACAAAGAAAATTTCATCAGGATCGGACAGAGGTTCATCAACAATGTCGGATCTTGGTTTGGTGCAAAGTTCAGTCACATCAAGACAGTCATGGTCTTCACAATCTTCATCATCTACATTTGGTAATGGTATCAATGTAGCGGGATTTAAAACAGAACACCTCTTCAGAGTCACATTCTCTGCGGCAAGTATGACTTGCTCGTAGCGTGTGAGTCTATTGTTCGTCAGGTGCTGTGTTTTAGTCCTTTGGTATCGCTTTGTTCGCCCTAAGTTGGCAGGGTATGCCCAGACGTGGGTCCCTTGCTCACTTTGCCACTGGATTCAAGCTAGCCTGGCTGATGATGGCTGAATAGCCAGAAACCGGTCCCAGGATGCTTGTTTCCGGTCCAGGGAAGACATGGCTTGGCATTTCGGGCTGGACTGTTCCCATGAGGCACAGGATCAGACTGATTTGCATATGGCCATGTCTGAACTGGGGTGGTGGAGTGAGCTAAAGAATGATGATGCATTAAACCCAGATCAGTTGACTGGGGGTGAGTGTTTGATTTGCTCAAGCGCTCCGTCCATCATCCCCTTTGGTATCGCTTTTTTCGCCCTAAGTTGGCAGGGTATGCCCAGACGTAGGTCCCTTGCTCACTTTGCCACTGGATTCAAGCTAGCCTGGCTGATGACGGCTGAATAGCCAGAAACCGGTCCCAGGATGCTTGTTTCCGGTCCAGGGAAGACATGGCTTGGCAGTTCGGGCTGGACTGTTCCCATGAGGCACAGGGTCAGACTGATTTGCATATGGCCATGTCTGAACTGGGGTGGTGGAGTGAGCTAAAGAATGATGATGCATTAAACCCAGATCAGTTGACTGGGGGTGAGTGTTTGATTTGCTCAAGCGCTCCGTCCATCATCCCCTTTGGTATCGCTTTTTCGCCCTAAGTTGGCAGGGTATGCCCAGACGTGGGTCCCTTGCTCACTTTGCCACTGGATTCAAGCTAGCCTGGCTGATGACGGCTGAATAGCCAGAAACCGGTCCCAGGATGCTTGTTTCCGGTCCAGGGAAGACATGGCTTGGCAGTTCGGGCTGGACTGTTCCCATGAGGCACAGGGTCAGACTGATTTGCATATGGCCATGTCTGAACTGGGGTGGTGGAGTGAGCTAAAGAATGATGATGGATTAAACCCAGATCAGTTGACTGGGGGTGAGTGTTTGATTTGCTGAAGCGCTCTGTCCATCATCCCCTTTGGTATCGCTTTGTTCGCCCTAAGTTGGCAGGTATGCCCAGACGTGGGTCCCTTGCTCACTTTGCCGCTGGATTCAAGCTAGCCTGGCTGATGATGGCTGAATAGCCAGAAACCGGTCCCAGGATGCTTGTTTCCGGTCCGGGGAAGACATGGCTTGGCAGTTCAGGCTGGACTGTTCCCATGAGGCACAGGGTCAGACTGATTTGCATATGGCCATGTCTGAACTGGGGTGGTGGAGTGAGCTAAAGAATGATGATGGATTAAACCCAGATCAGTTGACTGGGGGTGAGTGTTTGATTTGCTCAATCGCTCCGTCCATCATCCCCTTTGGTATCGCTTTGTTCGCCCTAAGTTGGCAGGGTATGCCCAGACGTGGGTCCCTTGCTCACTTTGCCACTGGTTTCAAGCTAGCCTGGCTGATGACGGCTGAATAGCCAGAAACCGGTCCCAGGATGCTTGTTTCCGGTCCGGGGAAGACATGGTTTGGCAGTTCGGGCTGGACTGTTCCCATGAGGCACAGGGTCAGACTGATTTGCATATGGCCATGTCTGAACTGGGGTGGTGGAGTGAGCTAAAGAATGATGATGGATTAAACCCAGATCAGTTGACTGGGGGTGAGTGTTTGATTTGCTCAAGCGCTCCGTCCATCATCCCCTTTGGTATCGCTTTGTTCGCCCTAAGTTGGCAGGGTATGCCCAGACATGGGTCCCTTGCTCACTTTGCCACTGGATTCAAGCTAGCCTGGCTGATGATGGCTGAATAGCCAGAAACCGGTCCCAGGATGCTTGTTTCCGGTCCAGGGAAGACATGGCTTGGCAGTTCGGGCTGGACTGTTCCCATGAGGCACAGGGTCAGACTGATTTGCATATGGCCATGTCTGAACTGGGGTGGTGGAGTGAGCTAAAGAATGATGATGGATTAAACCCTGATCAGTTGACTGGGGGTGAGTGTTTGATTTGCTCAAGCGCTCCGTCCATCATCCCCTTTGGTATCGCTTTGTTCGCCCTAAGTTGGCAGAGTATGCCCAGACGTGGGTCCCTTGCTCACTTTGTCACTGGATTCAAGCTAGCCTGGCTGATGACGGCTGAATAGCCAGAAACTGGTCCCAGGATGCTTGTTTCCGGTACAGGGAAGACATGGCTTGGCAGTTCGGGCTGGACTGTTCCCATGAGGCACAGGGTCAGACTGATTTGCATATGGCCATGTCTGAACTGGGGTGGTGGAGTGAGCTAAAGAATGATGATGGATTAAACCCAGATCAGTTGACTGGGGGTGAGTGTTTGATTTGCTCAAGCGCTCCGTCCATCATCCCCTTTGGTATCGCTTTGTTCGCCCTAAGTTGGCAGGGTATGCCCAGACGTGGGTCCCTTGCTCACTTTGCCACTGGATTCAAGCTAGCCTGGCTGATGACGGCTGAATAGCCAGAAACCGGTCCCAGGATGCTTGTTTCCAGTCCAGGGAAGACATGGCTTGGCAGTTCGGGCTGGACTGTTCCCATGAGGCACAGGGTCAGACTGATTTGCATATGGCCATGTCTGAACTGGGGTGGTGGAGTGAGCTAAAGAATGATGATGGATTAAACCCAGATCAGTTGACTGGGGGTGAGTGTTTGATTTGCTCAAGTGCTCCGTCCATCATCCCCTTTGGTATCGCTTTGTTCGCCCTAAGTTGGCAGGGTATGCCCATGTTGTATTCCTCTTAGGGTGTCCATAAACGGGCTTTCCAGTATCATGTCCTTATATAGGCACAATTCGCCCTGCCCTTATAGAGGCATAAAATCCCAGCCCTTATTTAGGCATTAAACCGTGCACTCCAAATACAGGCATGGTCTCCGACATCCGTCCACCCTAACGTCACAACGAGTTCTTGAAGAACAGACCCTTAGGCTGCGGGAGTTTCCCTAGTCCAGGACTATTGATTTCTTCAAGGACTCATATATTATTCATGAACCATTATTCCTTAGGGGTTCATTCATGACGTCTTTCGCTGTCCGACTCACGTCAATACTAACATTCTTAGGTGCTTCTCAGGTATAAATATACCTTCCCTAGCCCCTGTAAATCAGAGGAGACCTCGACTTCAGAGGAGCCCGTTTCCCGGCCTGACGCACTGAGAAGACGCTGTCATCCCTGCACGCAGAGAGTCCAGCTTCCAGTGATCTGACTTCCCTTGCGGGGTGTTGGAGTTCGAGTCTGGCAAAGAGATTCCAACCTCTCTCATTCTTCAGGTATGGAGCAGAGTAGAACATAGAGGGACTCTTGGCATACTAGGCATACTAGGCATACTGGGGTTAGCATACTCTTAGTATACCATAGTAAGGAATACTTCACCTACTTCATACCTCGTCCTATACCCAGGTTAGGTTAGGTACATTGGGGTAGAACTAGATTAGAAACGCATCGTATGAGTACTCGCATTTTTAGTCTGTGTTATTTATGTAACAGCATATATACTAAAAGATAATGCTCTCGCAGTATTATTTATTTCTACTGCTCACACTGTACATTATTTATCTCGCATACTGTCTTGTGATTGTAACAGCTCATTTTACTTACACCAGAAACAAGACTGTTCAATAAATCTTTTATTGAAACGCCCGTCTATTTCTTTCTGTGTAACTTGGAGAAAACTAAGCATGCACGACTGAGCTGAGTGAAATAGTTATCTATTGTTTCCACGACTCTGGGACACGTTCTGATTCTAAAGGGAAACACAGTGGTCATGTTTTGCGGCTGCCAGAAACTACTCCCTTCTTGTTGTCAAGGAGTTTCTAGTGGCCTCTGAGCTAGCTGGCACAAGTAATTAAGTTTAATATACTCGATAGGGACATACTGACCTTAGTCCTATGTCAAACCTATAGGATATATTATTCCAATGCGCAGAGCCTATTAGGGAAATCGGAGCTACACTACATGGCGCCCAACGGTTTGGTAAGGCAGTAATTCAATGTTAGATACTGAGTAACTCAGCCGTGCTTTTTCTCTCAAGACCCCTACCCATATACTCCAAAAGACATCTGGAGTGGGCAGGGTTTAGTATCCACCACGGCTACATAGGGCCGTACCCTATATATTAGCTGTTTGGTTTGCTCAACGTTGAAGGATACAGTGTTCCAAAATATTGTGCACCTTATCTTTGTTTCCTTGAAACTTGTTCTACATTTTTCAAAAAACAAAATGACTGAAGACGCCGGAAACGGTGTAGCTGCGGCTGATCCAGCCCAAGCAGCAGCTTTTAACATTACAGGTTTAAATGAAACCGAGGAGGGTGTTATAAACATCGCTCCAAACTTAAGAAGAGCCATTACTCTAAAACTTATAAAACATGGCCTACCACCAAGAGGCGGTAGAGCAGTTTTCGTGATAGAGGCACATGAATCCTTTCAGACAGAGGTATTCTATTCATGGGTAATATTTCCTGAATCCAATCCAGTAACACACATGTTTCACTTCTACAAAGAAGATGAACCACCAGAGGAATACATTCCTTTCGAGGATATAGAAATTCCATTAACATACCAGGAGCATCAGCTCTGGGTTAAAGGCGCCCTAAAACATCAAAGAAACATTACCAGGCTCGGTCCACTAGGTAGACCAGGAGCAACATGGCCGATTCTAGCCGGCTACACACCTCATCCTGAACTGGATATAATGTCAGATGAGGACTTACTTGTTCAAATACAAGAATTAATAAAAATTTACAGACAATTGGTCCAATATGTCATGCGGACTTTTACAGTCCAGCAACCATTAACAATTCCAAATCCAACTCCCCAACAGGGGAATACACTAAAAATTACACCACAGACTCTATACGCAGTCATGGGTAAAATGCCCACAAAACGTGAGCAAATTCCTTTCTGGATAGCTCAAAAAATTACCCAAATCGAAGCAGTATTTCCAAATACTAGCCCGTATGAGAAACACAGATTACTGACAATCAGTTTACCAATGGGGATCACACCACAACTGGAAGACTGCACCACTTGGGGCTCAGTCTATGCTGCCATCTATACCAAAACACATGGCATTCCGTCAATTGCGGTAATACCTGATGTCCTGAAACAAATTCAAAACGAATACGGGGCAGAGCCTGCTCTAAATTTAGGTATGAAATTACTGAAAAATTTCGACCAGGTCTCAACAATAATATTATCTAATATTAAAGGGGAGGCAGCAGCAGTTGCGATCCGCCAAAAATTAAGGGAATTTGATGTTACAGAACATCAAACAGAGCTACCCAGAATTATAGAACAATCTTATGCAGAATTAGGCAGAGATAGTTTGGGTGGAAGACCAGTGAAGCCGAAACTATCTGAAAGTCCTGAGAAGGACTCAATTAAACAAACTCCTAAAAAGAAGTGGGATACTAATAAACAAAATTCAAACGAGAAACATTCTCAATCCCGAGGTAGGTCTCCTCAAAAGGAACCCTCTGAAAGGAGGTATAACCTCAGGAATAGGGATAATTTGAGAAAACCTGACAGGTATCAAGATACTGATACACGTTCCTCTCGTCCCTTTCAGATCTCATCACAGACTTCGGAAAGAAGAGGACGATCGGAACATAGAGAAGAACGCGTGAAATCGAAAGACGACAAACACGCTCCAAAAACCAAAGTAAAACCTCAATTCTCCAAAAAGAAAGTAGCAGGTGTAAAGATTAGACATGCAGAGAATACTGAGAACACAACTCAAGAACGGAGAATGGGCTCAGACAATGCTGGACAGTGCAGCAGAAGTCACAATAGTTCGCCAGAACCTGAAGGAACTTCTGGAGATAGTGGACTTGAATGAGTACATTACAGTCGAGACTGTAGACACCAGGGTTAGTACTCCACAAAAGTTATATGAAATAACTCTCCGGATGGAGGGAGACAAACCTAGACAGGTGAAAGCACTTTTTTGGGAACGACTATCAAGGGGCTATGACATACTTCTAGCAGAAAAGGACTGGCCACCACAATTTGTCAGGGAGTGCCCACATGGCGAGGACATTATTATGCCTGCCTTCTCCAACCATATTCCAATTCACCTAAAATATACATATGCCAGGAAATGGGCAGTGGCCCAGGCACCAGCATTATATAAAAATCATGTAGGATGGGATGAGGACTCACCTCACCATAAAATACATCTGAAACATGAACCAACTGCACAACGGCAGTACCCAATAAAGCAAGAAGCTAAAAAGCAGGTCAGGGAGATCTTAGATCAACTTGAATACCAAGGGGTGATTGAAACATGCACCTCCTCAATGAACAATCCTTTGTTTCCTGTCTCCAAACCAGACAATACATATCGTCTAGTTTTGGACTACAGACACTTAAACACTTGTTCAAAAACTTTTGCAGTGCAAAATGCACATAGCACAGCATTAATGAATAACATTGTGCGTAAAAAATATAAAACAACATTAGACATCTCAAATGGTTTCTTTTGTCAAAACATAGCACCTGAAAGCAGGTACTTAACAGCATTCTCCATAATGGGGACCCAGCGTCACTTTTGTCGACTCCCACAAGGGTTCAAGAACAGCCCAGGTTTATTCTCAGCGAGGGTAACGGAGTTACTACAAATTTATGACAATGAGGCATTGTCCTATGTCGATGACATTTATCTGACAGACGATGACCTGGAAAAACACTTGAACAGGGTGAGCACCATTATACTGGGTTTCGCCTCTGAGGGCTACAAGTTCAACTTTAAAAAGTCCAGAATTGCCCATCTCAATGTCCTATTTCTAGGATATGAGCTTTCAAGTGAAGGCAAGAGCTTGGCAGCTAACTTTTAGAAAAGTGTGCGCTGCTCCAACCTCCAAAAACGCAAAAAACTTACAATCCATCCTGGGTTTCCTAAATTTTGGAAGAACATACATTCTAAATTACGCAGAAAGGGTTAAACCTCTCTACGCATTAATCAAACCTGATTTTTCTATCAGAAACTGGACACAGGAACACACAGAAATCTTGCGTTCACTCCAGGCTAACATGTTAGCAACAAATCACTTACAAACACGCGTAAGTCAACGCAATCTGGTGATCCGAATAATTTCGGGTCAATGCGGATTCACATACTTAACCTTCAATGAGGGTGAGACAATACCAATCGCATACAAATCTCATTTGTACACACAAGCGGAAATGCGCTTCAGTTCAACTGAAAAAATTCTAACAGCAGTTCAAACCGCTGTAGCAAAAGAAAGAGCCTTAGCCCAAGGGAAACGCATTATCGTCGGAACCCCGGTACCAGCTTTAGAAGCTGTCACAAAAGCTAGCATTCCAAATGCTAAAGCATTACATCCAAGATGGATACAATGGGTTAATTCTCTTGCTGCAACAGATGTTGAATATGTTTTTGATCCAGATTTAAAAACTCAAGCATTCCTGCAATACGAACATGAATGTCCTCTGCCTACTGAAATTCTGCCTCTCGATCAGTACGAATTCATAATTTACACTGACGGATCCGCACAGCCCGCAACAGGGAGTAAGCAAGCTTACAGTGCAGCGTGTGCAATCGTTAAAGGTCGCATGCGAAATGGCATCTTCAGACCTATGGTCACAAAAACCCAGTCTCTAGGAGATTGTACAGCTCAGCGAGCTGAACTACAAGCATTCAAACTGGCACTTGAAAGTACAGATCGAGAATTCCCACACTGATAGTGTGCGATTTCTTTTACTGTGTTCAGTCGTATAATGACTATATACAAAACTGGCTTGAAAATGGTTTCAAAGATGCGAAAGGTGGCACAATAAAGCATAAAATGCTTTGGGAACAAGTAGTTCAGTTGAAAGACGAACTACCAAAGGCTCACGTGATTCACACACTGAGTCATCAACGTGATGGCGTTCACGTTGCAGGGACTTCATTGGCTGACGAAGCCGCAAAGGGGGCTGTTCAGACGGCTTCCGTAGCTGCGATCACTCGTTCAAAAACAAAAATAGACGGTGAGATAATGTTGGCTGACAATGCTTCAAGCAAAGGCAGCAGTGCAGCGTTACCAAAAAAGTTTCCACTCAAGTGCTCTTATGTAATTGATGCGAACAACATTCCTTTTGCTCGAATCCCTGGAGTGGGGGATAGGGTAATTCCAAACAAGGAACGCAGATTAGGACTAATCCTAGCAGCACACGAAGGGATAGCTTCTGCCCATGCAGGTGTTTCAGCGACAGTATCTTTACTCAAGCAAAGATATTGGTGGCCTGGCATCCGGAAACAAACTAAAAACTATGTTTTAGAATGTGATATTTGCCAACAGATGAAAGTCTCAACAGTGAAACGTCCTGCGCAGACACCCCTGTTAATTTCAGACAAACCATTAGCTTGTGTTTACCTGGACCACTGCGGTCCCTTGCAAAGGGACGGTAACTATAAATATATCATGGTTGCAGTGGATTCATGCTCTAGGTTCCTATGGTTATGGCTTCAGCGCTCGGCTGACGCTCGAACTGTTATAAAAGATTTGCGAGTCTTTATCGGCACATACGCAATAGGCACGCTACATTCTGACCAGGGTCCTGCGTTTAGCTCTAGGGCTTACAAAGAAGCCATGGCCAGTCTGGGCGTTGCATTGCGGTACTCCTCTCCATTCCATCCTGAGGGAAATTCTGTTGTGGAAAGGAAAAACCGGGACATAAAGCAGTCTATAACAGCTAGGGTATTAGGTTCGGGTGATGGGTTGGTCAAACACCTTAGTGGGGTTCAACGCTCTTTGAATAATCTGCCAAGAAGTTCTCTAGGGGGGGTCACTCCGTATGAGGTCCTATTTGGGACAAGAATGTGGGTACCAGACCTTGAACACGTAGGCACAGTGGTGGAAAATAAACCCTTTGATATCAAAGATCATTTGGCTGTTTTACAGGAACTAAACAAGTTAAGAACGAAACAAAGCAACGTATTCCTACAGCCAACCACCACTGGGGATCAACTGGCTGTCCCAGCAAGGCCTGTCTGGATTCCAAAAGTTGGGGATCTAGTCAGAGAAAAAATTGCGGACAAGAAGGAATTTGGACCTTCTTACAGACAACCAGTACCTGTCCTAGCAGTTCAAGGAACAAGAACAGTACTTCTGCCGCCCCTTGCTGGAAGAAAGGAGAAAAGATTTGTGTCCATCGACCTCATCAAACCACAGTATGTGGCCAATACTAAATAGTAGGCCTCGTGGACTCCGACCTAGTAGCAGACGCACTCCCCTCGCTACTATCCAAGAGGTTCAGACTGAAAGACTGATAACAATCGAGAATTCAGCTGTAACTGATGGAGGACTAAGCAACAACGCTATGGAACTCATCCCTCTTGACAACCAAGTAACAGTTCGTCCAAATACACCTGTCTACACCAACGTGGCAAGTGATGAACTGGTTCCAGTGATTTCTACAAATCCTGATGCAATTCCAACAATTGATAGAACTGCTTCTGGCTATTTCATTAACTTTGATACGTTCTCAGAAGATCCGAGTGAAATTGAAACGACGCCAGCATCATTGAAATTCAAGCAGCAAGTACAAGACTTTCTTCATTTTCTGAAAAAGACTTATTTGGTTTCTCCATGGATTGAACTCTGGATTACATCTGGACTTTTTGTTTTCCTGCTCTGGCTAGCTTTGGTTACAACTGTGAGCGTGCTTATAAGTGGCAGATACATCCATGTGAACACTGAAGGAAAAGGCGTGAACGTTCTTTTGAAACCTCATAAATCTTCCCATCGTGAAGCAAGAGACTTGTCATCAGTGAACATCACAGCTGTTCCTATACAGGATGGTATTGTGTGGGACAAAACAGATTTTGAAATCTTCGGTCCGACGGAACAATTGAACATTCCACATTTGTTTAAAATTTCACTAAGTGATCTAATTATGTCTAGTACCTATTCAGATGATTGGGACTTTGAGACTGTGAATGACATAATGTTTGACCTAGAAAAATCTGCTGCATTTTCTAAACATGAATATTTAGAGGGTTCATCAGACTACGAACAAATGTATTGTTATAACCACTATGGTCATCATTATTTGCATAAATCTGCATATCCAAGAAATGTGTTTATGTTTAACCAATGGGAACATTGTCCTACACCACCTAAAGGTAGTTCAAAAACATTTGCTAGTAAGTTTCCATATTTTTCAGGTTACAATACATCTGATCCAGAAATGTTTTACTATAAAAATGTAAACAAGACAGGACTGAAAATTATGTTAACTAATACAAAACAGATTTACTCTGCATTATTTAATGCCCAACTGTCTAGACAGGGTTTCGACTTTTGGAAAGACACAATAGACACCAAAACAGTCTGGGGTACTAAAGATTGGCAAGTGCAGGGGATAGAAGCATTATTTAGAGCCTGTATCATCCCTGAACAAATAATGTTTTTGAATGAAACCATTCAACAAACATCTTGTCTTGGATTAGCCAAGATTAAAGAGATGAACACACCTTCTGTACCAACACCTGCAAGTGATAACGATACACAGGCAGTGGTGACAGGTGACAATATACTACAACTCAACAGATCTAATCCTGATTGGAAAAAATGGTTGATCTGGCCCACAGACACGAATAACTGTCAGGAAAGATTCCTGAATAAAACTCAGGGCTTTACTATTAATAGGCCAGACCCAAGATACGTCCAAAGACAACATCCGGGGGTAGTAACAACATACAGTGTAGGGAAATTATGCCTCGATTGGCTGCATAAGTCTACACTACAGGATGTGAAACAACACTTAACCTTACTTAAAAAGGACGTAGACCGTAGGGAATTCTTGCTTGGACCAAGAAAACCGCGTCAAAAACGTTTCATATATGCCGGCATTTATGCTGCCTATAATGAAGCATGGAAAGTATCACAGATGGAGGCCGCAGAAAGAATACGTGAACTTGATCGTATTAATTTAGAGAAAACACTCTCTGTGGTCGACAATGGGTTAACAACTTTGTCCTCCAGAATATATTCATTGGATGGCATTGTATCCTCTGCTATCGACATACTAGAACAAGATTTGGCGATGTTACAGCAAGGCCAGTCTCAATTACGTTCTATTATGTTATTAAGCTGGACGCTGCAATCTTTGCGAGCTGGCTATGTGCCTTGGCGTTTCATCAACACATCGGCTCTGTTTGCAGAACACAATCTAACTGATAAACAGATCGAACTGGCACAAAGAGGAGCAAAGTATACAGTGCTGAGCATTGAAAAACTGGAAAAGTTACCATTCACAGTGGCAGAAAAACCAGCTACAGAATGGCTTATTCATGGCAAAATAACATTACCTGTGAGTACTTTTCAGTTTCAGTATTGCCTCAGACAAATGCAAGCAGGAAAATATGAAAGGTTGGGTAAGGAATACATTAAGACATCTTGGGATTTACCGTATACATATAGATGTTGGAGTGGGGATCGTGAAGTGTTTTTGAGCGGTACAAACTGTAAACGTGCACTAAGCGGTTCGCTTATATGTCAGGACATTTCTTTACACGGGGCTTGTAATGGTTCTGTGGCAAATTTGTCTTGTCATCAGCAGGGTACACCAGCTGCTGTGATTAATCCAACTTTTGGACAACTTTCTAATGGGAGTTACCTCATGTTGAATGATCAGAGTTGCTGCGGCATGCTGCCAGGCATCCCATATCTAGTAACGGTCAACTCCAGGGTCACTTGCTGTATGCAAGTATTGTTTGCCCCAATAGACACAGTCAGGGAGTCGCCTCTACGGCCTTCGCTGAACGTCTCTTTTATAAAATTTGATACTTTGAGCAGAATGAAAGCCATGCTTTTACAGCAAACAGTGCCTTTGACCTCGGCCAAAGAAACCTATGATCTACAAGTAGCAAGGACTTCGGCTGAGATACAGACATTAATACGTACAAACTGCCCTATACATTTCGTAGAAATGATAACACGTATCTTCAACATGTCTGATACAAGTGGAATTATACATGTATTTAAGAGCATCTGTACTGGTCTGTTAGCACCTTTCCAGGCAATACTCGGAATCATCCCGAACTTTGCACATTCGGTGTTTGGTGGCATACCATTAATTCTAGCACTTGTTGCCGGAATTCTATTTCTCTTCCTGCTATTGCGCTATGGCCAGCCTATTCGCAGACATCACTCTGAGCGAAATGGAGAAAGCTCTCCTTGAACGAAAGTGCCGTGAGCGAATAGTACAGCTATTGGGCATGACTCGTCTACGGGACCTTAATACAACTTGGTTCCTGTCATTCAGACCAATCTGGCAAGATTGCATCTTACCTGTTCTACGATGCCTGCTATGCGGTGAAGAATGCATGTTGGACACCTGCATTAAACCGTGCATTCCAAATACAGGCATGGTCTCTGACATCCGTCCACCCTAACGTCACAACGAGTTCTTGAAGAACAGACCCTTAGGCTGCGGGAGTTTCCCTAGTCCAGGACTATTGATTTCTTCAAGGACTCATATATTATGCATGAACCATTATTCCTTAGGGGTTCATTCATGACGTCTTTCGCTGTCCGACTCACGTCAATACTAACATTCTTAGGTGCTTCTCAGGTATAAATATTCCTTCCCTAGCCCCTGTAAATCAGAGGAGACCTCGACTTCAGAGGAGCCCGTTTCCCGGCCTGACGCACTGAGAAGACGCTGTCATCCCTGCACGCAGAGAGTCCAGCTTCCATTGATCTGACTTCCCTTGCGGGGTGTTGGAGTTCGAGTCTGGCAAAGAGATTCCAACCTCTCTCATTCTTCAGGTATGGAGCAGACTAGAACCTAGAGGGACTCTTGGCATACTAGGCATACTAGGCATACTGGGGTTAGCATACTCTTAGTATACCATAGTAAGGAATACTTCACCTACTTCATACCTCGTCCTATACCTAGGTTAGGTTAGGTACATTGGGGTAGAACTAGATTAGAAATGCATCGTATGAGTACTCGCATTTTTAGTCTGTGTTATTTATGTAACAGCATATGTACTAAAAGATAATGCTCTCGCAGTATTATTTATTTCTACTGCTCACACTGTACATTATTTATCTCGCATACTGTCTTGTGATCGTAACAGCTCATTTTACTTACACCAGAAACAAGACTGTTCAATAAATCTTTTATTGAAACGCCCGTCTATTTCTTTCTGTGTAACTTGGAGAAAACTAAGCATGCACGACTGAGCTGAGTGAAATAGTTATCTATTGTTTCCACGACTCTGGGACACGTTCTGATTCTAAAGGGAAACACAGTGGTCATGTTTTGCGGCTGCCAGAAACTACTCCTTCTTGTTGTCAAGGAGTTTCTAGTGGCCTCTGAGCTAGCTGGCACAAGTAATTAAGTTTAATATACTCGATAGGGACATACTGACCTTAGTCCTATGTCAAACCTATAGGATATATTATTCCAATGCGCAGAGCCTATTAGGGAAATAGGAGCTACACTACACCCAGACGTGGGTCCCTTGCTCACTTTGCCACTGGATTCAAGCTAGCCTGGCTGATGACGGCTGAATAGCCAGAAACTGGTCCCAGGATGCTTGTTTCCGGTCCAGGGAAGACATGGCTTGGCAGTTCGGGCTGGACTGTTCCCATGAGGCACAGGGTCAGACTGATTTGCATATGGCCATGTCTGAACTGGGGTGGTGGAGTGAGCTAAAGAATGATGATGGATTAAACCCAGATCAGTTGACTGGGGGTGAGTGTTTGATTTGCTCAAGCGCTCCGTCCATCATCCCCTTTGGTATCGCTGTGTTTTAGTCCTTGTCATCAACAATTCAACAGAATGCGGAACATAGACAGTCAAAGGATGACCCATAACGATGCTTTCACACCTTTCAATGCTGACACCTGTTGCAGCAACGGATTTGAGACATCCGGGCAACGCTGAAGCTACTGGATCTAAAGTAGATGAAAAGTAGGCAACTGGTCTACGGACACCTCCATGACTCTGAGTCAGGACTGACAATGCACAACCTTCTCGATCGTAACAGAACAGTGAAAAAGACTTGTTGTAGTCAGGCATTCCCAGAGCCGGAGCACGACATAAGCCCTCTCTCAACTCCAAGAACGCAATCAGACAGTCATTGTCCCATGGTACCGGATCGCTCACATCCTTATGCGTCAGTCTCTGCAGAGGCTTCGCCTTCAATGTGAAGTTGGGAATCCATTGGCGACAGTAACCAACCATTCCCAAGAACATTCTGACTTCCTTCTGAGTGGTAGGCACAGTCATGTTCATGATCGCCTCAATTCGATCTGGCGACACTTTTCTCTTGCCTTTCTCAATTCGATGGCCTAAGTACTGAACCTCACTCAGACAGTACTGCAATTTGTTCGGGGACACCTTGTGTCCATTTTCTCCTAAGTGATTCAGTAAGGCAATCGTGTCGATCCTGCAAGCATCCTCCATTTCAGACGCGATAAGGAGATCATCAATGTACTGCACGAGAGCAGAATTCTGTGGCAATACAAGACTCTCAAGATTCTTTTTCAAGATCTGATTAAAGATTGATGGACTCTCTGTATACCCTTGAGGAATACAACACCACGTTAACACACGATCTCCCAGACAGAAAGCAAATAAGAATTAGCTCTCCTCGTGCACCGGTATCGAAAAGAATGCTTGGCACAAGTCAATCACCGTGAACCTCTCGGCTTCACATGGAATCTGAAATAATATCACTGATGGATTCGGTACCACTGGACAGCATGGAACCACAATCGTGTTGACCTTTCGCAGGTCTTGCACGATTCTGTATTTCCCACTTGGTTTCTGCAATCCCATAATGGGTGAGTTACATGGACTGCCCATTATCTCCTTGAGAATTCCCTGCTGAATCATGGATTCGATGACAGGCTTTATCCCTGCAATCGTTTCAGGTGACAGATTATACTGAGGTGTTTTCGGGAACTCAGCATTTTGCTTGACCTGGATCTTAACTGGCTCAACACCTCTGATCAATCCGATCTCTTCCCCTGTAAAGTCCCACACATCCAATGAAACGGAGGGGGATATTACCAAGGAATTGCGATAATTATCACAAAGCGCGCTTAGCGCTGTTTTTTTTATCGCCGGCTATCGCTGGATTTCATCGCGGAGATAACGTATTATTATCAACGCTTGTCTCCAAGGCGATAAAAAATCCAGCGATAACGGCGAAACCCAGCAATAGCGCGAGAAATCGAGCGATAAATTCAACGCGCTAATGAAAAGCTTGCTAATAGGCAGGTGAGGACTTAACCTTACAATCCACCTCCCATTGACTAGAATGGTTAAGTCAGGTTTTTAGCAGGTGTTAGATTCTAGCGATAATCGTGGTTAGCGCAAGTTTTTTTATCGCTTCGCAGGCATTGCTAATAGGGGGAAGTTGTGTTTGCGACTTTTCTGTCGCTTTTAGTTGGGAACGCCTACTTTGCATGTCATTAGTGATATATATCGCTGACATGCAAAGCGGCACCTATTAGCAAGCTGTTAGCGACAGCTTGCTAATAGGGCGATAGAAATATCGCCGCTTTAGTGGCAATAAGTGCTGCTAAAGCGGCGATAAGGCCCTTGCTAATATGCCCCAGAGTCTCTTAGGTCAAGTGGAAGCTCTTCCACTGTCAGCATAGGATACATCTCTATACAGAAATGTTGATTCGCAACCTTAAAGGTGGCATCATCATCATTTGTCTGCAGCTCCACTCCCTTTGGGGTGCAATAGATGGAACAATTCAATTTGCACAACAGATCACGTCCTAGCAAACAGACTGGACTTGAGTCGCACACAATAAATTGGTGTTGATCCCGAAAAGTTCCTATTCTCACAGGAATCGGCTCGGTCAAAGGGCTATTCAACTTGTTATTTGCCACTCCTACTACTTGGATTGATTGTCCCGAGAGGGGTAGGTTGGGAACTACTGCAGATCTCACCGTAGAACGGGTAGCACCAGTATCTACCAAAACGGTGGTGGGATGACCGTCAACATCCGCCTCGACAAACGGCCCCTCTGGTCTACCTCTAAGACTGCCCCAAGAGCACAGTCTTCCTCCCCCCTCAGGCACCGTCATTCCAACGGGTCTGAGCTGTAATCATCATAATCCTCGAAAAGGGGCATCTGTTGGTACGTTCGATTTCCCTGTGGAATTCTCGGAGGTTGCGGAACTAGTGCCTGCGGGCGCAATGTCCCCCCTTGCATGGACCTGGGTCTCGTCACTGTACTGATGACCTCAGATGCCTGCACTGTCTCTCCCTCTTGTTGCACTTGGTTCGCTGGATTCGATCTACACTCGCGTTTCCAATGCCCGGCCTTGTGACAAAAATGACACGCAGTTGTCTTTTTCAATGTTGCCACATCCATCCCTGTCTTAGGGTCTATAGGTTTCCCTCTTCCTAGACCCTGGCCTTTCTGGATCCCTCCTTGATTGTTTCCCTGTCTTCTCCCTAATGTCCCTCCACTTGGCTGTGTCTGAACTTCCCTGTCAGCATTTTGCATCTGGACTAGCATTAGCTTATCTTTAAGCTTCCTATTTTTGGAGTCCACTTCATCGCTGCAGTACCTGGCGTACCGCAATATCTCGTCCACTGACTTGTTCTGCCAGCAGATCAAATGCTGCTGAATCATGAAGCTGATTTCTGATCTTAGACCCAAGACGAACTTGGAAACAAACTGTCCCATGTCTTTGGGGTCTAACGTATCTAGCCCACTGTACTGCTTAAAGGCTTGTAAGAGCCTCTCGTAATATTCATGTACGGACTCTTTCGGTTCCTGAACAGTTCGATCTATCTTAACCCAATCAATGTCCTGTGAGATTTTGGATTTCAGCCATGTAATTACTTGTTCAAACTTCTTCATAACAATTAGTGAAGGACCATTGGTAAGCAAATCCCTGTCTGGTTCGGAAATTGGCCAATCAACTGCAACTTTACAAGCTGCCCACAAATAACTTGGTACCACAATGTCAAACAGTGTATTCAAGTCAACCCACAACACCTTCGAGATTTTAACAAAACGATCGACCTGTTTGTACCACTCGACAGGCTTTTCCCTCAGCCGAGGAAATTCGTTTGTAAACGCTGCCAAATCCCCTCTACTCCAAGGCTCATGCACATACCCTCCGTTCTGTACCTCTCGTAAAGGATAATTCCCTACTCCTGTCATCCCCCCTCCTGGAGGCGGTGTCTCTCCTATACTCTTTTTAGTGGTTTTCTTTTTGGACCATCTTTCCTCCCATTTGTCAAGCATGCTCCATCCACGTATCCCTACAATCAGTTCTCGAATGTGAGTCCTTAGCCCTATCACTCTCTTCTCTTCCAGTTCCTGGTCACTGTACTGTAACCTATGGCTTCCCTGCAGTGTCTTAGTCTTGGATAAATCCACCTCGTGTCTTTTCGCCAACTCTGTCAGTCTCTCATGTGCTAACCTCGCCTTGCGAGTTACATCCTTTGCTACAAACAGCAACTCGTCTGGTCCCTAAAGCTCTACTCTTTCCAATGGCAGGTTCCCACTAATTATCTCATCTATCTCAGCTTTTAGGCTCATCACGTCCAGCATCTTTGCTCTTATAGCAGTTTTAAGCATCCCTCGACTTGATGTACCACTTGATTCTCCATTCTCATTGTCTTGGTCCTCACACCGGTTCCCTTCCGTTATATTCCCTAGGACTGGTCGACTTCCTGTATTCCCGAAATCCCAGTCTCCTGTCGTTCTATCATTAGGGTTTCTCACTGGTGGTTCCCACATCCTGATGTCCGATCTTGAATCGGCCAAGGACCTTGGTCTCACCGTTCTTACTTCTCCCTGTCCTCTAGAGGAGTCTGCCGTGGCTGGCAAAGGAGTACTTGATTCCATGGGCCTCGGAAGGTGACCTATTCCACTCACTATGCCATTCCCTCCAGAGCCAGTCCCTTCTCCTGCTACTGATCATGCTAGACTACCATTTCCTGCCTGATCTGGATCATATACAGACACTATGGGGCCAATGGTAACCGGTACTGTAAGAGCATCCGGTAGCCTTGTAACAACTGTAATTCCATTAGCTTCGATGCTTGTTGGTGCGTGTGTTCCCATCCCTTCCGTTCCAGTTGATATTCTTCCGACTACTCTCGCTCTAGGCTGAGTCTGTGGTTCTCCAGTTCCCTCTGTTGCTACTGCCTTTCCCTCTTCAGAATCTGGATTATATGGAGGTGGTCTTTCTGATAGCAGTCTATCTAGCAAGCCGTCATCTGTGTCACTATCGTTTTCCTCACCCCATTTCTTCTGGGTCTCTCCTACGTTTATCAGCAACAGGAATAGCCTATCCCCTTCAATAGTTTCCACCCTCCATCTCTTCTCCAATGCATCCCATCGCGCATCCTGAAACGCCCTGATTGACTTTTTCACTCTTTCCTGGCTTCTGTCTCTTTTCCTATCATGCGCTGCTCTTATCCATGCATGTAGCGCCTCAAACTGTGTTGGTCTGGGTAACGGTCGCAATGAGGACATTACCATTTTCAATTGGTACAAAGCTTCCAACCTGAAAGTGCCGTAACGCGGAAAAGTCAATTCTTCCTCATGTTCAGTCATTTTATGCCAATTTTCAAGCCAAATTATAGTATGCAATCCCACATTCGTAGCCATATAATGGGCAGGGGTATCCTCGGGTGGAGCTTCTTCTCCTCCCCGAGTAATCACTCATCTGTCTCCTCTACACATATCTCATAAAACTTTAAAACATTTCATGATAATCAACGTTTTCTTCACTTGTTTTCACTCGACTTCCTGATGACAATCCACCAATACCAACGCGGCTTCACACCAACCGACCTATCACAGAGCAACACTCTCTGACGTCACTCTTCCTCCTCATGCAGCAGTTCCCCTCTTTTACAATTCGCCTCTCGCACACTCACGCGTCTCACTCACGTTCTAAAATAACTGTTTGTCCACCAAACGACCGAACAGTTACTTCTCTGACTGTCTGTCCACCAAACGAACGGACAGTCTCGTAATTGTCGACCTCAACTCTGGCAACCGTCTGTCCGCGAACGACCGGACAATTGCCCCAGACTATCTGCCCACGAACGGCCGGACAGTCATGTACTTAATCGATAGGATCCAATTACTCAATGTTCCACATACCGTAACCCACGACCTGCGTCGGTTACTCATGCACTCACACACACGTTTCCCTATCACCAATGGGTTAGTCAATGACGTCTCATGACTCCCACAATCTCTGGTCAGACAATTTCAACTCTGGGTGTCTTCTACACCACAATCTCTTATCCCGGGATAACACTAAATCAAGTCTCATGGACCGCACGCGTTCGGCCCGAAACCACAATCACTCAATTCTCATCCCAACTCCGCAAGACATCACACAATCAAAACAACACCGCAATCTAACAGACACACATCCCTGTTCATACTCACTCCACCACGAACTGCTGTTTCCGCCGCACCGTCACTCTCTGTCAGTTTCCATCAATGCCGTCGTCCTCCGTTCACAATCCATTGGATAACCATCACTTGGGCTCTATGGGGATTCAATGACTACCCTTCTCTACTTCTCCCCTTACTACAGAGGTAACCATCCTCTCGCTACCAACTGTTAACGCCGGATTCCACTGTATAACTTACTCGGAACCCTCGGCCGACTGGACCTTTATTACCTGCTGAAAAGTGTAAAGGGGAGAAACAATGCTTTCTTTCCAATCTTGACATAAACAATTTAATTCTCGGAAAAGATCACTGACTCCGAATTCCAAATTTAGGGGTTTATTACAACACCAAAAATAACTGAACATACAGACACCTCAGACCGAGGTTGTAAAAATACAAAGGCACTAATACAAAGTCCATTCTACGCACCAATCTAATTCGATATAGCATAAAGAGAATGAGTAATTCTAGCAACACAAGACAAGCAATGATTGCACCAACATCTATATTAGCCTTCATGAAACCTATAAAGAAATCCGTTAGTCTATCCCTACACTATTCTAAAGGGGCATCCCTACTTAACTTCTATTCCAGCCAGATCATGGAAAAGGTGTCAGCCCGTGATGACTTCCTCAGAAGTGCAGTCACGTTGTAAAAGACCGTCTAAGTCTCCATCCTAAGAATCGATCCTTTCTATTACCCTCTTCGCTCTTCTACCTCTCCTCATCAGCTCCTGCTCAATCTGCCTTTTCTGCTGACTGACCTCTCCCTGCTAACTGCTCTCTTTCTTCTGACTGCCGCCTCCTCCCTCGGGGCACTGTCCCTAATACAAAATGGACCTTCCATAGGTCCGCCCAGGTAACACCTCTTCTCGCCAAACACCTCGTCTATGTAGTTTTCCATTAAAAGTTGAACTCGGTCCAACGACAGTTGAGGTGTCCTTGAGTCCCAGGCTTCTTCAGCGCAGCTCTCAATTATCGGCATTCCTGGAGACTTTGTAGCGGATCTCCTCCATACCTAACTCCTAAAACAAAAGCATTATTCTAACTAACGAAGACGATGTCCTTGCACCTGCAACGAATGCATGAGAACAAAACAACCTTGCACACATAGATGAATTTCCCTGACCATTTCTAAATGAGAGCCTCACCAGGGGAAAATACATTTTGGGCCTACATAAACCAGCTCACATAAGGAACTAATAGGCCTTCTTAACGCGAAGGAGCAGACACTCCATCTAGGCCTTTAACATCATTTTAAACACATTTAAAATGTTACATCTGTAAGCACTACATTTCATCCCGATTAAACAAAATTAATCATCTATGCGTGTGCAACTTCAACATGATGCACGTTTAAATCTTCTGCGTTACAATTCATAGCTACGTCATTAAACAATTACAATGCACATTGAAAGTTACGTAGTTCCTCCTAAATGCCACTTTACGGTTCTTGAATGGCACAACTCATCTTAATGATTCATTTACCACTGATTATTACATCATGAATTCTAACTAGGATTAACGAACACCTGCGAATATAGGCGGGTACAGACTACCTATGAATATGAGGTACCCCTACAATTTTCAGAATATCTTTGCGCTCTATCACTAACATCGCTGCAGCCGCTGAATCACATAATTCCAGTGGCCCTGGGTATAAGTGAATGGGTAAGCAGCACATAGGTGAGAAAGAAAGAGCAAGAAAACCCATGCACTCTCATAGAATGCTAAAAGCAAAACAACATTTTTAATGTAAGCTGTGGAAGAATATATGCCATCCAATCAAAAGGAGGATATGAATCACAGCACTAGCTGTGCAGCATTTAATAGGAACTTATCTACTATCAGACGGTTTGTGCTAAAGCCAGCTCCGTACCATCAGAGATTCAAAGAAAGCAAGGAAGCGGACAGTGTTCTGTTCAAATTATGTATTCATGGCATGTTGTATGATTGGATTGAGTGGATCATGGAAGACTCAAGAAGGAGTGTCGTTCCCCACTGATGCAATATCTGTCTGGATTGATGGATAATGACCCAGAGAAGCATGCAGTGTTGGCTGACAAGTGGTTAATTAACAGAGGTGACAAAAGGGCTGTAGCACCAGGACTCAAAGGCAAAGGGAAAGAGGAACTCTTCCAAACCAGAGGGTAAGGGCCAGGGCAATTCCCCAGGGTCCAAGGAAGGCCATAGGCATAAACGAGAATAGGCAAATTGGGTTCCAGATCATGGAAAGAAGCAAAAGGAATGACCAGAAAGTTCTTCCAAGCCCAAGATAATCACTTGTTATAGATGTCGCAAGGAGGGACATTACAAAAGAGACTGCCAGGTGAAAGACCCTGTACAAGCCGCAGCTGGTGAGCATGTGCTTGAGGGACAGGGGACCCCCACCTCAGTGCTAAAGGAGGGAAGGAACACACGAGCAGCTCTTGCTGCTCTGTGTAAACCAAGCTTGAGTTTTGTTTTAGGGGGAGGAGCAGAACCTGTGTATGTGCTAGGCAAGGCTTTCACTCGCTTATGGGGGCACAGACCAGCATAGTGACGTCAGGGTGGTGGGTGTGGCCAGATTTAGTGAAGCTGCTGCTGTCTGCCCATGGGCGTTGATTGCTGTGGCCCAAGGCTGTGCCAGCACACTGCCATAGCTTACAATAGGAGGGGGCAGGACATGCTTATGAAGTTGAGGCGGGAGTGGGGGTGGTAATGGGCTGGATGTGGACACTGGGCTCCACCCTCATTTTTGCAAAGTTACAGGTTAATGTTGTGAGAGGCTGAGGAGCATTCTGGAAGGAAGCACATGAACAAAACTTTACTTATGGACTTCATGGAGTGTACCGTTCTTTTGATTGCTTTGTGCAGTGAGTCCTCTGTCTTGCATGCTCCTGCTTTTTTGTTTTACTTGTGGTTCGGGGAGGGAGGAGGGTCGCCTGCAGGCTGCAGGAAATAATCTAGGTTACTGCCACTGCAGCACCAGGCTATTCATGATGCATGTAAGCAGTAGCCCACGTCTACTGCAGGGCATGTCTCACGCTGTGTTCTCTCCCACTTGTAGACATTAGGCCTCCTAAATCCTGAAAAAAAATCTTTGTTCTTTTACCATGGAGGGGCAAGCGATTGCTCTTCGGTCAGTTCTAGAAAGTTTAAACTGCCCTTTGGAAGTGATATTGAAAGCGCTGCTGCTACACTTTGTAATGTTCTGTTTACTACAAGCCATATTTTGTGAATTTATAGAATGCACGTCTTTAAAATATGCCCCGTTCTGAACCAAAAGATTACCCGACTCAGGGTCTCTGTTATGTTGACCACACTCCAGGTCAGAGTTGAGTTGAGTTGCATCACATGAAGTTTGATTCCATTATCTCCTTGTGTTTGCTTTATTCACCCTAAGTTGGCAGGGTATGCCCAGACGTGGGTCCCTTGCTCACTTTGCCACTGCATTCAAGGTAGCCTGGCTGATGAGGGGTGTTAGCCAGAACCCGGTCCTAGGATGCTTGTTTCCGGTCCAGGGAAGATCTGGCTTGGCAGTTCAGGCTAGACTGTTCCCATGAGGCACAGGGTCAAGACTGATTTGCATATAGCTGGGTCTGAACTGGGGTGGCGAAGTGAGCTAAAGAATGGTGATGGATTCAACCCAGATCTGTGACCGGGGGTGAGTGTCTGAAAAGTTTCAGTGCTCCGTCCATCATCTCATTGTGTTCACATGAAGTTTAATCATTCAACACCACCAACAGCATCCAACCGCTTCCTTGCCCAGCTCCAACTGTTGCCCATAGAACCCTCATACCCCTGATGTCACCTTCTGTATTCCACATGTTTAACCTTCCACATTCTACGTGTCTAACATTCTCTAACTACAGAAATACATACTGCTGTGTAGTACAAAGCCCACAACACATCCCCACTTCTTAAATAAAAACAGACAGGTAGAAAAGACACGACGGCACAACGCAAAACAAGAACAAGTAATCTCAACCCCAAATGTACACTAATACATAGTGCAATCCTAAAGGTGGAAAAGAGTATAGCAAATTCAGTTATTACATAACTTTACCTATTTCATGACATGGTCCTTGGACCGCGAAGGAAACTTCCTTGATCTCGTGAATACTCTTGATTCCTGGAGTCCTTCTCCACTTCTCTCGGATTGCTTCCTTTGAGTATTCTCCTCCACACATCCATGGGTACCCTCACCAACCCCACCATTAGAGTTGATTGTCTCCATTGATTCCAAATAGGCCCTGATGTTTTTGTTTGTGCACTTGGCTAACCTGGACATGCTCCAAGTGTCACACATATGGGCCATGACAACATTTTTCTTAATCAATAAAATGATGAAAGGACCCACAAACTGAGTTGTTTCTTTCTTTTCCCACTTTGGCTTTTTCACCCAAACTAAATCTCCAACATTCCATTTCTTAAATTTAACTGAGTGTTTCTCATCATACCTGCTTATGTATTTCAACTGGTACTTCCCATGCCTACTCATTCAATCATCACTGTCACTGGACATTTTCTTCCTCGGATGTAACCAGACAGGGTTCAACTTGGAATTAGGTGTTTTCCCCTTCAATAACTCAAAGGAGGACTTTTATGTGAGCCAATTCATAGCAGTATGGTGCCCCCACCATGTCTCTCTCAAAGCATCCTTAAGCAAATTCTAAGATCCATCGCTCTCTGCACACATGACTTCACCACCCTGTTCATACGCTCTGCATGACCATTGGCTTGCGGTGCATACAAGGCTGTCTTCTGATGAATAATACCCAGGTCTCCCAGAAAACCTTGCATCTCATGAGATGTAAAGTGCAGACCATTGTCAGTCACTACATAATTTGGTATACCCTCATTAACAAACTCATCCTTTAAAAAATCGAACACTGTCCTGGTAGACTCCACATTTATGTCTCTCGGACACCCACTTGGAGGCATAGCCTACTAATAACAATACAAATGGACCCATGATATCTAGTCCCAATACCATCCAAAGTTTCTCAGGAACCTCCACTGGTGACTTCGGTGCCTGACACGGAACGCATGTTTTATCATTGTTGGCACACATAAAACAGTCTTTAACCACTTCTTCCACTTGATGATCCATGGCCGGCCACCAATACCTCTCTCTTACCCTAGCTTTTGTAAGATTCCTTCCTAGATGTCCCTCATGCAAATTGATCATCCTGGACCTAACACAACATGGTGGAACCACTCTCTCCCCTGTCATAAGTCCCACATCAGAAATGGCTAACTCATTTCTTACACTCCAAAATGGTTTCAACTCCGGTTCCATAAATTTGTACTCTGGCCAGCCTCGTACCACATACTCCTTGATAAGAGGTAAAAGTATATACTCACCATCTCTGTCTTCCCATTCCCTTTTAGTGATGGTTGAATCCTTGACCCAATTAACAGAGTGATCTTCACTTATATCAAGACTGTCATTATCTTTGATAGATAACCGAGAAAGACTGTCAGCTGTCTTATTCACAAGCCCAGGTAAATACTGCACTTGAAAGTTGAACTCCCCCCAATTTCTCACTCCACATCCCCAATCTTGAATTTAACCTCTCACCATCCTTGCAGGAGAAAATTTGCACTAAAGAGTGATGATCTGTGCGGACCAGGAAGGGACTCCATTAGGGGGAGGAGCGTCGTCCCACTGCTTTCTCGCAGTGCGAGAAGCAGAAACATAAAATGGTAAAACTACCATTTTATGTTTCTGCTTCTCACACTGCGAGAAAGCAGAAGGGTTTGGTTGGGGGCAGGCAGGTGGGCGGGTCTGTTGAAGGACAGGGGAGGAGTGGCTAGCCCAATGCTGCGGGCCCTGACCAGTCATGCGCACTCTCCCTTTTCTCCATGTAGGCTGCATGCAGCCTCCATGGAGAAAATGGCCTCCCCATAGGCACCTGGCTGGGCGCCGTCCCCACCAATCACAACGCTACCATTGCAGCATTGTGATTGGCTTAGGGAAGGGGAGGGAGGCTGCCTGCTTCCTGTTCCACGGGACCCGGCCAGAAGCTGAGACGGCACGGGACCCGGGAAGGTACGTTTTAAAAAATAAAATTCCCTCCTCCCTCCCGGGCGACCCCTCTACCTGCCCACCCACCCGCGAGTCATGCCGGCTGCAACTGACTGCCCCACAGATAAAACTTGAAATGATGCAGAGCCCAAAATACTGCCAAAGCCTCCCTTTCAATACACGAATAACGGCCCTTAGCTTGTTTAAGTGCAAGAGAAGCAAAGGCAACCACCTGTTCGTCTCCATCCACTACCTGCATCAACACAGCACCCAAACCCTTCAAGCTAGTCTTAGTTGCCAACACAGTCTTCCTCATTACGTCACTTGTTCTTTGTCCACTGTTGTTCCGGTTTCCATAATACTGCGTGCCAATTCCAGTTTCGGTTGAATATCTTCATCTGATATCACATGGCCTAAATACATCACCGATGAGGCTCCTTTTTCAGTGTTAAACCACTTTCCAATAATCTTCCCAAGACTTTCCTTAAACTGTCATCATGCTCTGAAGTATTTTCTCATAGATGAGAATATCATCCTGGAAAAACAAAACATTTGTAACATCCTTCAAAACAAATGTAATCACTGTCTGTAAGCAAGCAGCCGCAGAAGCCAAACCGAACAGCATTCTGACAAATCTGTAAGCTCCCAGAGGTATTACGAAGGATGTCAAATGCCTTGAATCCTTGTGTAGCATCACCTGGTGATAAGCCAAAGAAAGGTCCAGTACACTGAACACATTGGCGCCATTAAGCATGGTAAGAGTTTCAGATATATTAGATAATGGCTGAAGATCCACCTAAATCCATTTGATCAATTTGTTCAAATCACAAAGATATACACATATTCTGATGGCTCTACCACCATCCTTGGGAGCCAATGCAACTGGTGCCAACCCCTCTGAGGATTTAATTTCCTCAGTCACATTCAATTCGAGCAATCTGTCTAATTCTGATCTTAAAGGTTCAAGCATTAGATTTGGAACTTTGCATACCTTGTGAACACAAGATACTGCACCATTCTTGAGTACAATATGATGCTAAAAGTTTGTAGGCATTCCCAATTCATTTCTAAATACTTCAGGAAACTCCTTATAAGAAATCTCTCCTTCACCACAGTTGTCGACAAGCATGACTTGATCATGAGCACTGGGATTTAAAATTATACCCAAATCTCTTTGATGTCTCCATCTCAATAAGTTGTTTCCCCTGTTTGCAACATAGTTTTCCCAATGATTTATCTACTGCAGAAAGAAATTCTCATGACAACATACCACAAGACATACATTTTGTTACCTCCATAACTAAATGGATTTATATCTGGGGATAGCCACTCCAATTGTTGGCTAGGAAAATTCTTCTCCCAAATGTTAACACCAATCATGGTCTAAGGTCCTGAATCTGCCAAGACTAAAAACATTCCTACCACCAATCTCAACATCACAGTCTGGCATGACCAAAACTCCAGCATCAAATTCACCCATGTCTCCCTTCATATTCAGAACAAATGTTTTCACACCTTCTGAGACACTTTCAACCACATGCACTTTCTCAGCAGATTTGTATACACAAGCATAATACCCTTTAAGACCACATTTCCTACAATTTGAATTTCTAGCATAGCAAACAAGACTGTTGGAAAGATGCCCCAACCTTCCACACCTATAACACTTAGTTTTGTGGTCACTGTGTTTTAGTAGTCACGCTTTCCACATTAATTTCAGTGTCAGGCTGCACAATATCATCCATAATAACATGACTACTATGGTGCACAGTCGCATTATCTGTCAAAGTATGGTGGTAGTTTCTCATTTCCGTCACCCATCCAGAGGTATTCTCCATTCCTTCCACAACGACCTTGCTCTTTAAGTGAGGGGTTCCAGGATAATAATTTCTCATGAACACGGTTACTGTTGGTGCATCTCACCAACTGATCTCTTATTAAAGAATCTGTTAACTCTCCAAACTCACAAGTGCGAACAAGAGTTTTAAAAGAAGATATATAGTTGCCAACTCTCTCTGTCTGTTCTTGAATATGAGTGAAAAGCTCATGACGTTCCAGTTCAATGTTTATATGTGGTCCAAAATATTGCTCTACCATTTTTACTGACATTTCATATATGTCGGCCGGTTCACCTTCTGCATAGCCGTTAGGTATTTCATCTGCCTTTCATAACTGTTACCGCCCTCAATGTCTAAGTTATGCAATAAAATAGCCTGCTTCCTGACAGCAGAAAACTTTTCTCCTCCAATGCCAACCAAGTACGAGTCAAATAGTTTTTTTCCAGCGCTTCAACGTAAGTAAAGGTTCACACTTCTCTGAGAGAAAGGCTGGGGGCTGGAACATATTGCTCACTAACATGGTGCTAAATAATCTAAGTGTAATTGTAAAAGAAATTATGAGTTGCCGTCAATGCACAAGATTTTGCAGAGTCTTGATCCAAAATCCACTTGAAAAAAACAAGGTAATACCAATAAGTTACTTGATAGGGTGTGCAGGTCTCACACTGTGTGCTGTTGGATGCCTCATTAATCGTTGTGTCGATTAGTGAGGCATCAGTACATATGATGAACGATTCAGGGCGACGCAATATTGCGTTCCTCCCGAATCAAGATGGCCACCACTGTGGTCATGTGACGATGTCGCACATCAACGTAAGCAACAGTCAACATACACAGAGGCTGGATACGGCACCATACGCGCTGTACACAACACCACAATATGCGTTTCCTCTGTGCTTGAGGACAAGCACTACTCTTATAATATGACCAAGCTCACTCTTACAGTAATGTGGCTCGAAATTTGTTTTATTTATTCAATTGTTTACTTACCTCCGTTCATCCATATTCCGGTGTTTACTACCCCCCACCCCGCCCCTCCCCCACCCCGCCTCACCGCCCCACGGAACTCCCTCCACGGGCCGCTACTGGTCCAAACTGGGGTGGTGTGGTAAGCAAAGAAATGATGGATTAAACCCAGATCTTTGTGAATGGGGTGAATATTTGCATTGTCCAGCATTCCCTCCATCATTTTTTCTTTTTGCTTTTGTCGCCCTAAGTGGGAAGGGACCATTCGTGGGTCCCGTGTTCACTGCACCACTGGATTGAAGCTAGTCTGGCTGATATGGGGGGATGCCCCCAAACCGGTCCCAGGATGCTTGTTTCAGGTCCAGGGAGGAGCTGGCTTGGCAGTTCGGGCTGGACTGTTCCCATGAGGAGCAGGGTCAAGACTGATTTGCATATAGCTGGGTCCAAACAGGGGTGGTGTGGTGAGCAAGAAAACAATTGATTAAACCCAGATCTTTGTGACAGGGGGTGCATGTTTGCATTGTTCGGAATTCCGTCCATCATTCGTTCATTTTGCAATTGTCTGTGTGCATGACATAGATAAATTTTGTAGCATTGAGGGACTGGTGGTCCTAAATTTTGAATTTGCTGTAAGAGTGTGAGAGTATTATGAACAAGGTCACTGGGATTATGTGGCAGTGTGTTAGACCTGACTCCTTTGGCGTGGTATTCCCCCAAACATTTTTCCTTAACTACCCTGTTTTTGCTGAACCTGTTTTTGTTGGCATTAGGACTCTGTGCCATTTACCCCTGCTAACCAGTGGTAATGTGCATGTGCTCTCTCCTTTAAAAATGATAACATTGGTGTTCAGCTGATTGGCACCTTTAATTTACATATAAGTCCCTAGTAGATGGTACTACATGTACTGATGGTCTGTACATTAAATGCTACAAGTGGGCTGCAGCACTCATTGTGCCACCCACTTAAGCAGCACTGTAAAACGTGCCTCAGGCCTGCCACTGCAGCCTGTAGTGCAGTTTTAAACTGCCATTTCGACCTGGCAAAATAAACCTTTTGCCAGGCCTAAATCCTCCTTTTTAATACTTATAAGTTAACCCCTAGGTAGGCCCTAAAAGCTCTTAGGGCAGGGTGCATGGTATTTAAAAAGGAGGACATGTGTACTTAAATTTTATATGTATTGACAGTGAAAAGTTTTTCATTTTAGCAAGGCTACCTCTCCCTTAGACTAACACTGGCTTACCTTATTACACTTAACAAGTGATAACTTCTGTTTATTAACCCCTTGACCGCGATCGGAATTCCGCTCGTGTGCTGGACATTCCGATCGCGGGTGTAGTCGTGACGAGCTCAGCTCGTCATGCGCACAGCGCGACCGCGCAGCATGACGAGCTGAGCTCGTCACGAGCATCGAAGGGGTTAAGTATTAATGGGGTAACCCACAAAAAACTACCCGACCTGGGTCAGTATTGCAGTACAGTAAGTAAATGGTCGCGGTAGCAACACTTGTACACGAACAACAAATATATTAGCATTCACGAAGCCTTGTTTACATGAAATGCACAAATGCAATTTATTGTATGAGTCATTAGCATCTAATGCGATTTTAATTCAAAGCATTGATTATTTTCGGCAACACAGTTGCTCAAACATATAATGGTGCGATAAGTATTTACAGTGCTCTTCGTGTGGGAAAAGGCAGGTACGTGGGTTGGGGATCAAGTGAGTACTTGTGGGTGGAGGACAGGGAAGAGGTAGCGTGACATATATACATCAATTATACATGTTATAACCTTTCTGGCCTAAAACAGGTTAATTGTTCCCAGATATACACATAACCCTGATGGACATCAACTAATTAGAATTCTGTCGTCAGAGTTTGTGATGTAGGTATGTGTCGTCAACGTTTCGACCCCTAGGAAGGAGGGTTAATTCAGTCCTCACAGTGGGGTCTTCATCAGGACTAAGCTGAGAAGAGCACTCTGGAAAACAGCAGGTTTGCTCCACTGTGCAGTCAGAGGACTTGGGCTCGTAGGAGCTCTAGTTCAACAAGAATGAAGAAACTGTGGGTCGATCAATCACTCGCTTTCAATAGGTCAAATCCAACTTTCTTACTCGCGGCATTGCTGAGCGGGAGTGCCGCGAGTAAGAAAGTTGGATTTGACCTATAGACTGCGAGTGATTGATTGACCCACAGTTTCTTCATTCTTGTTGAACTAGAGCTCCTACGAGCCCACGTCCTCTGACTGCACAGCGGAGGAAACCTGCTGTTTTCCAGAGTGCTCTTCTCAGCTTAGTCCTGATGAAGACCCCACCGTGAGGACTGAATTAACCCTCCTTCCTAGGGGTCGAAACGTTGACGACACATACCTACATCACAAACTCTGACGACAGAATTCTAATTAGTTGATGTCCATCAGGGTTATGTGTATATCTGGGAACAATTGACCTGTTTTAGGCCGGAAAGGTTATAACATGTATAATTGATGTATATATGTCACACTACCTCTTCCCTGTCCTCCACCCACACGTACTCACTTGATCCCCAACCCACGTACCTCCCTTTTCCCACACGAACAGCACTATAAATACATATCGCACCATTATATGTTTGAGCAACTGTGTTGCAGAAAATAATCAATGCTTTGAATTAAAATCGCATTAGATGCTAATGACTCATACAATAAATTGCATTTGTGCATTTCATGTAAACAAGGCTTCGTGAATGCTAATATATTTGTTGTTCGTGTACAAGTGTTGCTACCGCAACTATTTACTTACTGTACTGAACTTCTGTTTGGGAGCAGAGACAGAAATACTTCTTT
Source organism: Calotriton arnoldi (assembly GCA_963921515.1). Taxonomy (NCBI): domain Eukaryota; kingdom Metazoa; phylum Chordata; class Amphibia; order Caudata; family Salamandridae; genus Calotriton; species Calotriton arnoldi. Next base: position 1,204,254 of record CAWUFW010005613.1, read on the forward strand.
CATTATCTTGAATTGTAATTTAAAGTTTTCTTTAATGGTAAAGTCGGATTATAAATAACTATTCTGAAAATTCCACTTTTAGAAAGATGCCATTTTCCTGCCTAATCCAAATGTGCCTTTCTGCCTGTGTCCAGGGTCAAGTGACTGTAATGGCTCTCCTGTGGTGTGATGTGTATTCCCTTCAGACAGGACAAATGGCCTTGTCTGTGGGGATGGCCTGGGGCTTGTACTCAGCCCTTCCTGAGCTTCTGAGGATTGTGCCCACCCCCTACCTGACTTCTGAAGCTGCCTGCTCTGTCACTGGCAAATGCAGCTAATACCTGGGCCTGTCTGTAGTTTGTACTCTAGAAAGGTTGGAGCCAAACCCAAGGAAAGGGGAAGAACTGACCAGAACCAGTTTAGGGATAGACAAGGAGAGGGACCCCCACACTCAGGCTGGCAGTGGGTATAAAAGTGACACCCTCAGAACTTCGCATCAGAACACTCGTGGACCTGTGGAAGATTCGGAAGAAGAACTGCCTTGCTGTCTGAAAAAGGAAGACTGGACCTGCTTACTTTGAACTTAGGATCCCCAAAAGTGGCTTCAAGGGTCAGTTGACTGACCTCCTGTTTGATCTACAGGGACACAACAAGCTTCCAAAGGCCTTCCATGCAGCATCCAAGCTGACCAGCTCCAGCTGCACCTGCCTGAGCCCTGCTGCTGCCCTCTCCCGGAGTGAATCCTTACCCCCCAAGAGGTGCCTCCCTAGGTCCTGGACCCTTGGCTGGTCTCAGAGTTTACTTCTCCTTCTTCAAAACTTCAAGAACTGGACTCCAGGTGAAAATCCAGAATTTTTGGGCTCCTCACAAACAACTGCCCACATCCCCTGCCAACGCAAAGATCCAGTAGCGACTGCTCTTCGCATCAGCAACGACTGCCCCCATCTCCCACTAACACGAAGCTCCGAAGGTGACCTGCTCTTCGTGCCAACAATTCGCACCAACACGAAGCTTCAGCTGAGGCTCCTTGTGTGGAACTGGACTATGCAAGATGGTAAACTCTGATTGGTTTGAATCTAGTCTCTGTATCCGACCCGCGCAACATCATAATTTGGCCTGAACTAATAACTTTAGCCCCGTCCAGCTGGATACTTTTGAGTAGCGCTTTAGGATTCTTGGTGCTATTTTTACCTGAAACTTCAAAAATTCATAGTTCTGATTCTACTCGTTGGATTTTTGTTGTTTCGATTTCATTTTATTTATTAAATGTTACTCTATTTTTCTAAATTGTTTTTCGATTTTTCTTGTCTTGGGTTTTACTTTATTACTATTGGAGTGCTGCATAAATACTTTACACTTTGCCTCTAAGTTAAGCCCGACTGCTTTTGTACCTAGCTACTAGAGGGTTAAGCACAGGTTTTTTTTTGTGACTTACTATGAAAATGATTGTGTTTGTTATGTGAGTGGCACTCTCACCCTTCTCAACTAATAACACAATTTCTTACACAGAGGATAGCTAAATTATTCATCAGCATCGGTTCAATTTTACTGCAAGAAAGGTACTTTGTAAAGCATTATGGTACATATTCTGTACCTCGTTATTGCATTACTGTAGCACACATTGATGCAAAAGAGATCCCAACTCTATGCAAAATACAAGGGTAAAGGAAAGTGTATGCTAAACAGATCCAATTGAAAATGTTTTACAGCAACAAATGATTTCGGGCCTGAATTAGAGTTTGGCGGACAGGGTACTCCATTGCAACAGTTACTTTGTATCCTGTCTGCTAAACTCCTGGTTTGCCTGCCCAATTTTGAGTTGGGCGCACTGCTAGGTTTACGCCGATGGAGTAAAATGTACTCTTTGGGAGTAACCCTTCTTCCGATGGTGCGAGGGAGTGTGCGTCGTTGGAGGTAAGCCATTCGACCATCCACCCTATTGGGAGTGGGCAGTCGGACATCATTTGTTTTACTGTTTATCACCATCAGGAATATCCTGGTGATGAGGGACAGCAAAATCCCAAAAATACCCCAACACCCTAGGAGAAAAGTCCTATGTTGTCAGGACATTCGTTTTATTCTTTTCCGACAACAAACTCCTGCTTTGGGAGTTGTATTTTTGGAAAATAAAAAAGTTTTATATGTTTGGTTTAAGCGTTCATCACCAATGACGGGCACACATCAAACCTTTAAGTGGCTTTGTATGAACTGCCATGATGGTCAGTCATACAAACCTAGAAAGGTTCCTGCAGAGCTAAAGGTAACCTCTAACACTTTTGTCATCTGGGAGATGCAAGCCCACCGCCAATTTTGTACACATGCCTAGACCAGTGGCTTCCAAAATGGAACCCGCAGTCCAGTATCACTCTACTCATTCTGACACAGATATTGCATACCCACACATGCTCAGAGCACGAGATCTTGCAGCCATGATTCCATGTTCACCATTTGCAGTGGAACCTTCAGATGAATAGGCAGGTTGACTTGCATTCATTCACACGACTCGGTGAAAAGGCCTGGTTACTATAAGCATTTACATAACACAGTAAGCTGTGACCGCCACCCTACACGCATGAAACCCGTGACCCGGACAGTAGTCCTTCCCTCACTCTGAGGGTTCAGTTTGTGCGTCCCACCAGGATTAAGACAAGTCCATAACCTATTGTAGTTAAAGTCAGGCCTTTGCAAACACACCAGGGTAGGGTGCAGCGAGGCTAAAATCCAAATACCAGCATCACAGGCACTCGCAGTTTGGGCATGCAGGACAGGGGACATCCCTGTATATCATGCAGGGGACATTCCCATCCCAACACCTATGTTTGCACCCTCTATGTAATAAATGTGGTCGTATAGCAAGGATTCCAAGTTAGCTGATTAAAGCAAACAACATTAGCTGTACTTTCCTCTTGTTAGGTACTTAAGGACAGCCATAATTGGCCCTACGACCTCTGGGCACTGTGCCTACAGCTGCTGCACAATGAATAAAGGTGTCTTTTATTCTTACTCCCTGCCCACTCTGCAGGCCTCTAGATTTACCTCTTTCCATTAAAACACTGCCTTGCAGAACAGAAAGGTGTATTATTTATGTATAATGTAAGGGCCTCATTAGGAAACACTTTAAGGTTCAGTATGTCAGGACTTAAAAAGAGAAGTCAAATGTTTGTGCTTTTTCTTTCCTCGGTATGCCCTCTTGAGGTGACTGCGGTGTTTGTGGTGTACCACGCATTCGCATTTGCATGTGTAATGAACCAAACATATTCATGTCAAAAAGAATCATTTACTTCCCTATCTGAAGTACATTTAAATATGTACGTATTTTGTAATGCTGCAGCCAAAACACATTCGCCAGTCCATACATAAGGACCATCTAGGCAGATGTTTCATCTATCAGTAACAGTTTAATACCTGAATACCACAAGCAACATCTGAAATAGGGACAGCTTACCATTGCCAAATGTCTGCCACAATAATACATCTCGTGAGGTTTATTTGTTTAGCAGCTTTTACTTCATGTGAACTAGAAACAACATTCGATTTTTTTTTAAATATGTAAATTATTGTACAAGATGTAGCATGTGAGGAACATCTCTCTAATACAATTTGCGCCTCTGGCCCCTCGGTGGAGCTTCGTGGCATCAGGTCATCTTCATTTTGGCAATGTTTCTGCCACACTTTGCCAGCGAAAAGAGTATTGCTGATGAAGGGCACTTTTTAAATGTATTTTAATTTGTTGTGTTTGCATAGCACCCAACTCAGTCTGGTGGCCGTTTTAAAGCGCTTTGGGAGAGAGTGGGTTACACAACAGTTTAGGAAGATGAGTGGCTGAGAGATAGGAACCCAGATGTGAAAACATTTACTATTTTAAAAATATACTGACAACCTATCAACTAAAGCATTCAGCTTGAAGTCTAACTGGCTGATGGAACAGTTGGGGTGCATGCCTTTTTGGAGTGTCTGTACAGACTCTAGATTAAAGAGGGCGAGCTAGTGTGGCAAGGGGAGCAAAGGTAGGATTGTGTACAAGACTGTCTCGGAGACAGTAATCTTCGGAGAGACAGGTCGGTGTGAATCCTGATTGTGTTGCGCATGCGTCTTCGCCCTGATGATGTGTTGTTGTTTATAGAGTTGAACATTGCAGGAAGGTTAGGGGGTGATTTCAGGCTTATGGTGCAGTTTATGTTACGGAGGAGTTCGTTTAAGGAGATTAATTAAAGTTTATTGCCCACCAATGCAATTGAGGGCCCGAGCGCAGGTGAGGGCTCATAATATGTGGGGTTGCAGGGGAATTAACCGTTTTCACCCCTCATATAAGAGCAATAATTCTTAAGGGACGTGAGGGAACAGTCAGTCATGAATAAAAGGGCTATCTGTCTGTGTGGGGAAACGAAAACTGGTCATTGTGGCTCTGTGGAGGTAAGACTCTTGTTAAATGTAGCAATGATGAGACACCCAATGTAAATGTTTTCACATTTCCCTTGAACAGCAGATGCTCGCAGGTGAAATGAACATGTACTAACAAGGCACCTTAGATTACAACTTCAATCGGAGGGTTGTTTGTAAGAGAAGTGTGTATGTTTGTGTTATGGTCAAGACTAGACACAGAAAATTGTCCCCAATCCAAAATGGCTACCTTGGCTACTGAGGTCCAATAATGCTCGGTTTAGAGTGGTGAGCTGTGAGGGTAGAAGATGTACTTTTTCTTAGAGACTCCAAGTTGCTGAACACCTGTGAACTGGTCAATGGTGGCTTTGGGAGAACCCTGGATATATGAGAGGCCAGCAGGGCTGGGCAAGAGTCAGTCACATGCTGGATGAAGCTTGTTAGAAATTCTTCCAATTTTCTATGCAAGAGCTTGAAACTACAATTCGTCTGTATGTTAGAAACGTGAACTTCTCAGCAGCTGCAAACACACACAATGAAAGTATGAAATGTTTTGTGAGCTCGGCCATTGTAGCTTACTGTCATTGTTTCCCCTTTCAGCAATGTTCTTTTTTGTTTTAATCTATACATTTCATTTTTACCCAGCATATTGCATCCCCTAGCCACTCCTCCTGCTCGGTGCTTGATAAGAGGGCGCTGGCTTGTTTTGTCCCCTCGCAGTGTCACAATTGTACATGTGATGTGGACAATACTCTGATTGTGGGTGACAGAGGACGTTGAGTCACAGACAAGCCCCCACAACTCCTCTGCTGTTTTCCAAACAGAGGGTGGCGCCTCCTGGCACTGAGGCTGGTTGGAAGAAACAAGAATTTACGGGGACATTTCATCTGACAGCTGAAGGAAACTGTGCGACAAGAAGCTTTTCCGTGGTGAGTGCCCTTATTAACAACAGCATGCATAATCCCTAGAGAAAATCCTATCTGTGGTTTGGAACTGATTTTAGTATCATTGATGTCTCTCAGTTGGTCTTTCATTTGCCTATTGTTTTTATATGTTTTTGTATATACGGAGGAGCATTTCGCTTGTTGGTTCTGCTGCTTATATGTAGTCCAGTGATCCACTGGCTCCAGAAAAAAAAACATTGACAGTTGCCAGCTGGACAATCTGCCAGGGTAAAGGCACCAGGGTAATGACGTGTATATTTCATATTTCATTTTTCTGTGTTTTGATGGCTTTGCCTGCAGCCTTGAATGAGACGAAGGCTCAGTTCCTGTTAGGATTGCGCCAAGTACAGATAGAAATGCTTGTTGGGATTCTGATATCATCTGTGCTCGATCCTGCTCCTGATCCTGTCCTTTTTCAGGATTCAGTGCACAATGCCCGCTTCTTTTATGCCCCTACTGTGAGATGGATGCTCATCCCCTGCTTCTAAAATAGATGCCTAGTCCCAGATTCATGTCCAGTGGAAGCTTCGGATTGGAGCTGGGCCATGCTCAGAAATGAATGCACAATCTCTTTTTAACAGGTGCAGCCCCAAGGCTGTGATTGCACACAGCCTGTTGCAGGCTCATTCAAACCTTTTCGAAGAGGTTGACACCTGTGTGCCCAGAGCATAGTCACTTAGGCTGTGAAGAGGTTGGCACAAAAAGCAATGACCTACTAGGGTACTGCAATTTCTCAATACATGAAAAAACAAAGAATCAGCAAAAACAGGTCTCAGGCTGACAGCAGCAGGATTTTCAGGGTGCTGACGGGCAATATCACCTAAGTGAGAATGGTGTCAGAAATTGCATATTCACTCACTCATCTACATATAAATTCTTCTCAGTGAGTTTAGCGCCTATCACGTCACTCATGCCTTAGCAGTTCATATTCTGTGAGTGATGAACGCTTGTCCAACTCTGCAATGCTTGATATGTGCTGAGAAAATGGAAGATTGCACGTATTGCCTACTGTTGGAGAGGGAAGCTTGCTTTGCTATGGCCATGCTGTCCCTATTCTGTGAGAAGCTAAAGCTTGCACTGCTGTTGCCAATTTGTACCTGCTTGTGTTGATGCTAGCCTAGCTGTACCTGTCCTCTGAAGTAGAGATGCCTGCACTGTTTCTTCCCAGGGTGTAGCTGTTCTATGGAGAGGGCTGTTTCCACTGCTGTTTTCCCAGCTCATAAAAAAATGAACGATAATTTGAATGGCCTTGGAAAACATGCCCAGGACAGTCAGAAGCTTTTAATGGACCCAGAGCAAAACTAGTTGTAGGGTCTTGGCCCAGACAGCCTGGTTTCAATCATAACTTCCCAGCCTGACCAAACTGTGTGATCCAGGGCAATTCCTTTTCTACACTATGCTACTTTATTAGTGATCATTACATTTGAGAGCAACGTGACATAATTTAGTTCAGGATGTGCACTGTACAAAAAACTCTCTTGTGTATGGTTCAATAGACCATAATGTTACTCCATCTATGACAATAGTAAGGGCCTTGTATAGGAGGCATAAGACAACCCACTTACCTTTTGGGTCGCTAATAATATTTTCATCAGGGCAGAAGGGGTAAAGAATGCAATATCCATCCAGGATTCGAATTGCACAATATCTAATCAGGAAGCCTGGTTTCAATTACTTTTCTCCACTGTGCTTCCTTTTCCATGATCACCACATTTGAGAGCACCTTAAAATAGTTCAGGATGCACACTGTACAACAACTCTCTTGTGTGTGGTTTAATAGGCCATAATGTTGCAGCTATAAAAATGAAAGGATTATATAGGAGGAAACAAACAACTGATTTGCCTCTCGAGTTATTAATAAAATTGTCAGTGCAAAAAGGTTGGGGTTCACTCATTTTAATAAAGGCCACTCGGAGCAGTGATATAATCTAAGGTGCCAAAGTGAAACAATACAAAATACACTTTGTATGTAAAAGTTAGTACCTCAACTATGAATAAAGTGGCAGTCATCAACATTTACAGAAGGGCGGGATGTCGAGGCTGAGCAAATAGCTGCTCCCTTAAGTCTCCATGTGTACCTGAATTACCCTAACTAGGATTGTGTTACCTATTTGGACAGGGTGCATACCTCTGCCAACTAGACACCCAATTTCTAACAGGGTCGTTATATAGCTCCCCACATAGTACTTCAGGCGGTGTATTTAAAAACAGCAACTGAGTCATCAAATTTCACCCCCAGTGGCCCAAGGATGCTTTATTTGAAATGGCAGCTCCATGTTAAGATCCACTATCGCTAAAAAAGGAATGGAGTCCTCCACTTTCCACTTTCAAAAAATACGTTTAAGGAACCGAGACCGGTATCCGTTCCCCTTATCACAACGAAGTCTCATTGTAAGGACACCAAAAGCGGTAGGAGTGTGATACGAATGATTCAGCTCCAGAAGTAATTTAAGTGAATCAAGTTGCTACAAGTGTGCTCACTAGTCTGATATTTATAGGAGTGCTAACCTCTCAAATACATGATGAACTTGCTGGATCTGTGAGAACTAGTGACTAGCCTTTGTTTGAAAATGTGTCCTGATGAAGATGGTATGAGCCATATCTACTGCCAACGAAACTTAGTGTAGACAGATTTTTAACAATCATATTATTGTAAATAGAAAATGATTTATGTATTTGCATACTATATGAATGCAACAGATGGTTTTAATTATTGAATGTGTTTTTAACGTATGTAAGCGGGGTACTTTTTAACATATAATATTATTTTCTTGAACTATAGTGAGACAGAGAATGATTTTATAAAGCTGTTGAATTTCCATGATGAATATTTATGTGGGAATGTTTTGATTTGCTAAACAATGCTTTAGTAGGTGAGCGAAGCGCAAAAGAGAAATTGATTTTTTGTTGTTGTTGCAAATAACCCTGTCCCTTTTGGTGAATAAGGGTGACTCTCCTTTTGTTTGTGAGAAAATAAATGTCAACATAAGTGACATAACCTCACCCAAACTAGAGAACCCAAATCTAGGAGACTGTTCAACCGGTGAACAGTAGTACTCCTGAATGAGTCCCAGTTCAAGACATGGACCCACTCATTAAGCATATTACATGAGCTAGGCGAGGGTTTACTGTATATAAGTACATGAATGTATGGTAAATCCTTACGGGGTTTTGCTATTTCTTGCAGGAGTTTAGTACTTCCTGTATGTTTATGTCTGTTTACAAACATTATACAGCAGTCCTTTAACGCCTCTCACTTACTTTTTAGTGTGTTAGCTATCTGTGTTGCACCTGTCCTGTATGTGTGAGAGAATTGTGGGATGTTCTTTCAGCTGCTGCCACCTGTGCTTAACTTTTTTGTGTTAGGGCAGGTTGCAATGCAGCTGTCCACGTCATCCTTCATAGCAAAGCTCAATATAAAACATTCCACTCCACATAAGAAAAAAGATCCACATTGGGAATGCTTGTTTTAATGCATGATGTGAGTAAAAGCGTGAACCCTCACAAAATATGTGAGCAGAGTTTACTTTTGGTTTTACATGTGAACAAGCGTTTTTCTGATATGGAGTAGATGACTTTTTAAAATAAAAAAAAGACAGCTGACAAGTGGCTCCACGTCATGTATAACACATCCAGCCAATTTTGGCATTTTAGCCAACTGCACTTTGCATGCTTGGATTTAGACTCGACAAAAAAACTGCTGAAAGCAAAACTACAAGCCCCACAATGCAACATGCTGTTGGCTGGAAAAAATGGATAATATAGTCCTATGTTGTAGTGCCATAGTGCAGAGTTGTGAAATGCAAAATAATATCTAGTTCCTGGCTTTCTGAATTTCTCTCTTGTAGGCAATCACGGTTTAAAGAGCCCAGTGGGTGAAAGCACTGAGATAGCCTTTCAGATGAAAAAGGCAGCATCTCCTGCTAATGGGATAACATTAGCACTTCTTAGAATACCAGGTTACTAAAAGGATCTATTTACCAGAACAATTCCAGCATCAGCACGTTAAAGTGATTAGAGACACAGAAAAGAAAAATAATGACCTTTCACCCCCTCTTCTCTGGCCGTCCTCGGAGCTTCGTGTGATTTAGGTGGCACACTCACAACACTGCTGTGAATGTGATGCATCCTGCCTCAAGCAAGGGCAGCACAGTTGCAGGTGCTGCCCCGCAAGGGCTGCCAGTGTTGTTCCTTTTAGAGATTGATGCCCAATCCTGCTTCTGATATTCTCTGCTTTTGAAAATTGATAACCAATCTATGCTTCGGATATTGTCTGTGCTCAGTACCCATTCCATGCTTCTGATATCATCCCTGAAGAGGGACCGATGCTCAATTCTTGCTTGCACATGTTGTCATTGCATAGAGACTGATGTCCTGTCCATCTGTTGTCCATACTCGGCAGTTCATACCCAATCCATTCTTCTGATATTGTCAGTGTACAGGCGTTGCCGCTCAATTCTTGTTTCTGATTTTGCCCTTTCATATCAAATAATGCTTAATATTTTGTCCTTGATCAGAAATTGATGCCCAATCAATGCGTCTGATATCATCCTTGCACATGCTCCCTTCTTGCGTATGATATTGTCTCAGCAGAAGGATTGATTCCCAGTCCTGCTTCTGAAGTTGTCCTTGTTCAGGCTTCAATGCCCAATCTCTACTTCTGATATAATCCTCCCACAGAGATTGATGCTCTTCTGGCGTCTGATATACTCCTTGATTTGGGTTTGGTGCCCAATTCCAGCTACTGTTATTGTCCTTGCACGGAGATGGATGCTCAGTTCTTGTTTTTGATACTATCCCTACTCTCAGATTGGTTCCACGTCCCAGCTTCTGATATTGTCCTTGAATAGCAATTGATGCCTGATACCTGCTTTCTTGTTGGAAGAGTAATGTTTGGCTTCTGATCACCTCTTTACACAAAAATTGATGTTCAATCCCTACTTCTGATTTCATTCTTGTTCTGAGGTCAATGGCTAAACACTGATTCCGATATCTCCTCTGCCGGGAAATTAATGCTCAGTTCCTACTTCTGATGTCATCCTTGCTCAGGATTGGTGCCAAAGTCCATGTGCCTCATATTGTGCTTGCTCTGAGGTTGATGCACAGTCCTTGTGATACTTTTGTTGCTCCACGTTCTGCTGTTTTCATAGTATTGTCCGGAGATGCTGTCCGAGCACTTGCCAAGGTCAGTATACAGTTAGCTTCTGCCAACAAGGGTTCCAGAAGATGAGCTGCTGCTTCTCTGTGCCCCCTGGATTGTCCTCTGGTATATATTGATATCATACAGGTTTTGATGGAGAGGTTTTCAAGACTTGCATTGGATGTTGTTGCTCTTATCCTAGAAATAGTTTCCCAGGGAGGAAGTTTACACATTTAAAAAAAAATCAGGCATAGTGTCCTTTATGTTTTGGATCAAGGGACTGGTGAAGTTACTGCACATGGCTTTCTGTTAATGTTATAGGCTGTCAACACTAGAGCCAAACTGGCCTACAGTGGAATTGGGAGAATTATTGGCAGACCCAGGAGGACTGGTAAAATGGCAATGACATGTCGGGCATCTAGAGGAACTGATCTATTTGGGAACTCTCCAAGTTATCTGCAGTCACTGCCAACCCATTCTCCCTACCCATCCGGGTCTGATAACCTGTGCCATGGGAAACCTTCCTGAAGTGTGTCAGCAATGGTGCAGTGCGGAGGTGAAGGGGGAGGGCTTTCCAGGCTTTATGGGGAGGTAGGAGAAGGAGTGTCCCCTGGAGCGGCAGTAGCGGATCCGTAGCATCTGTGTGAGGGCGAGGTGTGTAGAGTGGATATTGCTGGCTGGTCGGTGGAAATGCAAGTGGTGGTTCATGTAAGCTGGTCCTGTGTTGTGGAGGGCTTTGTAAGCGTGGTTCTGAAGCTTGAAATGGCATCTTCTGGACAGGGGGTCAGTGGAAGTCCTTCAGGTGCTGAGTGATGTGCGTTGTCTTGGGCAGTTTGAGGATCAGTCTGGCCACTGCGTTCTGTATCGTCTGGAGTCTTTGCATGTGTTCGGTGGTGGTGCCTGCATAGAGAGCGTTGCTGAGGTCCTCTACAAAGCTTGCGGCGCTGCCAAAGAGGAAGGCTCCAGCAGCCTGTTATTTCCCCACAGGCTCTCTTAAAGAGCTACGCCTTCAGGACCATTCTATCGCTGAAGTGTCCTCCTATAGACCGGCTGAAAGACGGGTATTCTACAATACGGCATCATTTAAAGCTACTGTAGCACTGACAGAGGACTTTTCAGAGCTTTGCCATTATTAGGCTTACCTGCACCTCTATATGTGCATCTAAGGTACGCCCAGAATTGTCTTAAGAAGATTTCTAAACCTTCAGTGACAGAAATGTAACTGGTGTATTGCTAAGGAATTTTTTTGGAGCATGAGGAAAGCAGTTTTGCCCCTGAGACCAGTAGATGGCACCCACAAACCTGATACTCAGGACTAGACCCTGAGGGCCAAGGCATCCTAGGGGCTAAGAAGGAAGTGATCAAATGCAAAAGAATATTCAAGCTGCAAAATACCTTATCCATGCCAAGAAGAACCACAAAACAGCGTGATTGGATGTGCTTTATGTCGCTATTTAAGAGCCTTTGTCTTAGTGCAACACTGTCTTTGGTTGTTTCTTTAATGTTCTATTTTTATTATTACTATATAGCTTGTTAATTATTACAAGAGATAGTGCAGACTGAACCTTCCACAGATATTTCTCAATGGCTTCCAATCTGTTGAAAGGGTCCTGGATTACACAAAGTGCTTTTTTGGTGCTAATTCACACCTTTGTGACATTTATCACCTTATGAACTAAATTATGGGTGAGCTATTTTGTTCCCGTTCTCTTTTCAGCAACTAGTGCTGCTAGAGTCAACTATGGGATCTCGTGAAGGAGTGATGTGAGGGCATTCTTAGGGGTATCCACAGATCAGCTCCTACAAAGGACCTGTCCGGTTATCCCTGGTTGCACTCTATAGATTGTGGGCTCTATAAATGGGCCCTGTGAGGGTTTTCCTGTGTACCATTCACAACTCAGCTTCTATGTGGGGTTTCTTGGAGGAGGAATGGGTGGCATCCATGGGTGCATGCTGCAGTAGGACTCTAGACGGGCTCTTTCAGAAGATCACATGAGGGCATCTCTACATGCACCCTGCAGCTGAGCAGGGATTACTTGAGGGAACAATGAAAGTCTTCCCCTGGGTGTACCTCATAGCCGCTGGAAGTAGAGGTGCAGTATGTGTTGGAGCACCCCCAAAATAACCATGCTGGAGTTCAAAAGGGGAATGAGCAATAAAGATGCCTTTATATTTTATCTTGTCTTAGAGGTAAAATGTCAGGCTCTGTCCTTCCTCTCACAAATGGCTGCTTATTCTTTTATCATGGAGATTGGTGTTTACTTTTCTTTCTCTGACTGCAAATAGAGAGGATTTGTAATGTGAACTATGTGACAATCTTGCTGAGCGTGAAAGGAAAGGATAAACTGTGTCCATTGTTTTTCTAACACACCACAAAACTTTAACTTGTACAAATATTTCAAAATATATCCGCAGATAAGAAAACACAAAAAATACACTCTTTTGTAATTCTGAAGTGTGATGGAAACAAATATTTTAACAGGATCAAAACAAATCAAGACACTTTACTTGGTGATGCGCAAATGATAAATATTCACTAAAACCCAGTTTCCACATATTATAATTTGTTTGCTGTATAGTGTACAAAACTAGATGTCTGTGCACATTTTGTGGCCCTTTCACTGGAGAATTTGCTGTCTGTAAATGAATGTGCTACCACACCATACTTTATTAATATATTTGTGACAGTGTGCTCCAAAATACACTATCGGCTACACACTACACCATTACCACTCTCCTGCTGAATGGGCGTGGCTCATTTGCTCAACTTGTGTGATTCTTTGTGTGATGCTCAGATTTCTCACAATACCTATGTCTTCAGTGACATAAAACTGATGGCGATACCAAAGGGGATGATGGACGGAGCGCCTGAGCAAATCAAACACTCACCCCCAGTCAACTGATCTGGGTTTAATCCATCATCATTCTTTAGCTCACTCCACCACCCCAGTTCAGACATGGCCATATGCAAATCAGTCTGACCCTGTGCCTCATGGGAGCAGTCAGCCTGAACTGCCAAGCCATGTCTTCCTGGACCGGAAACAAGCATCCTGGGACCGGTTTCTGGCTATTCAGCCGTCATCAGCCATGCTAGCTTGAATCCAGTGCAAAGTGAGCAAGGGACCCACGTCTGGGCATACCCTGCCAACTTAGGGCGAACAAAGCGATACCAAAGGGGATCGCTTTGTTCGCCCTAAGTTGGCAGGGTATGCCCAGATGTGGGTCCCTTGCTCACTTTGCCACTGGATTCAAGATAGCCTGGCTGATGAGGGTTTTTAACCCGAAACCGGTCCCAGGATGCTTGTTTCCGGTCCAGGGAAGACATGGCTTGGCAGTTCGGGCTGGACTGTTCCCATGAGTCACAGGGTCAGACTGATTTGGATATGGCCATGTCTGAACTGGGGTGGTGGAGTGAGCTAAAGAATGATTATGGATTAAACCCAGATCAGTTGACTGGGGGTGAGTGTTTGATTTGCTCTAACGCTCCGTCCATCATCCCCTTTGGTATCGCTTTGTTCGCCCTAAGTTGGCAGGGTATGCCCAGACGTAGGTCCCTTGCTCACTTTGCCACTGGATTCAAGATAGCCTGGCTGATGAGGGTTTTGAACCCGAAACCGGTCCCAGGATGCTTGTTTCCGGTCCAGGGAAGACATGGCTTGGCAGTTCGGGCTGGACTGTTCCCATGAGGCACAGGGTCAGACTGATTTGCATATGGCCATGTCTGAACTGGGGTGGTGGAGTGAGCTAAAGAATGATGATGGATTAAACCCAGATCAGTTGACTGGGGGTGAGTGTTTGATTTGCTCTAACGCTCCGTCCATCATCCCCTTTGGTATCGCTTTGTTCGCCCTAAGTTGGCAGGGTATGCCCAGACGTGGGTCCCTTGCTCACTTTGCCACTGGATTCAAGATAGCCTGGCTGATGAGGGTTTTGAACCCGAAACCGGTCCCAGGATGCTTGTTTCCGGTCCAGGGAAGACATGGCTTGGCAGTTCGGGCTGGACTGTTCCCATGAGGCACAGGGTCAGACTGATTTGCATATGGCCATGTCTGAACTGGGGTGGTGGAGTGAGCTAAAGAATGATGATGGATTAAACCCAGATCAGTTGACTGGGGGTGAGTGTTTGATTTGCTCTAACGCTCCGTCCATCATCCCCTTTGGTATAAAACTGATGGCAGCAACCCCCACTCGTAAAATTGTTCCAGCACCCATGGAAAATGCCGCAGCTAGGGCTCTGGGCTATGTGAGTGCATCCATAGGTGTACTCTGCAGCTTGATTCCTACGCAGAGTCTCTAAAAGGGTCTTTGTGAGTGCGCTCTTATGTGCCATTCACTACTCAGCTCCTATGTGGGATTTCTTGAAGGGGCGATGGCACGGTACACACTGCTCTAGGACTGCTTTTCGGCTTACTCATAGGGCCACGTGAGGGCATCCTGGAAGCACTACAAAAACTGTGTAGAGATCTCTTGAGGGAGCATTGAGAGAGCACCACTGGGTGCAGGCTGCACTAGGATGCCTTGTGGGCTCACTTGGAGGGCCATATGAGCATGTCCCTACAGGCCCCCCACAGTTGGGCAAGGATCTATTTAGGGAGTAATGAGAGGGCACCCCCGGGTGCACGCTGCAGCAACGACCCTGTTGGTGCTTCTCTGAAAGGTGCCTGTACTGGTGCCCCTGACTGCTCTCCATGGCCATAGTATGTGGAACCTCTCAGAGGGGCCACAGGAGTTGTCATTGGATTGCTGGCACTCAACGGCGTAGGCTCTATGTGGGCTCTTATAGAGTGGTCTGTCCTCCTGTCTCTGGCCACAACTAGACTACCCTGTCAGCTTTTTTGAAGGGACTTTACTTGAGTAATCTTTGATGCGATCCACAGTAAGTCCCCTATGTGCTCTCTGGCAGGGACTTCACAATATTTATTTATTTATTTATTATTTCTTTTACACAGACTCGTGCCTGGAAAAACACGATTCTAGGTGCCACTGAGCATAGAAGTAATAATACAAGCAAGCATTCATAATTATACATATCAATACAAAATTGAAAGTGAGTGGATTAAATATTATTGCTCATATTTTTCCTAATTATTCTTCTTACTTTAAAAAAGGTTTCCTCAGTCACCGTGGCTCTTGACACCACATTCACGTGGATCATTCCCTTTATAGTAACTTTTAACACTATAATCTAGGTAAAATTCAGATTCTTTCTGCTCTCAGCGCCTTGTTATAATGCTATGTTTTTAGAGCGCTATGAGAGGAGGGAGGCATGGCCTGTTACACACATCTGCAATGCCTTCCGTCCTGCAATTTGAACTTGTTTTGGGGGAATAAATTAAAAGAGGACCATTGGTACCATCCCTTGTGGTTGCTGCTTGTCTTCGAGCCTCTGCCTCAGTCTCTGATTGATTGTTTCTCATCCACACCTGACCAGCTCTCAGCACTTCATTTGCTCAATCAATGATCCCCAGCTAATTGAATCTTCCTCTGCTCAGTCACTGTTCTTCTGGTCCATTAGCCCTTCCTCCGCAGAACCTTTCTCAGCTCAATAAACCTTTCTCAGCTGAATCAGTCTTCTCTTGAATTACTCTTCTAAAGTACAATCGCCCATCCTCAGTTCAATTAACTCAGCTCTATCACAGTTCCTATGCTCAAGTACCCATCAACAATCAATCATCCTTCATCCACTCAATTACACTTCCTCAGCTCAATCACCCATGCTTAGATGGCTCATATTTCTTCCGCACGATCTCCCTTTGTCTATTCAATCACTCTTACTACATTTAGTCTCTCTTATGCAGACCAATCGCCCTTCCTCTACTCAGTCACATACACACACCCTTCCTCAGCTGAATGGCCCATTCTCAGCTTAACCACCCATCTACAGGTCTATCGCCCTTCCTCAGCTCAATCACCCTTGTTTATCGCAATCCACCATCCCCAGATCAATCACCCTTGCTCAGCTGAATCATCCTTGTTCCACTCATATCACCCTGCGTCCAGTCCTTCTTCCTCTACAAAATCACCCTTCTTCAGATCAGTCACTATTTCCCTGCTCAATCAACCTTCTGCATTTTAATCGCGCTCACACGTCAATCACTCTTCCTCAGCTTACTCACCCATTCCAGCTCAACCTCCCTTTCTCTGTTCAATCACCAGCGGTACCTCTGTTGCCATTCTCGCGGCAGTACAAATACAAAAACTCCAAAATTCTTATTGCCATAGTTTTTCCAGAATTCCTTTACACTCTCATGAAGAAGCAAGAATTGCAAACTTCCTCAGACTCATTCAGTTCCTCTTCTCACCGTGTATATAGATCAATGGTTTTAACAGTACACAGGTCAAAGGCTTCAACAGTACACAGGTCAAAGGCTTCAACAGTACACAGGTCAAAGGCTTCAACAGTACACTGGTCAAAGGCTTTAACAGTACACAGGTCAAAGGCTTTAACAGTACACAGGTCAAAGGCTTTAACAGTACACAGGTCAAAGGCTTCAACAGTACACAGGTCAAAGGCTTTAACAGTACACAGTGCAAAGGCCTTAACAGTACACAGGTCAAAGGCCTTAACAGTACACAGGTCAAAGGCTTTCACAGTACACAGGTCAAAGGCTTTCACAGTACACAGGTCAATTGCTTTAACTGTACACAGGTCAAAGGCTTTAACAGTACACAGGTCAAAGGCTTTAACAGTACACAGGTCAAAGGCTTTAACAGTACACAGGTCAAAGGCCTTAACAGTACACAGGTCAAAGGCTTTCACAGTACACAGGTCAATTGCTTTAACAGTACACAGGTCAAAGGCTTTAACAGTACACAGTGCAAAGGCTTTAACAGTACACAGGTCAAAGGCTTTAACAGTCCACAGGTCAATGGCTCAATGTCTTCAACAGTACACGAATCAATGACTTTAATAGGACACAGATTAATGGTTTAACAGGACACAGATGAATGGTATTAACAATACACAAGCGAATGGCATTTGCCTGCTTCTGGGGCTTATGGAGGGCTGGAAACACCCTAAGAGTCAGGGCTTTGAGGAATCGATAAACAATGCATTTCCCAATATAAACAAAGACATGAAACAATCCCATATTTTGGGGATTTTTAGGGGAAGGGATTTTCCCCATGATAAACA
This sequence comes from Calotriton arnoldi, assembly GCA_963921515.1. NCBI lineage: Eukaryota > Metazoa > Chordata > Amphibia > Caudata > Salamandridae > Calotriton > Calotriton arnoldi. The sequence continues at coordinate 1,221,832 of CAWUFW010005613.1, forward strand.
GAAAAATCATACATGTGGAAATGCATATTTACTGTAACCCCAAACCTCTGCACAAGTACCACCATGAGAAGTAGGAGAACACACGAACATCTAGTGTTTTAGTAGATTTACAAGTGTACTTCCTGCGATTTTATTTTTATTTTCGAATTCAGAAAATGAATAAACCTATGGAATTTGTAAGTGTGACTGCAATTGAAGAGGTAATCATTTTTTAAGACTTGGTTCCTTCGTGTTTAGATTGTGCTATTATATTGTGGGCTCCTATGAAGCTTTTTAATACTGTTTTTTTATCACAATATTATTCCAGAGTTGTCATTTATTTAGTTTGCGGTTTCCCATTTTCCCTTCATTTAAGAATGTGATTATTCTATCTCTCTTGCACTAAATTCCTTCTCCAGAACGTGTTTTCAGTGTCAGCTTTGACTCCCCTGGTAAACTTTGCTTTTGCGCTCTTCTTGAGGCCAGATTCAGTCTTCATTAGGGTTACAATGTGAATCTATATTTCCAGTTCTAGTCTTCCATTTATATCAGTGTATTGTGGGACTTGTAGTCTTGCTTCAATTCAGTTGATAATAACGATATGTAAAGCCTGAAAATGTGTGTCCTTGAGACAGGAAATCCTCAGATAACCTAACTTGAAGTCAGTGTAGAAGATATCAGCAGTTTGGAAGTGATCCTACAGATGATGGTCACGTGAGCTGTGCCTTTGTAGGCCATCCACAGATGTGAGGACCTGTGCAGCATTTCCTTTACCTGGGGTTGAGGTCATGAAAGAGGCAGTTGAGAAGTGTGTCTGCTGAACAGATTCAAATTAGTGGCTAGTAAGGACTCTGGAAAAGTTGTGTAGGGATCAGATCTTTCCAGATGTTTTTATCAGTCTTGGTTCATGGTTCGGAGTTGGTTTACCATTTTTGGAAAGAAGGTGTGGCTCAAAGTGATCATGGGTGAATAGTTTGCAGTATGCAAATATGTATTTAATATGTCAATTAGGTATGCACAATTTCCAGTGTGCTTGTCTTAGTAGCCTTCTTGAAGCAATATTCTATATGTGTACGCCTCCAATATAGTAAATGCTTTTAGATGCCTTATTTTCTATCAATTTCTCATTGCATTCTGCTCATTAGAACAACTAACTGATTATCTTATGCACTTTCCATCTGCATGCTGTATTAGTCTTCTTCAACCAATGTTTTACAAGAAGGCAGTGCATTCAGCGACTCTCCCAATGGATTCTGGTCATTTTGCTTTAAACACTTAGGGCCCAATTCACAAAGGTAAACTGAGACGAAAGTCTAACTTTACGACTTTCGGTATTCACAAAGGGCATTTACGAGTAGTAAAGTTTGACTTTTGCCTCAGTTTAACTTACGTTTTGGTCTCAGTTAGACTTAAGATCAAAACAAGTTAAACTGAGACAAAAGACTAACTTTACTTCTCGTAAATGCCCTTTGTGAATACCGAAAGTCATAAAGTTAGACTTTCATCTTAGTTTACCTTTGTGAATTGGGCCCTTATACTTTAACATTATTTGTCCCTGTATGTTTCTAAAATCATATTATGAAAAATATTTGTTCACTCTTGATGACTGTGAGTGTGGTGGTGTCATGTAAATTCTGAGTAACCTCCTTTCTAGGTGCTAACCTCCGTTCTAGGCGATAACCTCCATTTTGTGTGGTAACCTCCTTTCTATGTGGTAACCTCCATTCTATGTGGTAACCTCCATTCTATGTGGTAACCTCCTTTCTAGGTGGTAACCTCCATTCTAGGTGGTAACCTCCGTTCTAGGCGATAACCTCCATTTTGTGTGTTAACCTCCATTTTGTGTGGTAACCTCCTTTCTAGGTGGTAATCTCCATTCTATGTGGTAACCTCCTTTCTAGGTGGTAACCTCCATTCTAGGTGGTAACCTCCATTCTAGGTGGTAAACTCCATTCTAGGTGGTATCAAACTAAGGGAGAAATCTGCTGCAGCAAGATGATCATGGAAGAAAGATAGGACGCGGTTGAAGTTTTATAGGCCCACATCTGTTCCTTATACCTGCAGCTACATAAGACCTGGGCACTTGCCAATGGGTGTGGAGAATAACATCCTATTCTAATTGGAGCTCTAATACAACATTAACATCGGGAGTTCTGTGTGTACTACGTGTAACGACTAGCTATGAGCTAATTCACAAAGGCATGTGGAGTATGTAAAGTATTATTTCTGTAGGACTATTTCACTTACTCTTACATGCCTTTGTGAATTGGTCCCAAAATATCTAAACTGGCAATAAAATGGGAATATTTATATACAGTTAGCTCAAATAGAAAGGACTGTGCCCTCTTTGCACTTTTACTAGTAGGGAGTTGGATGATGTGGGCTGAGTCAAAAAGGCACGTGAGAGTATGTGAAAGTACTCTTGTAGAACTACTTCCTGTACTCATGAAATATTGTGTCATCAGCCCCTTTAATTTCACTGAGAAACATAATGATACGATTCGAGGCTCTGACGCATGGTGACTACAGTGAGCAGAATGCAAGGGCTGACTCACAGAAACTGATTGCCTGTTCGAGGCTCACACCTGCCAAAACTACTTTAGGGCTCCTCTTGGAGGCTCACACTTGAAAATATTTGTCCACTGCTGATGAGTGTGATTGTGGTCTTCACCTTCCTTTCAGCATTTCAATTGATAGCAGCAATAACCTAACTAACAATGCCAGTCCTGGGCCTGAGATCTCAGTGAGCGGGAGAACCACAGATGTACTCCCAGTGCCAATGAGTCTGTCATTTGTTACCAGTGCGTGTAGAAATGTGCACATATGGTTAATGCTGCAACAAGTTACTCTGCTCTCCTTTTATTGTAGTATTACTTTCATGCACTCAGTATTCTGCCTATTCTAATATTTCATATTCTGCTTAGGTAAGATTATATATATTTGAGCACTACTGCTTAGGGAAGATTGTTTACATTTTAGCACTGATGTCTGTAGAAGTGCCAGTCTTCCGGCCATTCTACCAGAAGTGTTTTACATACAGTTGTAAATTGGAACTATTATACAGTTTAGGACATTACACAAATCATTGTTTGGATGATGTGATGGAGGGAACACAACAAAGTAACAATATTACATAACAGAGCAGTTACAGTAGTAAAGATGTTTTACTTTTCCACTGTAGAGATTCACGAGTTTCAGCTTCTAGGGATGGAGATTGGACGGATTGATTAAATAGGTATTGTGAGGTTTTGTGCATCAAGATGGCTGGCTTTTAGCTTGTCTATATTTAGACATTATTCTATCATCTGTTTAATAATTTATACAGATGGAGAAGTATTCTATCTTTATACACAGGTCTGTTACCGTTTTTGAGTCGTGTTATTTGCATTCTGTTTGTTCTAGGGGGCTTGCCATTACCTTCCCAAGTGTACTGTCTAATACTTACACATCCAAACAGGCAGGCCCAGGTCAGTGACTTGATATGGGGTTCTCAACCATCCCCTGGTCAACTGAAGCAGAAGCTGGCAAAGAATCAGCTGAAAAGCCAGCGGCAGGTTGAACTTCTTCAGGACCTGTATGCAATTTTTGGTTTGGTCAGTATTGTGTCCTACACCGGTGCGATTTTGATTTGATTTGATTTGAGATTTATAGAGCGCAACAATCACCCGAGGGCATCAAGGTGCTAAAGACTAGCCGTCCAGCAGAGGGCAACCTCTGTACCAATACCACTGCCCCAGCTGAGGGATCAGCCGGAGAATAGCCATGTCTTAAGAGTCTTTCTTAATGGCAGAAGAAGAGGGATGGCTCTCAAGGTAAAAGGAAGAGAATTCCAGAGTGTGCTTGCAGCCACAGAGAACGCTCGGTCGCCCCACTTCTTTCTTTTGGTTCTCGGTACCGCAAGCCGCAACTGGAGAGATGAACGCAGAGGTCTACTAGGGGAGTGCCAACAGAACTTAGGGGCATGGCGATAACATTATCGCCGCTTTAGCGTCCGTTTTCGGGCGAAAAGCGGCGAAAATTCTATCGCTTTATTAACAAGGACACGCTAGCGCGTGTTTCCTTGCCTTAGCGCCCGGTTTCCTATCGCCTCGCATCGCTAATGAGATGCAAGGTAGGCGTGCCCCTTACAACTACATAATAAAATATCGCTGACAGTGCTTCGCTGTATTTACAACGAAGCCCCGTCCGGTTTAGCGCTGATTTTTTTCGCGCTAACTGGGCCTTAACGCTGGAATTTAACGTCTGTTAAATTCCAGACTAAGGCATACTTTACATGGGGGGTGGATTGTGTGGCTAAGACCACAGGCCCTATCAACAAGGATATCACAGTTTTCCATGGAACATCACTGGAAAACCAGCGTTGTTCCATGGAAAACGGAGATATCCCCGCTATCGCTGGAATATTTATCGCCTCGGTGATACGCGTTGTTAATAACGCGCTAACCGGGCGATAAATTCCAGCGATAGACGGCGATAAATAAAAAAGCGCTAAGCGCGCTTTGCGATATTTATCGCCGTCTATTGATAATATGCCCCATAGTTTTTAATCTTGAAGGGTAGGGGAGATAACGTGCCTTGTGTACCATACAGAGTGATTTGAAGCTGATGCATTTATTGAACGGGAGCCAATGCAGGGTTTCTAATCCCTTCCCCGCAGACTGTTTTTTAGGAATGTCCAGAACAAGTCTTGCCAACGCATTCTGCATTACCTGGAGTTTATATTGCATGTTCTTATTCGAGTCCAGGTAAAGCGAGTTTCAGTTGTCCAGTCTAGACATCACTAAGGCAAGAGCTATCTGTATGCGTGCAGGCCGTTGGATTAAAGGGAATATTTTTTTTAACATCCTTATAATCCAGGTGCAGGTAGAAATGGTGCGATTCGTCTGGACATTAAGGTCAAGTTGCGTGTCCAGTAGAACTCCAAGAGTCTTGGCCTTCTTGCCCGGCCATCTTGATGACCCTGATCCGAAAATCATAACTTCAGTCTTGTCCCCATTCAGCTTCAGGAAATTACCTGACATCCACTCTGCCATTTTGGTCATGCACCCGAGTATATTCTCCGATTCTGAACTGGAGTCCTTGGGGATTGACACCAAGATCTGCGTTTCATCAGCATATGACACCACCTCCAGTCCAAAGGAGTGAGTCACTGCCGCTAAGGGAGCCACATAAAGATTGAAAAGAGTGGGGCTCAGCGATAATCCCTGCGGAACTCCACATGGTAACACAAAGGATTCTTAGTGGAAGTGCTGTAATTTCACCCTTTGAGATCTTTCACTCAGAAATGAGGACAAGAGGGCTAGTGCTTTATGGGAGATACCAAGACTCTGAAGTCTGTCCAACAGCAGCATAGGTGAGATGGTATCAAATGCTGCTGACAGATCCAGGAGAATCAGCACCACCCCCTGACCTGCATCCACAGTACGCCTAATATGGTCGGTAGCTGTTATAAGGGCGGTTTCCGTTCCATGGTATCTCCTCAAGCCGAACTGTGAATCATTGAGCCAAAGTTGCTGTTCCGCAGTTTCCATCAGCTGGCTATTAAGATGCATCTCAAGAATCTTAGCAGGGACTGGGAGCAGGGAAATAGGCCGATAGTTCTTTCATTCCCCGGGGTCTAGGTTAGGTTTTTTAAGAAGAAGCCTAATAATAGCTTGCTTCCAGCTACGAGGATAGGATCCAGATAGGATCACATTATTCATAAGTTTACAGAGAGGTTCTGCTATGATATCGGTAGCCATGTGAAGAACTGCTGGTGGGCAGTCTTCTAGGGGAGAGCCTGCATGGGTTTTCAAGAGATATTGTATGACCCGTTGGGACGAGAGAGTAGAAAATTTAGATAGACCATAGGTCTTATTGCTTAAATCAGATGTCACCTCCTGAACCGTTGCCGTATGCCTGCCAGAGACCACAGAGTGGCTGGACGGCCTAGAGTTGGGATCAAACTCTGTGTAAATGTCCAAGATTTTAGACTGAAAAAAAGTTGCTAGTTGGTCACAAAATGCTTGTGAAATCTCTGGCTCTGCTCTGGATTGAGAATCTGAGAGCTGTTGTACTAATCTAAATAGCTCTTTGGTGGAGGATGAGTTTTCTATTTTATGAGTACAGTATTTAGACTTTTCTTCCAGCAATGCAAGCTTATATTCCTTGATGTTTATTTTTTATCGATTTCTTTCTTGGTCATCTAAGGTTTTCCTCCAGGCTCGCTCGGTCCGACGGCAGGCTTGTTTAAGCGTCCTAAGTCTGTCATTAAACCACTGTGCTGACGGAGGGCGCTTTTTACGGGTATGAGTCTTCAGGGGTGACAGTATGTTTGCTGCAGATTCCAGCCAAGTCGCAAAGGCCTCTGCCCCACTGTTAGAATCCTCTTGGATTATACAGGGTATACTGTTGAGTGTATTGACTAGCGTCTCAGCCGAGACCCCTTTCCAATTTCTTGATTTGTCAAAGGGATAAGGAGTTCTAATGTTACTAGCCATACAAGGAGTGGAGAGATGAAAGGAAATTACACTATGGTCGGTCCAGCAGATAGGAATAGTGTTTTGATATGTAATTCTTATATCATTAGTAAAAATTCCATCCAACGTGTGGCCTGCCTTGTGAGTGGGAGCAGATACTAGTTGCTGTAGCCCCAGACTAGCAAGTGACTCTAATAGAGCGCTAGAGTCTTGGTTGACCATTTCTTCTAGGTGAAAATTGAAGTCACCCAGAATGGTCAGCCAATTCCCCGCCAGAAAAGGTTCTAATAGAGCTTTAAATTCATGAAGGAATGGCAATCTAGGACCTGGGGGTCTGTAAATCAGCAGTCCCCCGAATGAGCACGTTGCTGACATCAAAAGTTTAAAATGAGTGGCTTCACATGTGTGGAGATTAAATCCCGAATCTATCAGGCATTTAAACTGTGATTTAAAAACAATTGCCAACCCCCCCCCCGACCCACCTCCCCCCATGCATTCCACTCTGTCTACCCTCTGGATAGAATAGTTAGCTGGAATAGCATCGATTAGGTCAGGTCCTGAGGCTATATTAGCCCAGGTTTCGGTGATGAAGACCCAGTCGGGGTCCTCTTCCGCTAGGAGAATAGCAAATTCAACCTTATTTTTAATAAGGGAGTGAGCATTTAGTAGTAGACCCCTATATTTCTCTATTTTACCTTTGTTGGATTTGGCATGGTTGTTATTAAATTTATCAGAGAGATTACCATCAGGGGACATAGAGTAGCCACAAGAGGTGCATGTGTATTGCAAGTGTTTACCCTCTCTCTCTGGGGGGAAGATAGCCCAAGAACAGTAATTCTCACCGTTTCTCATCTTAAGTAAAGTTTCCGTAGAATAGGAAAGCATAGTGGACATTTCTCTGTCATAACGGCCAGAGTTCCGTGCGCCGGGCACAGACCGGAAGCGGAAGGGCGCAGACGGGCTTGCCTTTGGCACGCCCGCTGCGCACGTCCGCTGCGTGTCCGCGTGCACATGTGCTTTAAGTAGCGGTACTAGTGAAAACACTAGACCACTAACAGCCTGCTAGACTCTCCCCTCCGGGAACCGGAAGTAAGGAAAGTGAAGACGTCTGCCTCCCTCCGCAACAAACGAGCAAACAAACACTTGCGGCGGACCGGGGAGGCAGTACTCAGCAAAGCTAAGGTAGGCAACAAAGATAGCCCCAGAAGCGGAGAAACCTAAGAGTAATTAAAACAAATAAAAAATAGCACACCTCGTAGCACACCTTGTAGTGTCGGTTTCCAGAAAATAATGCACGTTTACCCCAAAGAGAGGTCCCGTGTCACACTGGCAAAGGGCCCAAGTGCACCGGGCGGCAGCGTGTGGTGTTCTAATTCACAGCATTGGCCAGCCTTATGAGGCAAGACCTTTCTCTACAACATTTAACTCCTGCTTGAACAAGATCTGACAAGACCTGGTCTGAGCATGCAGCTATGAAGAAAATCCCAGGTAGGATGGAAGATGGTGGGCTGTTTCTCGGACTCCTAGCTAGGGTGATTGTGTCTCTTTCTATGAAACATTCTTGATGTATTGTGATGAGTGTGGTGATGAGGGTGTTTGTGTGGTGTGAATGTATGTTTTTCTTGTGGTATTGTGTGCAGTATCATTTCCACTTGTGAGTCTATTCACAGGTCTGTGTATGTGTGGTTATGGAGATGTGGTATCCTGTGTGTATCCATTCTCTGTATGCGTGAGTTAGTGCATGTATGTGCATTTTTGTGTGTGAGTGCATGTGTGTGAATGAGTGCCTGTGTGTGTGTCTGTGTCCCAGGTATTATGACCTGGGGCCGTATTACATATATGGCACACTTTCCCTGTTTTACCTCAGCGCACCTTTGAATAGGTGCGCCCTGCGCAAACAGAGAGAGAGCGCCATATCACTACAAATGCGCTGCCCCCAGTGGAGCTCATTCAAGTGAAATACGGAGCTGCTGCTTCAAAGCTGCTCGGTGTTTCATTGTGCAGGCGACCCCGTCCTGCACTTTAAAGAGGGGAGAGAGATCCCCTTGCAGGCGGGTGCAATGAGTGACTGCACCTGCCTGCAAGAGGATGTCTGGGGGGTCCTGGGACCTTCTTTCTCCCCTCCAGAGTGCTGCCTTTAGGAGGTGCACTCAAAGAGTGGCACTTTTTGGTGACACACTTTCAGTGTGCCTCTTAAAGGCATGTTTGCCTCTGCTCCCGCATCCATAATATGGTGCGACTACAGAGGCAAAGTGATTCCCTCATTTGCATGGGGTCACGCCCCCAAGCAAATGAGGGAATGCCCTCTAATGATAGCACTGGTGCTACATTTACACAAGCACTATCTGTATTACAGGAGGGGATGCACAAGCTTCTGTAGTCTCTTCTGTAATACCAAAGTGCCCTGGGATGCACAAAGTAGGCGCACATGCCCGTTGCGCACTCGGGGTACTCTATGTAATATGGCCCCTGGAGGCTGAGCAAGATGCACACAAGTCCTTGTGGGCCATATATAGGTATTTACTTGTGGCTTGATTTATTCAAGTAAAGCCTCATATGTAACCTCTTAAGCTGCCCGCATTATAATCAGTTTGCTGTTTTGTAGACTTTATTTATTTGACATTTTTGCCTGTATTTATCCATAGTTGTTTTTCTAATTGCAATGAAATTTGTTCATATTTATTTTTCGGTTGTTGAAAATAGAACTTACAAATAGTATTTCCACATGTATTCAACCTACAATTATACACTTACACTTTGATGTCTGTTACAGTTTATTGAAACAAGTAGCTATATTCAATGAAATATTAGTATTGCAGGTCTTAGACATGTAAAAACCTATTGACATGGCAGTCAAGACTGACAGCATGAACAGAAATCGAAAATGTTATAGCATTTATGAACAATAGTTTTCAATTCTTTTAAGGACGCGGAGGCAAAGGTTTTGTATTCTCCTCTTTGCTTTATTTTAACAGCAGCCATGTAAACAAACTTATTAACTATAGAGTTGTAGAAGAAAAAACTACAAAACCCAGAGTTCCAACATGAACTAAATATCCCACAGTAGAATGTCCAATATCCAATCAGCACTAATGTAGATCTATAAACAGGGTGAACAGTATTAGCACTACCTCTTCTGCTGTGAGGAATCCATTTCTTGGGTATCAAAATTCATGGCTTCATCGAACCCGAACCTTGCACAGATGGATCTCCGACAGCGCCAACACCATAGCCCCCCTCAAGAAAAACAACACCACCAATGCCAAGAAAGCCAGATGGTTTACCATTGAACTTCGAGAGTCCAGACGCACTTGCCGCCGCCTCAAAAAGGCCTGGAGGAAAACCAAATCCACAGAAGCCTACAACAACCTCAGAGCCGCCACCAACGCCCACCACCAACTCATCAGAAAAACGAGGAAAAAAGCGATTGAAGACAGAATCTCCACACACGCGCACAACAGCAAAGAACTTTTCAACATCATCAAGGAGTTCGCCCAACCCACCAGCGAGTCTACTGACATCCCTCCCTCACAAGACCTCTGCGACAAACTCAGCACCTTTTTCCACCACAAAATCAAGAGCATCTACGACAACTTCGACGAAGACAACCAACACACTGAACCCTCACCAACCACCCCCGACACCCTGAAGCCAGCGATTGACAACTGGACAGCCCTCACCACTGAAGACACACTGAAGACAATGAAGTCTATCCACTCCGGGGCCCCCACGGACCCCTGCCCCCACCACATCTTCAACAGAGCCGCCGACACCATCGCACCCATGTTCCGCCACACCATCAACCGCTTCCTGGCGACCGCCTCGTTCCCCGATGACTGGAAACACGCAGAGGTCAACCCCCTCCTGAAGAAACCCTCGGCGGACCCCACCGACCTCAAAAACTACAGACCCATCTCCCTGCTCCCGTTCCCAGCGAAAGTCATCGAGAAAGCCATCAACAGCCAACTCGCCACATTCATCGAAGAGCACAACATCCTCGACTCCTCCCAATCGGGCTTCAGAAAAAACCACAGTATGGAAACCGCCCTCATCGCCACAACAGACGACATCCGCACCCTACTGGACAAAGGAGAAACAGTAGCCCTCATCCTCCTCGACTTCTCAGCGGCGTTCGACACAGTCTCTCACCGCACCCTAATACGCAGACTCCACAACGCAGGGATCCAGGACAAGGCCCTCGACTGGATCCGCTCCTTCCTCTCTAGCAGAACGCAGCGGGTCAGACTCCCCCCTTTCCTCTCGGACCCTACACCAACCACCTGCGGAGTCCCCCAGGGGTCCTCCCTCAGCCCTACGCTCTTCAATGTCTACATGGCTCCGCTCGCCCCCATCGTCAGAACCTACGGACTCAACATTGTGTCATACGCAGATGACGCCCAACTCATCCTCTCCCTGTCCAACGAACCCAACACCGCCAGACACAACGTTCGAGAAGGCATGGAAGCCGTCGCCAAATGGATGAAAAACAGCTGCCTACAACTAAACACCAACAAAACAGAAGTACTCATCATGGGCCCAAACCCCGACGCCTGGAACGACACCTGGTGGCCCCCCGCCCTCGGAAGTACGCCCACCCCCACGGACCACGCACGCAACCTGGGAATCATCCTGGACTCCGAGCTCAAAATGGACCGCCAGATCAACTCTGTCTCGTCCTCCTGCTTCCACACCCTCCGCCTCCAACGTAAGACCTTCAAATGGATCCCCCTCGAACACAGAAAGACCGGCACTCACGCCCTGGTCACCAGCAGACTCGACTACGGCAACGCATACGCCGGAACAAGCAAAAACCTCACCCGCAAGCTACAGAGCATCCAGAATGCCGCCGCAAGACTGGTCCTCAACCTGCCAAGACACTGCCACATCTCCCAGCACCTGCACACACTCCACTGGCTCCCCATCGAGGCTAGAGTCACCTTCAAGATGCTCACCCACGCACACAAGGCCCTCCACGACACCGGACCAGCATACCTGAACAGCCGACTCAAATTCCACGCACCCCAAAGGACCCTACGATCAGCCCAGCTTTCCTACGCCGTGGTCCCCCGCACCAGAAAAACCAGATCAGGTGGGCGCTCCTTCTCCTTCCTCGCGGCCAGAGCCTGGAACGCCCTTCCGCTCCACCTCAGACAGACAACATCGCTCCCCATCTTCGCAAGAGACCTCAAAACCTGGCTCTTCGACAGACCCCCTCCTTGATGGACTGGAACATGCACCACCCCCAGCGCCTTGAGACCCTTACGGGTGAGTAGTCGCGCTCAACATACTCCTGATTGATTGATTGATTGATTGCTTTTGATCTGAAACTGAAAATAAGAAACTAAAACCCTGCATTTGATCTCATCGTTGTTATAGTGCAATTACATATGAATGAAAAAATTAAGAAATACAATGTCAGCATAAACAAGACAGAAAATTGTTCAATTATACAAGTGCCGGGTGGGATAATATTTGCCTAGGTTTCCTTAATAGAAATGAAAATTCTTGTTCATGAATGCTATAATTATTTTTAAATTCAGATTATGCAAGTTTAAAGCTTATCAACCACCACAGAAAAAGGGTTATTTACTGGCTTATTGGAGAACTCCTTAAACATGAAATCTGACTACCAATCAGCAATGCAGGTAATTTCTTTCAAGCATCCTCCCACAGCAAAAGAGTTTGAAATCATGGCTCCTCGGACCGAATGAGCTTCAAAAATGGAAATGTATATCCGTGCTTCTGAAAGAAGCAATTTTACCAAATGTGCCAATGTAGGGCAGGACACATGGACACGAGGTTTTAACAGGGAAATTAATAATGGACCAGAAAGGGAGCTCCGTAGATGGGCAGTAGCCCTTTCATACTCTTGTAGACAGCACACTACAAAGAGATTCCTGTCTTCTGGAAGCACTGGAAAGACCACCTATCTCGTTGCTGATTTTGTTCGCTTGGAAATTAGTAATGTAACCACTTCTGAAATTAAGGATTTACTGCTAGATCAAGAGCTCGAACATCAGAGACTTGTTTGCAAGAGACTAGACACAACAAGAGCATCAGCTTAGCAGAGAGCTATTTTCTGGATAAAAGGGAATTGTCTGGTCAGGATGGAAGAAACATGAATCACATCTGCTGCCATGGGATCTAAACTCTGTTCTACGCACCAACCAGACCAACGTTTCGATTCAGCTTGATATCGCTTATGTGTGGATTCTGCCCAGGCTTTGTCAATGAGGTCGAGAGCCTGTTCCGAAAGCCCGGCACTTGCCAGCGCCTCCATGAAGTCTCCATGCTATTAGCTTCAACTTTTGACATGAGCAAGGGATGTTGGTGCTTGAGAGGATCCAGGAGGAGAGTCGAGAACCAAGGAAGGAGGAGAGGACACTCACAAGAAAGCACCAGCAAAGCATGGATGTGCCCACATATCAACAGTTATTTGTTTGACATCTTTACACGGCTCTCTCAGATGCTGGAGGTGGCGTTGACGCCAGAGCCCCTGCTGGCAGTCCTGGGATATGTGTATGGCATCCTAAAGGGGTTCTGGTGCTTTGCCGCAATTGCACTTTTGTTGGCGAAGTGGGAGATTGCACTGTGCCAGGGGAGCAGTCGTCGCCCCACTGCTGCACAGTGGCTTAAAAGTCTCATATTGTGTGACACAACTAGTGAGCTATACGCCCTGATGCAGCCACCCACTTCTTGCTCACGTAATATCTGGCAACCCTTCCACACTTACCTGCAGCACAGGATTGACTCCCTAGGGCCTATGCCCTCATGTCATGTACACATTGCAAACGTTGTTACGATTTGTCCACACTCTGCACCATGCTGTTCCCCCCCCTAGATCCACCGAGGTCGCAGTAGACCGGCTCACTATATGGTAATGAATGCCAGGAGTGCCAGTTGGGCACAATTCACAGATACTGATTCGGACATAATGTGTAACATGTCTCCTCACTATGCCAGTGGAATTATCATGTAACTTACTGTTCCTTATAGTTGCTATAATCTCAAACTGTACAATTGTCACTGAATGTGGTGTTGTTTTTCGTAATTGAAAATGATGAATACAATTTTTAAAAAAATAAAGGAAAGCACCAACAAAGTCGGAAACCAACTCTGTTTCCTCCAAAGGGGTGAGATCATGATCAATTCTGCTGACCTGAAGAACTACTCTTAGCAGCCTAGAGAATGGGGGAAAGGCATATTTCAGTTTAGGCCACTTCTGTAAGAACAGATCCGTCATTAGAGCTAGAGGGTCCTGCCTCCAACTGAAGAAGGATTGTAACTGGAACATTAAGCGAGAAGCAAACAGGTCCATCTGGCAGGAACCCCATTTATTCATAATCCTGGTGAACAGATTTGGACCCAGTTTCCACTCGCTGGCATCGCTGAGATGCAGAGAATTCCAATCTGCCACTGCGTTCTGAGTGCCTGGGAAATAGAGAGCTATGACCGAAATTTGATGCTGCAGGTTTTAGTGCCAGAAATCTTTCACAATCTCTGCCATGAGTCGGTATCATGTGCCTTCCAAACGATTGACGTATTGGACTGCTGACATGCTGTACATTTTCAGTAAGCTACAACAATGTGCTTGTTGGGAAGCAAAGGAACAAAGCACAAAAGAACCTGCTAACAGCTCCAGACAGTTAATGTGTAAAGAGAGTTCTGATCTGGACCATCGTCCCCCTGCTGTTACTTCGCTGCAGCGAGCACCCCAATGCCTGGCATCAGATTCCACCACCATGTCTGGAACGAGACCAACAATGGCCTTCCCATTCCAGGCATCCATGTGGTTGAGCAACCACTGCAGTTTCTGACACACTTCCTGAGTGAGAGTAACCTGATCCGAATTGGACAATCCTTTTTGTAAGTGCGCAATCTCCCGGCACTGCAAAGCCTGATAGTGAAGCAGGCCCGGAAGATCACCTAGCTGAACGACAACAGAAGGCCCACTAATCTCGCTAGCTGTGGAAGAGTGATCATTGTCTTTGCCAGAGCCTTCAAGATTTCCTTCTTTATTACTCTGATCTTCTGGACTGGAAGCGCGAATGTGGCTCAGACAGAATAGATAATAAAGACTAGAAAGATAATTTGCTGTGCAGGAAGAAGATCGGATTGGTGGTAGTTGATGACAAACCCCTGCAATTTCAATACGAAAATTGTGAGGCTCAACTGATTATTGACCAGAGTTGGATCATGAGACACCAAAAGGAAGCTGTCTAAGGACACGACCAGTTGGATATCTCTGGCTCTCAAGAACTCTACCACAGGTTTGAGTAGCTTGGTAAAGCACCAAGGGGCTGAGGACAGCCCAAAGGGCATTGCCAAAAATGTGTAGGTAAGATGTTAACATTGAAACTGTAAGAAGTGACGATGTGGAGGGAAGATTGGCACTGTCAAGTAAGCGTCCTTCAGGTTTAAGCAGACCATGTAGTTGCCCTCTCTCGAAGGTCTCGTAACAAATGGATCCCCTCCCCTTTGAAATGGCAGTAAACGATACAGCTGTTGAACGCTTCGAGATTGATTACCAGAAGAATGCCTCTGCCTTTTTTGTCCACGAGAAAGATGTTATTTATACATCCAGAGGGATGAGGATTGCATGGAGCTATAGCCTGCTCCTGTAGAAGAGCAGATAGCTCCTGGTCTATGAAGTGTACTGAAAGTGAAGCTGCTGAGGAATATAAGTGTGAAATAGAGTTACATAAGATTTCAGCTGAAAACCTTGAACTGTTTGAAGAACCCATGCATCTTGGGTTATGGAACCCCAATTGTGTAGAAAATAACGTATCGTGTCCCTAACTCTGTATGGGAAGAAGAAGTAAGACTCACCTTGGAAAGAGGTATTAGTAGCTGCTCTTCAGAAAGTTCTACGGTTAAATTGTCCTCTGGAGTCTCTTGCTCGAGAAGGGAAGAAGGGGGTTTCCATTTGAGAATTGTTCCATCTCAGAACCTTCTTCTGGTCTGGCCACGAAAAGAGGAGCCTTGATACTGGAAGCGGCTGGTGGAGTGGCCCCTGCCTTGACCAGCCCTGGTAAAAAAATTCTCTTCTGCTCCCAGGTCCTGTGGCCAACCCCCCTCAAGCCAGCCAACCCCAAGTTGCGCACGCCCTTCAGCCATGTGCAGCGGTGGCCACCCCACCCGAAGGCAGCTAACACCCCACTCAGGCAGCCAACCCATGCCATGCACAGCCTTTGGTGATGTGGCAGAGGGTTGGCTTGTAGGCCCGAAGACCCCATCCCCAGAACCAAAACTTAAATATTAAGAGGAGAGGACATGCAGCCCCCTCCCCAAGCCAAAACATATATAATAAGGGGAGGGGGCGTGCAGGTCCCCTCCCCAACCTTAATAGGCCGAGACCCCAGCCCTCGGGGCAAAATTCAACAACAAAAAAAGGAGGGCCCGAGCCTTAATAGCCCCAGCGGACCCCCATCCAACAGGGCCGAATTCTAAGGGGATGGGGGTGTGAGTCCCTCCTCCTCAAGCCTTACCTGGCCCCCGGTGCCAAAACCAATTAAAAAGGGAGGGGGCCAAGGGGCACCCCTCCCCGAGCCTCATTAGGCCCTAGGAACCCCCATCCCCCAGGGCCAAATACAATGAAACAGGCAAGGTGTGTTTTTTCCCCTTCCCCGAGCCTTCTAGGGCCCCAGGGCATCATTCCCGGGGCACAATTCTAAGGGAGATGGGCACACAGCCTCCCTCCCCAGGCATTAATTGGCCCCAGGAACCCCATCCCCACAGTCAAATACAATAAAAAAGGGGATGGGTCACATCGCCCCCCTCCCCGAGCCCTATTAGGCCCCTGGGACCCCATCCCCCAGGGCCAAATATACTAAAAAAGCTGAGGGGGCCACGTTGTCCCCCTCCCGTCAGCCTTATTGGCCCCAGGGACCCCATCCTTCGAGGCTGTATGTTATTATAAAGGGGAGGGGGGTGCGGGGGCCCCTTTCCCGAGCCTTTATAGGCCGGTGTACCCATATCCTGGGGCCATACCTTATTTAGAAGGGGCGGGCCCCCTATATATACTATATTGAGAAAGGCAGTCGCCGAAACGCGTCTTTTGTTTGTGTTTTATGTGCCAATAAACTTGGTCACACAGTCCCCCGTGAGTGCTGTACTTTCTGTACAATGGAGCTGTAATATATATATATATATATATATATATATATATATATATATATATATATATATATTTTCACTGAAAAAATCAAAGGTTAAAGGGACGTTATAGTTAGGCTGGCATTTCACTCGTACAAAACCAGAGAAATTCAGCAGTTATAGTTAGCTGAGCCAACTATAACTTATGCCCATGCAATGCACTGCTTATGACCTCACATATTACATCACTCGACATGATCAGTGATATCACTGATGACATCACTGATGACATCTCAAATGACATCACTGATGACATCATCCAGTAATTGTAAATCTTTTCTAAAAAAAAAAGTGGATGTCAAACATTTATATACTAAGATAAGTGGCTATGGGAGTGTCTGTATGGGTGACTAAGTGGTTGTGTATGTGATGTATAGAAGAATTAATGATTATGTTACAGACTGTATACATGAGTGACTGGGTGTGTAAGCTTTTGTATGGGTGAGTGAGCGGGAGAGTCTTTGGGTGTATTGTAATGACTGGCCATGTGACTATCTCTATGGGTGAGTGAGTGGGTGTGTAAGTGGTTGTAAGGGTGAATGAGTGGCTGTATGGGTGAGTATGCAGGTGTATCAGTAGGTGTAAATAGTGCATAGGATGGTGCATGACTGAGTGTGTGGGTGACTGAACAGGTGTATAAGTATATGTATAGGTGATTGAGACGGTAAATGAGTGTGTGTATGGGTGCATGAATGGGTGAGCAAGTGGGTTATTAAGTGGGTGTGTAAGTGGCTGTATGAATGAGTGAATGGGTGTGTGAGTGGCTGTATGGCTGAGTAAGTGAGTGTGAGAGAGTTTGTATGGGAAAGTATGTGGTTGTTAGTCACTGTATAGGTGAGTGATTACATGTATTAGTATATGTATGAGTAAGTGAATGGGTGTTTTGAGTAATTGTATGGGTGAGTGAGCAGTGTGTGAGTGACTATGGGTAGTGAGTAGGTGTGTAAGTAGGTATGCGGATGAGTGATTTAGTGTGTGAGTGGCAGTATGGGTGTATGAGTAGGTGAATAAGTGTTTGTATGTCTGTATGACTGGATGTGTGAGTGGCTGTGTTGGTCAGTGAGTAGGTGCATGAGTGGCTGTATATGTGAGTTATTGGTTGCTTTAGTGGCTGTATGGTGTAAGTGGGTCTATGGATCAGTGAGTTGGTGTGTGAGCGTTTGTATGGGTCTGTGAAAGAGCATTTGAGTGGTTGTGTGGGCGTGGCTGTATGAGATGTATTAGGGTGTAAGTGGCTGTGTGAGTGATACTGTGGATAATGTTATCAGAGATGTAATTTGAGATGTCATCAGTGATGTCATTTGAGATGTCATCAGTGCTGTCATTGACCATGACATATATGAGGTCATAAGCAGTGAATTGCTGGGGCGTAAGTTGTAGTTAGCTAAGCTAACTATAACTGCTGAATTTGTCGGGTTTTGTATGAGTGAAATGTCAGCCTAACTATAACATCCCTGTAACCTTTGGTTTATTCAGTGAATTTCTATGTTTTTTAAAATTCTATTTTCCATTTTTGCAGCACTATCGGCATTTGCCATAACATCAAGATTCACAAACACTGTGTGTTTTTAAAAAAAATCTGAAACACGTATATTCACACACTGTAGACAATGTTTGATAATAGCGCTTTGGTACAGGGATGTTTTAACTAATATTTTTGTATTTGTTTTTATAAAAAATCATTTTAAAATTTTTTTTTATGGTGATGTCGGAACTCACAATGCCATTGGTATTTTCGAAGACCATGTGGTTTTTTTAATCTCTAAAACACATATATATTTATTGTAGTCAATGTTTTACAATAGCGGTTTGTTAATGGGGAGTTTGAAGTAATATATTTGTATTTGTTTTTTTTTTGATTATTCACCGGAAGTCACGATGATGTCGGTACTCACGAAGACCGTGTGGTGTTTTGAAAGTCTAAAACACATATATATACATAGTGTAGACTGTGTTTGAGAATAGGGATTTACTACTGGGGAGGTTAAAGTAACATATTTGTATTTTATTTAAAAAAATTTTTTTATAATATTTACCTGTAGCCGCAGCGTCACCGCACGTCGCGATGACATCAGTATCCGCGAAGACTGTGTGGTTTTTTGAAAGTGAGGGTTAAAGTGTCCTCAATTGGTGCATTTGGTTAAACCCATTCTGGATTCCCCAGCTACTGACCTCGTGATTGTGCACTGTGGTGGCAATGACCTAAGCACATTGACTGGGGTGGGACTGGAAATATTAATGAAGGACACCTTTGCTGAATTGATGATGCTATTCCCTAACACTGTCTTGGTGTACTTCAACATATGCCAAAGGCAAAGGAAAAAAAGGAAGTGGTCTAATCAAATCAATACTGTCCACAGATTGAAAAAGCCAGGAAACATGTTAATAAAACTGTGCATTCCTCAAAGACCATAACATGAGCTCTATCTACAACAACAACCTGCGTATACTGTATAAAGTCATATTTTTCAACTGAGTTTCTATAAAAACCATCTTTAAAACCTATTTTCTGTTTTCGCGGTGACGCCGGGTGTCGCAGTGACGTCGTTACCCGTTACGATCACAAATACGTCGCGAAATCGCAAAACGAAAGCAGAAATCTAATAGCCACCAGAACTATCAAAATTTATAACTATAAAATGGATTCTAACCAACACAGTAGATATATTACTATCAAAATTACGCTATAAAAAAATATGTATCACTCCTTTAATCTGTCTATGACAGTGTGTAGAACTCTTTCACTGGGATCTGTCACTCGCTTCATCACTGTATCAGTAAGTTTCTCCTTCGGTGTATAAGTATCTTAGTGGGTCTGTCACTGCTTGTGTCAGTCTCTCATTGGGTCTGTTAGTGGGTGCATCACTGTCTGAGTAGGTCTATAACTGTGTATCGGAGTCTTTGAGTGGGTGTGTTACCAGTGCATCAGTGTCTCAGTGGGTCTCTCAGTGGGTGCATCAGTGTCTGAGTGGGTCTCTCACTGGATGCATCAGTGTCTGAGTGGATCTATCAGATGGTGCATTAGTGTCTGAGTGGGCTTGTAAGTGAGGTCTAAGTATCTTCGAGGGTCTCCCAGTTCGTGCATCAGTGTGTGAGTGGGCATCTGAGTGGGTACGTTACAGTCTCTGAGTGGATCCATCAGTGTCTCAGTGGCTCTATGAGTGGGTGTGTCAGTGTTGGAGTGAGTGTCTGAGTGGGTCAGTGTCTCAGTGGGACTCTGAGTGATTGCATCAGTGTCTCAGTGGGCCCCTGAGTAGGTGCTTCAGATTATGAGTGGGTCTCTGACTGCCTCCATCAGTGTCTGAGTGGGACTGTGAGTGGGTCAGTGTCTGACTGGGTCTCTGAGTGATTGCATCAGTGTGTGAGTGGGCCTCTGAGTGGGTGCATCAGAGTCTCACTGGGTCTCTGAGTGGATCCATCAGTGTCTGAGTGGATCTCTGACTGGGTGTGTCAGTGTCTTAGTAAGTCTGTGAGTGGGTCAGAGTCTGAGTGGGTATCTCAGTGATAGTGTCAGTATCTGAGTGGACCTCTAAGTGGCTGCATAAGAGTCTCAGTGGGTGTCTGAATGAGGGTGCCAGTGTCTGAGTGAGTGTGTGAGTGGACCGGTGTCTGAGTGATTGCGTCATTGTCTCAGTGCATCTATCAGAGGATGCATTAGTGTCTGAGTGGGATTCAAAATGGGTCTCTGAGTATCTGAGATGGTCTCCAGTGGGTGCATCAGTGTCTGAGTGGTCCTCAGAGTGGGTGCATCAGATTCTCAGTGGGTCTATGAGTGGATCCATCAGTATCTGACTGGGTCTCTCAGTGGTTGTGTCACTGTCTCAGTGAGTCTGTGAGTGGGTGCATCACTGTCTGAGTGCATCTCTGGATGTCTCAGTCTGAGTGGGTCTATAAGTGGGTCTGTGAGTCTCTCAGTGTGTCTGTGAGTATGTGCGTCAGTGTTTGAGTGGGTTTGCGAGTGGGTGTCTCAGTACCTAAGTGGCTCTGTGAATATGTACATCAGTGTCCGAGTGGGTCTGTGAGTGGATATCTGAGTGAATCTCTGATTTGGGGCATCACTGTCTGAGTGGGTCTCTGAGTTGGTGTCTCAGTGTCTGAGTGAAGCTCTGAGTGGGTCACTGGGTGCATCAGTGGGTTTCTGAGTGACTGCATACATCTAAGAGTGGGTGCATGAGTATCTAAGTGGGTCTCTGAGTGGGTTTTCTTTGACTATGTCTGTAAGTGAGTATGTCAGTGTCGGAGTGCAACTTTGAGTGCGTGTATACGTTTCTGAATGGGTGTGCCTCTGGGTGCATAACTGTCTGTGAGTGAGTGTGTGAGTGTCTAAGTAAAAGTCAGGTCAGGTGTGTGAATATATGTATGCCTATTTGTTGTCTTTTTTCTCCAATATTCGAGGCGACTTCGCGATGTTCACAATGCCCCCACAACATTACACGGGGGGTGGGTCGCGCTGACAGTCGCGGCGTATGTGCGACTATCGCACATGTTCCAAAAACCAATTTTAGACACAAAACTTGTGTCATTAACACCCCCATTTGTCAAACATGGGGTCAGAGTACCTCCACCCTGACCCCGTAGATCACTTTTCATACAACTTTTCAGCCCAGGAACCATTCCTCGATCCATAAAATGGCAGCCGCAACTTCTTGTTCAGGTTGCGGCCAGCCAATCACACCATTCCTGTTGGCTTGTGTCGTCCCGATTACGCCCAACTTCTCCGTGAAATGATCGCGACCACAGATATCACTAACTTTTTCTTCTTAAATTTCTCAAAAACTACTGAACAGATTTACACCAAATAACAAAAAGCACAATCTGTGGAACAAAATCTAGCTTTCTGCCAAATTTGGTGTAATTCCGTCGAGTGGTTCGGGCTGTAGTCATGTTCACAGGTCCTATGGGAATTAACATGCAAATATGCCCTTTTTTCAACCCCATTTTTCTCAGCCCCCGCTTCACGAATCAACCTGAAACTTTCCATGTGCAACAAGAATCACCAGCCATTTTTTGGGGGGAAATGTCATGAAGATTCGTTAAACGGCACCAAAGTTGAAGGTAAGTCAAAAAACGCTTTTGCTATGGAATATTGGAATATGGTCATAACTATAGGACTTATATATATATAGACCCAGTAGAAGGCAATTCGCCAAAACGTGTCGGTCCATACTGACAAGGGAAATGGGTACTGTGTAAGAAAAATGCTTTGAAAACGTAGAATCATCAATAAAATAAGAATTTGACTCACCAAGAAATGCGTTGCCATCTGTGAGCCGTGTGCCGCTGATACTGACATCCGTGAGGAGGACGCCAAAAGGGAGACATATATATATATATATATATATATATATATATATATATATATATATATATATATATATATATATCTCAAACAACAGTCCCGGTAAGTTCGAAGCTGTCAAATTGGCGGTCGGAGTTTGGGTTACTGGGTAACCCTAACATTCAGCAAAATCTCCTCCCATTCCGCAGGAAATACTCAGACACTCCAGTATGCTCAAAACTCCAGTTTAATGTCATTAAACTGGAGTTTTGAGCATACTGGAGTGTCTGAGTATTTCCTGCGGATTGGGAGGAGATTTTGCTGAATATATATATAATCACCCCGTGAGTGCACCAACAGTTCTGAGTTGTTGTATAACAAAAATGGGTCTCACCCCCGTTCATGGATGCACCCGTCGAGGTTCGGCAGCCTGGTGGGATCGTGTTGTTGAATTTATTTTGGCTCGCCTGAACCGCCGCAGCCAGACTTCGTTGGCCAATGAAGGCCATGGATTATACAAATCCAGGATGCCCAGTAATTCTACGGACACCCGCGATACTTCTGAGGATTACAACCTGCGGCAGACGAGGGGTGTGAGCACAGTGATTGGTTGCTAACGGTATAAAGTAAAAAGACAATTCTGTTGAAATCATGGAGAACATTGCCATTTGCCCATTGGTCAGGGCCCCACCAATAGGATCAACTGATGGGGGCCTTAAGCGAACCAACGCTGTGCTTACTGTTTGACGATCTGACTGCACGGAAGAAGGCATAAACGCCGAAACGTGTCTGGATGCACCCGTCGAGGTTCGGCAGCCTGGTGGGATCGTGTTGTTGAATATATATATATATATATATATATATATATATATATATATATATATATATATATATATATATATATATATATAATTTTCCCATCTCAGAAAGAACCTTGATCCGGAACTGTCAAGAAGGAAACGGACTCCAATTACTTGGTGCAAAAATGCTGGTTTATTTCGTGCAATATGTCGCCATGACGCGTTTCGGGCTTTGCAGCCCTTGATCACATGACATGACTCAAACTTTCTCTCCCTTTTAAAGTGCTAGTGCGACAAACGACCATGAAGACAGACTATCGTACTGTCTTAAAATTTCCCGCCAAGCAGCAAAGTTCATGATACTTTTGTGGAAAAGTTACAACATAATGTAACATTGTCCATACATTTGCAATCATTAATAATATCTGTATATATATATATCACCAGTCATTAAGAATCAACAGCCATTTTTTGGGGGGAAATGTCGTGAAGATTCGTTAAACTGCATCAAAGTTGAAGGCAAGTCAAAAAACGCTTTTCCTATGGAATATTGTCATAACTATAGGAGATATATATATATATATATATATATATATATATATATATATATATATATATATATATGTATATATTATCTACTGGCGGTCGCCAGTAGATAGTTATAGTTAGGACCTATTTTCCATAGGAAATCCGTGACATTCTATTTGAAATAACTCTTGCGCCGGTTGACGAATCTTCGCGAAAGCTTCCAACTTGTTGGGGCGCTCCGCTCCTACCCTGAAAGTCTCGGGTTGATTCGTCAAGCGGGGGCCGAGAAAAAAGGGGGGTCCCATAACGCGTTTTCCCCATTCATTTTTCCATAGGATCCTTTCATCGCAGCTACAGCCCGAACTGCTGAACGGAATTACACCAAATTTGGCTAAGAGGTAGCCCTTGATTCAGTGTCGTGCCTTTTGCTTAAATGGTGTAAATCCGTTCAGTAGTTTCTGAGAAAATCACAAATAAAATCACATATATATCTATGGCCGAGTAGGGTCCGCGTACCCTTCCGATCACGAGCTGCATGCTAATTGGCTGTCAACACTCCAAATCAGGAAGTGTTGGCAGCCATTTTGTCCCTCGGTAGAACCGAGGGACAGAAACAAGTGCGCAAAGCGCAAAAGGGGGCAGGGTAGAAACACCCTGACCCCTAGGTCTGCTCAGGGGTCCCACAAGGACCCCCTGGGCAGAAAAAGCATTTTTTTAAATCGGCGGTATGCGCTTAGGGTGCGCGAATCCCGCCGAGAAAAAAAAGAAACAAGTGCGCAAAACTCACAAAGGGGGCAGGGTAGAAACACCCTGACCCCCTAGGTCTGCTCAGGGGGTCCCACAAGGACCCCCTGGGCAGAAAAATTTAAAAACAAACAAAAAAAAAATCGTCAGGATGCGGTCAGGGTGCGCGGATCCTGCCGAAAAAAAAAAATGCTATTTTGCCCTTGGGTGGGCCAAGTCCCGGGGGCATGCGGGGGTGCATTTATAGTTTATGTGGGGGGCCTCTAAGGCCCCCCAAGCCCCGGGGACCACCACCCCCCGGGGCTTTAAAGAAAAAATGGTGCGGGAGGGCTCTCCGCCCTCCCGCAGCCCCGGGGACCGCCACCCCCCGGGGCTTCTTTTTTTAAATTTTGATAACCTGTGTGGGGGGGCTCCAGCCCCCCCACACGCCCCGGGGACCGCCACCTCCCCGGGGCACTTAGAATTGAAATTTGGGGGTCCGTTTCGGACCCCGAAGCCCCGGGGACCACCACCTCCCCGGGGATGTGCAATTGAAGGGGAGGGGGCCGCGCGGCTCCCTCCTGGAGCCTGTGGTGGCCCTGGGGACCGCCACCCCGGCTCCTGCAGTGTCCCGGGTGCCTACCCCGGGACACTGTAGTTTGCAATGGCAGGACGGGAGCCTCGCGGCTCCCGTCCTGCCATTGCAAGCTGCTTGCTTCATTGAAGCGAGAGCAGGGGAACCTGCTCTCGCTTCAATGAAGCAAAGCAGATTGCTTTTCCATAAGGGGAGCTGCATGTCAGCAGCTCCCCTTATGGAAAAGCAATGCCGGCTCCCGTAGGACGCGGGGAGCCGGCGGGACTGTGGGGGGATTGGGGACCCCCCCACAGTCCCCAACCAGAGGCCAGGCCCCGGGGGAAGGGGTCCCTGGGGCCATTAGTGGCCCGGGAGGGGGGCCAAGCAGCCCCCCTTCCCCAAAAAAATAAATAAATAAAAATAAATAAATAAAAAAAATAAAAAAAAGGCAAGTCCGGCCCCGGGGGATGGGGTCCCCGGGGCCTTAAATGGCCTGAGGAGGGGGGCCACGCAGCCCCCCTCCAAAGATTTTAATTTAAAAAAAAAAGAGGGCATGCCCCGGGGGATGGGGTCCCCGGGGCCAATAGAGGCCCAGGGAAGGGGGGCCACGCGGACCCCTTCCCGTTTTTTATTAGAAAAAAAAGAAAATCCTCAGGCCTTGGGGGATGGGGTCCCCGGGGCCAAAAGTGGCCGAGGGAAGGGGGGCCAAGCAGCCCCCCTCCCATACAAAAAAAAGAAAAAAAGACAAAAGGCCGGCATCGTGCCGGAGGCGCCGCCCCCTTCCTTTACCACTCTGCAAACGCGCCCCCTGGCGCGTTTGCAGAGGGGGAACGAATTCCCCTTGAATACTGGGGGTCCCTGGGGGCCAACTAGCCCACCAGGAACCTCCAGTATGCGCCAGGGGCTGCGTTGCAGAGAGGTGTACAGAGGCCACGCCCCTTTTTACACCTCTCTGCAACGCAGCTCTGTGGCGCTTTTTGGAGGTACATGGTGGGCTAGTTGGACTCCAGGGACCCTCAGGATTCAAGGGGACTTAATCCCCCAACTTAAAGCGCGCCACGGGGCGCGTTTGCACAGTGGTGAAGGGAGGGGCGGGGCTTCAGGTGACATGTGTGCAAACAGGCCCTGTGGCGCGTTTTAAGATGGGGAATTAAATCCCCTTCAATCCTGAGGGTCCCTGAGGGCCAACTAGCCCACCAGGTACGTCCAGAAAGCGCCACAGAGCTGTGTTGCAGAGAGGTGCAAAAAGGGGCGTGGCCTCTGAACACCTCTCTGCAACGCAGCTCTCTGGCGCATACTGGAGGTATCTGGTGGGCTAGTTGGCCCCTAGGGACCCTCGGGATTGAGGAGGAATTAATTCTCCAACTTAAAACGCGCCACAGGGCGTGTTTGCAGACATGTCACCTCAGGCCCCGCCCCCTCCCTTCACCATTGTGCAAATATTCCTCTAAAATCAGCCAAACAACGAATTCCGATTTACTCACCTGTTATCAGGAGAGAACCCAGTGCTGCATCTTTTAGCCCAGCACTGACCCTGAAAAGTAATTCTAACCATACTTACCAGTAACTTGAATTTCCTTCCATAGGCTAACATTGACTGGTTTCACTTGGAAATTCTTCTAAGTGTGGAGTTTTGGAACTTTATAATATTCCTCTAAAATCAGCCGAAATACGAATTCCGATTTACTCACCTGTTATCAGGAGAGACCTCAGTGCTGCATCTTTCAGCCCAGTACTGATCCTGAAAAGTAATTCTAACCGTATTTACCAGTAACTTGTATTTCCTTCCATAGGAATCCATTGTCTGGTTTTCAGCAGAAAAGTTTCAGTGTCGATTTTCACAAACTACAAATATTCCTTAAAAATCGCCTGTATGACTTAAACGCATTCTTTCAACTGTTTACAGGAGATGCACCAGTGCTGGATCCAGGATCCACCACTGAGTAAGAAAAAGTAACGATAACACTACTTACCTGCTAAGTGAATTTCCTCCCATAGGATAACATTGGTGATTCTATGTGAAAAAGTTTCTAAGTGTCAACTTTTAAAATACAATAATATTCCTTAAAAATCACTACTGTAACCAAAACGCTTTTACTCAACTGTTTACAGGAGATGTCCCAGGACTGAATCTAGGATCCAGTCCTGTGGTTAGAAAAGTAATCCATAAAGTAACTAATTGCATTTAACTTGAAATTCACATTGAGGGTGTGTGATTAATTTTTTGCATGACTGACTAGGTGTGTGAGTACCTCTATGGATGAGTGGCGGTGTGTGAGTGTTTATAAAGGTGTATGAGTGCATATGATAGTCCTGTACTGAGTGACTGTAAGTATGAGTGACTGTACGGGTGAGTGAGTAGATGTGTGTGTGTAGACCTAAGAATCAGTGAGTGGGTATGTAGTTATTGGTATTGGAGTGTGTATGGTTTTGAGAATGGCAGTCTGTAATTTAGAGTGGGTGTATCAAAGGTTATATTAGGGTGTGAGAAGATGCATGAAATTATCACATGGATGATGTCATCAGTGATGTCATTTGAGATGTCATCAGTGATGTCATCAGTGATGTCACTGACCATGTCATGAGTGATGTAATATGTGACCTCACCAGCAGTGCATTGCGGGGGCGCAAGTTATAGTTAGCTGAACTAACTATAACGGGGGAATTTCACGGGTTTTGTACGAGTGCAATGTCCAACTAACTATAACTGTCCCTAAAACCTATGGTTTTTTCAGTGAATTTCAAAGGTTTTTTAAATGCTAATTTCTAACTATAACGTGTCTGAAACCTATGGTTTTTTCAGTGAATTTCAAAGGTTTTTTAAATGCTAATTTCTAACTATAACGTGCCTGAAACCTATGGTTTTTAAGTGAATTTCAAAGGTTTTTTAAATGCTAATTTCTAACTATAACGTGCCCCGCCCCCTCCCTTCACCACTGTGCAAACGCGCCCCATGGCGCGTTTTAAGTTGGGGGGATTAAGTCCCCTTGAATCATGAGGGTCCCTGGGGTCCAACTAGCCCACCCTGTACCCCCAGTATGCGCCAGGAGCTGCGTTGCAGAGAGGTGTTCAGAGGCCAGGCCCCTTTTACACCTCTCTGCAACGCAGCTCTGTGGCGCTTTCTGGACGTACCTGGTGGGCTAGTTGGCCCCCAGGGACCCTCAGGATTGAAGGGGATTTAATTCCCATCTTAAACGCGCCACGTGGCCTGTTTGCACACATGTCACCTGAAGCCCCGCCCCCTCACTTCACCACTGTGCAAACACGCCCCGTGGCGCGTTTTAAGTTGGGGGATTAAGTCCCCTTGAATCCTGAGGGTCCCTGGAGTCCAACTAGCCCACCATGTACCTCCAAAAAGCGCCCCAGAGCTGCGTTGCAGAGAGGTGTAAAAAGGGGCGTGGCCTCTGTACACCTCTCTGCAACGCAGCCCCCTGGCGCATACTGGAGGTTCCTGGTGGGCTAGTTGGCCCCCAGGGACCCCCAGTATTCAAGGGGAATTCAGTGGAGCCCCCCCAAACAGGTTATTTAATTTAAAAAAAGAAGCCCTGGGGCTTCTTTTTTTAAAAAGGTCCCCGGGGCTGCGGGAGGGCGGAGAGCCCTCCCGCACCATTTTGTTTTTAAAGCCCCGGGGGGTGGCGGTCCCTGGGGCTTGGGGTGCCTTAGATTCCCCCCCCTATAAAATATAAACCAACCCCCGCATGCCCCCGGGACTTGGCCCACCCGGGGGCAAAATAGCCTCAAAGCGCGGGAGACCGCGCTTTGATTTTTTTTTTATCACGGCGGGATCCGCGCACCCTAAGCGCATCCCGCCGATTTAAAAAAAAAAAAAAATGCTTTTTTCTGCCCAGGGGGTCCTTGTGGGACCCCCTGAGCAGACCTAGGGGGTCAGGGTGTTTCTACCCTGCCCCCTTTTTGCATTTTGCGACTTCGATATTTTTTTATCACGGCGGGTTCCGCGCACCCTCAGCGCATCCCGCCGATTTAAAAAAAATTAAAAAATGCTTTTTTCTGCCCAGGGGGTCCTTGTGGGACCCCTGAGCAGACCTAGGGGTCAGGGGTTTCTACCCTGCCCTCTTTATGCGTTTGCGACTTGTTTCTGTGCCTCTGTTCTACCGAGGCACAAAATGGCTGCCAACACTTCCTGATTTGGAGTGTTGACAGCCACTTGACAGCCAATTAGCATGCAGCTCGTGATCGGGAGGGTACGCGGACCCTACTCGGCCATAGATATATATGTGATTTTACTTTTGATTTTCTCAGGAACTACTGAACGGATTTACACCATTTAAGCAAAGGCACGACTCTGACCCAAGGGCTACCTTTTGCCAAATTTGGTGTAATTCCGTTCAGCAGTTTGGGCTGTAGCTGCGATGAAAGGTTCCTATGGAAAATTGCATGGGGAAAACACGTTTTGGGACCCCCCTTTTTTCTCGGCCCCCGCTTGCCGAATCACCCTGAGACTTTTAGGATAAGAGCGGACCGGAGCGGGCAATACGTTTTGAAAATTTCGCGAAGATTCGTCAACCGGCGCCAAAGTTATTCAAATAGAATGTTGCGGATTTCCTATGGAAAATAGGTCCTAACTATAACTATCTACTGGCGACCGCCAGTAGATAATATATATATATATATATATATTATCTACTGGCGGTCGCCAGTAGATAGTTATAGTTACAACCTATTATCCATAGGAAATCCGCGACATTCTATTTGAAATAACTCTCTTGCCGGTTGACGTATCTTCGCGAAATTTTCAAACTTTGTGGCCCGCTCCGGTCCGCTCCTACCCTGAAAGTCTCGGGGGATTCGTCAAGCGGGGGCCGAGAAAAAGGGGGTCCCAAAACACGTTTTCCCCATGCACTTTCCATAGGAAACTTTAGACACGGCTACAGCTCGGACTGCTGAACGGAATTACACCAAATTTGGCAAAGAGGTAGTTCTTGGTTCAGAAAGAACCCTTTTGTTAAATGGTGTAAATCCGTTCAGTAGTTGCTGAGAAAATGAAAAGTAAAAAGTTAGTGATATCTATGGCCGAGTAGGGTCCGCGTACCCTCAGCGCACCCTGCGCGCACCGTCCCGATCACGAGCTGCATGTTAATTGGCTGTCAGCTGGCTGTCAACATTCCGATTCAGGAAATGTTGGCAGCCATTTTGTCCCTCGGTAGAACCGAGGGACAGAAACAAGTGCGCAAGCGCACAAAGGGGGCAGGGTAGAAACACCCTGACCCCTAGGTTTGCTCAGGGGTCCCACAAGGACCCCTGGGCAAAAAATAAAATAAATTTTTTTAAAAATTGGCAGGATGCGCTCAGGGTGCGCAAATCCTGCTGAAAAATAAAATCGAAGCGCGGTCTCCCGCGCTCGATAGTTAATGGCCCCGGGTGGCCCAAGTCCCGGGGGCATGGTGGGGGGATAATTTAATGTGTGGGGGCCTCAAAGGGCCTCAAGCCCCGGGGACCGCCACCCCCGGGGCTTTTTAAAAATGGTGCAGGAGGGCTCTGAGCCCTCCCGCAGCCCCGGGGACCACCACCTCCCGGGGCTTTTTTGTATACATTATAAAACCTGTGTGGGGGGCTCCAGCCCCCCACACGCCCCGGGACCGCCACCTCCCGGGGCACTAAACATTTTAATATGGGGGTCCGTTACGGACCTCCAGAGCCCCGGGGACCACCACCTCCCCGGGGCTGTGTACTGAATGGGAGGGGGCCGCGTGGCCCCCTCCTGGAGCCCTTGATGGCCCTGGGGACCACCACCCCCAGGGCCGGCTCCTGCAGTGTCCCGGGTGCCTACCCCGGGACACTGTAGTTTGCTATGGCAGGACGGAGCCTCGCGGCTTCCGTCCTGCCATAGCAAACTGCTTTGGATATTGGAAGAGAGAGCAGGGAAACCTGCTCTCTCTTCCAATATCCAAAGCGATTGCTTTTCCACATGGGGAGCAGCATGTCAGCTGCTCCCCATGTGGAACAGCAATGCCGGCTCCCAAGGGACGTGGGGAGCCGGCGGGACTGTGGGGGATTGGGGACCCCCACAGTCCCCAACGGAGAGGGCCAGACCCGGGGGATGGGGTCCCCGGGGCAAGTAGTGGCTCGGGAGGGGGCCACGCGGCCCCCTCCCCAAAAAAGAGAATTATTATATATTTTTTTAAATGGAAAGGCCGGCCCCGGGGATGGGGTCCCCGGGCCTTAAAATGGCCAGAGGAGGGGGCCACGCTGCCCCCTCAAAATAATAAATATAGAGGCCATGCCCCGGGGATGGGGTCCCCGGGCCAATACAGGCCCAGGGAAGGGGGCCACGTGGCCCCTTCCCGTTTTTTTTTGTAATTTAAAAAAGGGGTAAGGCCCTGGGGGATGGGGTCCCCAGGGCCCAAAAAGAGAAAAAGGAAGGGGCCACACAGCCCCCCTTCAAAGGACAATTTTTTTTTTTTTTTAAACGATCGGGCACGCAGGCCCCTCCCCCTTCCTTCACCACTCTGCAAACGCGCCCCTGGCACGTTTGCAGAGGGGAACAAATTCCCCTTGAATACTGGGGGTCCCTGGGGCCAACTAGCCCACCAGGAACCTCCAGTATGCGCCAGGGGCTGCCTTGCAGAGACGTGTAGAGAAGCCACACCCCTTTTACACCTCTCTGCAACGCAGCTCTGTGGCGCTTTTGGAGGTATATGGGGGCTAGTTGGACTCCGGGGACCCTCAGGATTCAAGGGGACTTAATCCCCCAACTTAAAACGCGCCACGGGCGCGTTTGCACAGTGGTGAAGGGAGGGGACGGGGCTTCAGGTGACATGTGTGCAAACAGGTCCCCTGGCGCGTTTTAAGATGGGGAATTAAATCCCTTCAATCCTGAGGGTCCCTGGGAGCCAACTAGCCCAACAGGTACATCCAGAAAGCGCCACAGAGCTGCGTTGCAGAGAGGTGTAAAAGGGGTGTGGCCTCTCTACACGTCTCTGCAACGCAGCCCCTGGCGCATATTGGAGGTTCCTGGTGGGCTAGTTGGCCCCTAGGGACCCTCAGGATTCAAGGGGACTTAATCCCCCAACTTAAAACGCGCCACGGGGCGCGTTTGCACAGATGTCACCTCAGGCCCCGCCCCTCCCTTCACCATTGTGCAAATATTCCTCTAAAATCAGCCGAAATAGGAATTCCGATTTACTCACCTGTTATAAGGAGAGACCTCAGTGCTGTATCTTTCAGCCCAGTACTGGTCCTGAAAAGTAATTTTAACCGTACTTACCAGTAACTTGAATTTCCTTCCATAGGCTAACATTGACTGGTTTCACTTGGAAATTCTTCTAAGTGTGGAGTTTTGGAACTTTAAAATATTCCTCTAAAATCAGCCGAAATACGAATTCCGATTTACTCACCTGTTATCAGGAGAGACCTCAGTGCTGCATCTTTCAGCCCAGTACTGATCCTGAAAAGTAATTTTAACCGTACTTACCGGTAACTTGAATTTCCTTCATAGGCTAACATTGACTGGTTTCACTTGGAAATTCTTCTAAGTGTGGAGTTTTGGAACTTTAAAATATTCCTCTAAAATCAGCCGAAATACGAATTCCGATTTACTCACCTGTTATCAGGAGAGACCTCAGTGCTGCATGTTTCAGCCCAGTACTGATCCTCAAAAGTAATTTTAACCATACTTACCGGTAACTTGAATTTCCTTCATAGGCTAACATTGACTGGTTTTCAGCAAAAAAGTTTCAAAGTGTTGATTTTCACAAACTACAAATATTCCTTAAAAATCGCCTGTATGACTTAAACGCATTCTTTCAACTGTTTACAGGAGATGCACCAGTGCTGGATCCAGGATCCAACACTGAGTAAGAAAAAGTAACGATAACAGTTTTTACCTGCTAAGTGAATTTCCTTCCATAGGATAACATTGGTGATTCTATGAGAAAAAGTTTCTAAGTGTCAACTTTTAAAATACAATAATATTCCTTAAAAATCACGACTGTAACCAAAACGCTTTTACTCAACTGTTTACAGGAGATGTACCAGGACTGAATCTAGGATCCAGTCCTGTGGTTAGAAAAGTAATCCATAAAGTAACTAATTGCATTTAACTAGAAATTCACATTGAGCTGAATGTTGCATTGTGTTTGAAAATGTGTTGCCCATTGCAACAACTGTAACTACTGTACTTAAAAGTCTATTGCCTATCTGCAAAGTATTTAAACTAAAGTAATTCATTAAGAGAAAGTATTTTTTGTAATGTAATGTATAATGTAATTACAATGTAATTTAAATAAAATATGTAAAAAAAATTGTTTCTAAAAATGTAGTAAATCAGTATGAAAAAAATTAATATAACAATTAATACATTTAAAAATTGTCATTTACAAAACCTTTGAAATTCACTAAAAAAACGTAGGTTTCAGGCACGTTATAGTTAGAAATTAGCATTTAAAAACCTTTGAAATTCACTGAAAAAACCATAGGTTTCAGACACGTTATAGTTACAAATTAGCATTTAAAAAACCTTTGAAATTCACTGAAAAAACCATAGGTTTCAGACACGTTATAGTTACAAATTAGCATTTAAAAACCTTTGAAATTCACTGAAAAAACCATAGGTTTTAGGGACAGTTATAGTTACTTGGACATTGCACTCGTACAAAACCCGTGAAATTCCCCCGTTATAGTTAGTTCAGCTAACTATAACTCGCGCCCCGCAATGCACTGCTGATGACGTCACATATTACATCACTCATGACATGGTCAGTGACATCACTGATGACATCACTGATGACATCTCAAATGACATCACTGATGACATCATCCACGTGATAATCTGATGCACCTCCTCACACCCTAATATAACCTTTGATACACCCACTCTAAATTACAGACTGCCATTCGCAAAACCATAGACACTCCAACACCAATAACTACATACCCACTCACTGATTCTTAGGTCTACACACACACACATCCACTCACTCACCCGTACAGTCACTCATACTTACGGTCACTCAGTACAGGACTATCATATGCACTCAAACTCCTATATAGACACTCAAACACCGCCACTCATCCATAGAGGTACTCACACACCTAGTCAGTCATGCAAATAATTAAACACACTACCATTTACTCACCTATACAGTTATACACACACCAGCTCACTTACTCATACAAATACTAGCACATTCTTACGCTCTTATACAATCACTGATACAAGCACACACTCATCCATACAGCCACTATCACAATCAGTCACTCTCGCTTATAGCTATTTATATACTCCAACACACATATATACTGCCTTTCACATATGTAGTTACTCACACATGTACCACTGGGACATACATTCACTCACTAACACACTCTTACACACACTTACCCACCCATACAGTCTATCACAGATGCACTCTTGAAACCATCCACCCAGTGAATCACCCACTCACACATCTATGCACAGAGTCGCACACACCCCTCCCACACAAACACTCAGGTACCCATACAGATACTCACACAAGCATTCAATAACTCAAATAGACACTCATGTAGCTATTCACAAACACATGCAGCCACTTACACAGCAACAGACAGACGGATACAGACATTCACCCAGTTTAGTCACTAACCCATGCATTCAGTAAGATACGTTAAATCACTCACTTATACAGTCAGTCACGCACCTACTAAATCATCCATACAGACACTTACACACCCACTCATTCTTCAATACGTCTTTTCCTATATATATTAAAAATATTTAAACTTTAGAGAAACACACAGTCACTGGATGATGTCATCAGTGATGTCATTTGAGATGTCATCAGTGATGTCACTGACCATGTCATGAGTGATGTAATATGTGACGTCATCAGCAGTGCATTGCGGGCGCGAGTTATAGTTAGCTGAACTAACTATAACGGGGGAATTTCACGGGTTTTGTACGAGTGCAATGTCCAAGTAACTATAACTGTCCCTAAAACCTATGGTTTTTCAGTGAATATATATATATATATATATATATATATATATATATATATATATATATATATATATATATATATATATATATATATATATATATATATATATATATATATATTTATTTATAGTGGAAAATCTGAGGGTGGTACCTGACATGACTGCCGAGCAGCAAAGGAGAGGCGTGCTAATACTGTTCACCCTTTTTATAGATCTACATGAGTCATGATTGGATATTGGACATTGTACTATGGGATATGTAGTTCATGTTGAAGCTCTGGGTTTTGTAGTTTTTTCTTCTACAACTCTATGGTTATTGTGTTTGTTTACGTGGCTGCTGTTAAAATAAAGCATAGAGAAGAATGCATAATCTGGTCCTGACATAGAATTCAAATTGTCAGGCTCTGTTTGGGGGGTGGCACTTAGCAGGCAGGGTGCTACTGGGGGATAACTGTGATGGCTGAGGTAATTGCCACTCATGTCCTGGGGTACATCTTACTAGGGCTCTGTGAATTGGATCAAGTACACTCCTTCAACACTTGACTCGCAAGGTAGCGAGGATGAACAGTCAAAAGCATGGGTGGAATATCTCAGAACCCAACAAACAACAGACAAAATCACGTACTATGGAGCTCAGTGCTTGTCGTAGCAAATAGATTGTACTTCAATATTACAGCAAACCAAATAGCACATAGTTCAATAGGGGTTCAGTTATAGGATTGCAATTTCGCCTTCGATTCCTAGACAAGCGTACCACCCCCTATAATGCCCTCTCCTTATTCTAGGAAGCTCTCCCAAAGTTTACAGTAACTTATACAAAGGTACAGGCATAGTCATAGATTAGGCACAGGTGCAGTTCTCTAGTGACTAATGCACCTATTAATTCATACACAAGTTCAAACAGTTCTTGCCAGAAAACGATTACACCGGCAACAGGCTTTGTTCTCACAATAGCTTTACCTCTGCACAATCAGTTCAGTCTTTCAGTCTTTTGCGTTTGGGCTCTGCTCCTCCTGCTCACGGAGACATAGCTTTTGCAGTCCTGATGGGTGCACTCATCAGACATGCACCTTCAGTGTCTGCTCTGGTGACAAGGGTCCGTGTTCACAGCTGCGCTCTTGACTTGGATTACTGGAGGTTGAGCAGCACGGCCGGCCTGTTCAGCGAGTGCTTGTCTTTAGCAGATTCAGCCTCCAGGCCAGTTACAAATGGGTGCTAATCCTCTACTGTTTCAGTCTCCTGGCCAGTTTCAAATAGGTGCACATCTTCAGCAATTGCAGCTCCTGGGGTGAGAACAAGGCTTTCCGCTTCAGCTTTAGCAGTGATGACAGCTCCCTCACCAGGTACACTACATCGGGCAGCGACTGCACCAGTCCTATGAGCAAGGTACAGGGGTGTAAAATGGCACAATGTTGCGTCTGGGCTTGATTTATTTACACAGTCCACTGCAGGAACCACACTGTAAGACCAGGTGACCCCTCATGGTACGGTTCAGCTCTGGCTTTGCTGCCAATGGGCATAAGCGGCTTCTGGCAGTTCCTTACTCCGGGAACACAGCTGGGCTTTTCCTCATGGACAGTTTCCCTCCTGCAGGATTGAATCTCTGAGCACACCAGCAGGCTTCTAGGCGCTAGACAGAATCTCACTTTCTCCAGCAAGTTGTGCAGACTTCAGTTGATGTCACCTCACATCTGGGAGACTGAGAGGCATATTTACAAGGGCTTATTGTCACATGAACATCACTTTTTGTGACGTTCCTGAGGTGATAAACCCATCGCTTTATTTACAAGGCGGCGTTAAGCCACTCAACGTGGCTTAACACCGCCTTGTAAATAAGGCCCAATTTCACGCTACACTTAGTGTGAAAGGGGCAAGCAATGGGTGTTGCGGAGGGCGTTCCACCGCAACACCCATTGATTTTGACGCTGCCCCCTATTTACAAGGGAGGTGTAAATATGGGGCACCGCCAAAGTTAAGACCAAAAATAACCTGGTCTTAACATGGTGAAACAAGGAGAATAATTCATTTCTCCTCATTTTTGCTGTTTCTATGTGTGCTGCATTGTGCAGCACACATAGAAACAGCAAATCACCATAAATGATTGTTTATGTGCAAGAAGATGTCCCTTCCTGCACATAAACAATCATTAAGAAAATGACGATTTGCAACTTCTATGTGTGCTGCACAATGCAGCACACATAGGAGTTACAAATCACCATTAGTGATTGTTTATGTGTAGGAAGGGACACCTTCCTGCACATAAACAATCATTCCCTAAACGCAGGCACCCTTGCACTATGGTACAAGGGTGTCTGCGTTGGTGCTAGGCAGCTGAATTTAGCGCCAGTGTTAGGGAAAAAGCAGGGGTGTGCTGTATTATTGTAAATACGGCGCATCCCTGCATTTTCAGAATTGCGGAGCGCAGCGTTAGCAATTTTAGCTTAACGCCGCGCTCCGCCATTCTATTAAAAATATGCCCATGAATGTCAGGTAGATATCAGCTCTGGTTACACAGTCGCAGTTCAAATACTCCGTGAAACACTCACCTTCTTGGTTGTTAACTTCATACTGGAATAAAGTGAGGTGGTTTTCCAGACAGGGAATGTTAATCCACTGTCAAAGGTTCTCAAACAACTTTGTTGTGGTTTCCTTTCTCGTCCTTTTCTGGCTGTTCTGCAGAAAAAGTCTTTGTGCAAGGTGATGTCTCTCACAACAGGTAGTGATGAAGTGGGTACTGCCTCGTTCAGAGAGGACCTGGCTTGGCAGTTCTGGACAGACTGTTCCTATTGGAGCAGAACCAAGACTGATTTGTATATGGCTGTGTCTAACCTGAGGTGGCATGGTGTGCAAAACATTTTAGACTGAGATGAGGCCCTGAGTAATTACCAGTGGCTGAGATTAATTTAAGCATTCCACCCATCTCTTTTTTGTTTACTTCAGTGGAACACCCTAAGTGTGACGGGTATGCTCAGACATGAGTCCCGTGCTCACTGTGCCACTGGAACCAAGCTGTCCTAATTGAAGAGCACCAACTATGGCGAAACCAGTTTTGGGTTGCTTCTGTTCTGCTTTGGAGAGGACCTAGCTTGGTTGTTCGGGGTAGATGGTTCCTCTTGGAGCAGTACCAAGACTGATTTGTATATAGCTGGGTCTACTCTAAGGTAGCATGGTGGACAAAAACATGATGGACTTGGATGCAGCCTCAAGTAATTACCAGTGGCTCAGATTAATTCAAGCATTCCACCCATCACTTTTTTGTTTACTTCAGTGCGATGCCCTAAATATGACAAGTATACCCAGACACGCGTCCCGTACACACTGTGCAACTAGAACTAAGCAGGAGCTGAATGAAAAGCCGTAACTTAGGGTGAAATTAGTCTTAGGTTGCTTATTTTCTGGTTGAAAGAGGACCTACTTCGCAGTTCGGGCTGGACTGTTCCTATTGGAGCAGGAACAAGACTGATTTGCATATGGCTGGGTTTAATCTGAAGTAGCATGGCTAACAATCACCAACAATAGGCATTCCAGAATGTTACTTTGTTTGAGGATGTCTGCTTGGATTTTGAGACCTATTGTGACATCATTGACAGGATAGCCCCTTTAAGTCTTGGCTGTCAGAGAAAATAGTTATTAATAATATTGATTTTGTCGTACCAGATAAGAGGGACATTGCTAACAGCTGCCATGATAGGACCCTGTTCTCCAGGGCAGTGCTTCCCAAACGTTTCAGAACCACGTGGCAATTTTTAGAATGACAAACTTTCATGACCCACATAGCTTACTAGACATGAGGCGGGGTGATTTGTGTAATATAATAGCAGCAATTGTTTGTAAATATCAGAAGCTTGACCATGCCCTTTGATATTAAACTGTGGTCATGATACTGATCAGGCCATAAAAGTGGCAGATGGTGAACTGCACTGGAGTCTAGAGCTGGAACACTTTACAGAGTGAGGTGCTGGCCTGTGGCTTCCACTCACTAAAATCACAAGTCTTCTGAAAGATCTTGGTGGTTATACCACTGATTTTATCAAGTGTGAGAAACCCCTTCTGCAGCACAGTATGGAGTAAGGCCCCTTATCCATTTTTGTGTCAAAATAAGTGTATTTTGGATTTTGTATAAATATATATATATGTTTGAATTGAAGATGCTGGAAGACATGAGCCAAAACATGAATTCAAATGTATCGCTCTAGTGGTCAAATGAGGGTCAACAACAGGGATAGAGCATTTAACAGAGAGAATGCTGAACCACAGTGACCCAGTAGAAGGCAATTCGCCAAAACGCGTCGGTCCATCCCTATAGATGGAATGTAGACTGTGTGGATATGCTTTGAAGAAGATGGAAATAATTTAATAAAACAAAACTGATAAACTGAGCGGGAAAGGAGTTGTTATTGTTTAACCGAGTGATTGATGAGTAAGTGCCTTCTGTGAATACCATAATGAGTAAGTGCCTTCTGTGAATACCAAAATGGTAGTAAGTTTAGGATTTTGTCTTAAGTTAGTTCTGTGAATCGGGCCCTGAGTTATTTACAGTGAGTGTGGCACGGTGACTCACAGGAGGAAAATTTAAGGCACTACATTTACCAGCAGGCCACGGGGTGGCCACGCCCACTAGGGCGGGGTTCCAAAATGTTTGAACAGGTGCTGGATAAAAACTGCCGTAGCTTACCCTCAGCAATTGAGCCCGGAGCCCATGAGGAAGTGCACTTGGCACGAAACGCGTTGGGCTGGACTGATGTTTTTAGCGAAGCACTTTGCTGTCTTTCTCGCTGTATCCTCCATTAAAGTAGTGGCAAAACAAATTTCCTTGTGTGGGCCCTCTCATTACAGGCAACTCTTTGTTGGATATATATATATAATTACACAAAGAAGTCACCGCCGCCGCACCACATGTCCTGGGTGCGAGTCTCCAGCTGTGGTGAGCAGCTTACAAACGAATCCACAACAGCAGACGAATTACGTGTCAGCCGACACAAAGGAGAGCACTCACGGGAATTCGTTTAAAGTGCTTTTTATTGTGCAGAACCTCCCCAGCACTGACAGACGCGTTTCGGCACTCCGCCTTTCTCAATGTCAGTTAAACAACATTTCGAACACCATTTTAAAGTGAAAAAAGTGCATGACATAAAAAACAGTTTTGAATAAAGAGAGAAGATGGCTCAGAAATCTTATCACGTTAATGTGTCTTTTTGGCGGCCATCTTAAAACATGTTTCTGGCATGAAACAAATAATACAAAATTCTTTATCACAGGTCTTTTTTCCTCATTGGCTATACGATAGGGGTGCAAGATTAAAATTAAAATGTCACAGGAGTTGATTATAATACAATAAGGTAATTCATGAATATTCATTAATTCCAGTCGTCTGTATAATATATAGATATTCTGTTGTACCAATATTGCCAACCATATTGTGCGTATTCTATGTAGCCCTGAATGGGCAAACCACATATATATTCAGGGACATTTGGGTGGGGGCAGGAGGGTATAATAACCAGACAGTGACTTAATGAGAGTGTTCAACAATGTACAGAATATAATCCTACACGTGGTAAGCAATAGTGCCCCAATGGGCAGAATAACGGTTAAATAACCAATCATTTGTAGTCATAGTCTTGCCTCCTGGTGTTTCGGTGATGTTGGGACTAGGTGGATTTTAAATACTGATGAATTCATTCTAAATGGACCCACAATTCCTCATCATTGTTGAGACCTTGCGGGACCATTGTGCGTAGCTCTATATTGTACTTAGATTCAAATTCTCGTAGGCTTCTGACCCTATCGCCACCTCTCTCGTTTTTGGGGGACTTGGTCTATACAGAAGAATTTTAAAAAGTCACGATTGCTGTTGTGTATACTTTCGAAGTGAGGAGCTACTGGGTAAGTGCTGTCTTTTTTGGAAATTGCACGCATGTGTTCTAATATGCGTTTTTTAGCTGGGTGAATAGTACTGCCAACATATCGTTTCGGGCATGGGAATTCAAGGCAATAAACTGTGAATTTTGAATTACAGTTCAGTAGCCGATTGATGCTCCTAGTTGGTTTAGAGCCCTTCTCTTTTGTGCTGTAGTTTGTCACTTTCTGGCTAAATTTACAAGCTTTGCATTTCAAGCACGGAAAAAGCCAGTTACAGCTTCTTTTCTCAGGGAGTGGCACGATAGTGGCTAGATACTAGATGATCACTGATGGATTTGGAGCGTTTATAGGTGATCAATGGCTGAGTGGAGATCACCTTTTTCAGGACATGATCAGTATGAAGGATGTGCCAGTTCTTTCTAAATATTTGGACTACTTGTGAGGACTCTGCATTGTAGCGGGTGATCATTCGTACAGGTTCTACCTTGGTGCCTATGTTGATTTCATTAGATGTTTTGGGGACCAAAAGTTCAAGCCTGGTTATTTTTTCAGCTTTCTTCTCTGCTTCCTGGAGAACATTATTGGAGTATCCTCTGACTCTAAAGCAATTGAGGGCATCCTCCTTAGCTTTTTGGTAATCCCCCTTTGTAGCGCAGTTACGTTTAATGCGTAGAAGTTCCAAATAAGGGATGTTACTAATCATGCTTCTCGGGTGGAAACTTCTGGCATGTAGCACAGAATTCCCAGCAGTGGGTTTCCTGTATAAGCGTGTGAGAATACTGGTAATTTCTACATAGACCTCTAGGTCAAGATAGAAAACCTGAGTGTCACTGATATGTCCGCTGAATGCCAAGTTGAGAACATTAGAATTAAGGGAGGCTATGTACTCCTCAGCCGAGGAGCGGGTGCCCTTCCACACGATGAACAGGTCATCAATGTAGCGGGCCCATAATGTTACATTATCCAGCCATCTTTCGGGTACCTCTCTCCAGGCCACGTGCTTCTCCCACCAGCCTACGAATAGGTTCGCATAACTGGGGGCGAAGCACGTGCCCATCGCGGTCCCGCGTTGCTGTCTGTACAGTTGCCCTGAAAAGATAAAAATATTGTTCTCAAGGCAGAATTGAAGCATTTCGAGAAGCATAGCGTTGACCATTTTACAGCAGCTATCCCTTGTTTGTGGTTAATACAGGTGTACAGGCTGGTTATATCTAATGTAATTAGTAACATGTCGGGCTCCCAATTGATCCCTCTATCAGTCTCAGAAAGTCCTGTGTGTCTTTTATATAAGAGCTCAAGTTTTTCACCCATGGTGCTAAAAACGAGTCTAAATACAGTTTTCCAAAAGGCTGTTTATTGAGGCAACAATGGGCCTTCCTGGTGGTCGATTGATATCTTTATGCACCTTAGGAAGGTAGTGGAACGTTGGTAATGTCGGGTATTCGCAAAATAGGAAATTAAATTCCTCTATGTCTAACATCCCTTCATCTCTCCATGTTATGAGATGTTGGTGAAAGGTTTGAATGCAATTGGCATAATCTCTTCTGTTGGTTGGTAAATAGCAGTCTTTATCCTCTAGTTGACTCATGCTTCTGCGAGGTACAGTTCCTTAGGGAGCAGAACAATGTTTCCTCCCTTATCTGAGGGTTTGATTATTATGGAATCATCTTGTTTCAGCGCTTGGATAGCTTGCCATTGTTTTCGAGGGATGTTGAAGCATTTATTGGTATTGGCTTTTTTCTCTAAAGTTTTTAAATCCATGATCACAGCATCATTGAAGACATCAATCGCGTCGTATGGTGTCTGGGGGGTGGTTCTAGATTTTCTTTTAGTCCACTCTTCCCACTGACCTGTGTAATTCCGGCATGTTCCAAGCAGATCTCTGTATCCTGTATATATACATATGTATGTCTATATATGTGTATATATATATCGATGTATATGTGTATATATTTATGGAAGTATATGTGTGAATATATATATACATATGTGTATGTGTATATATATATATATATATAGATAGATAAAAACACGCCGTCTCCGCACTTCCACGCACTGCCAGGCGAACAGAGACCCCACGAATCCCAGGTATTTGGCACTGATGATATTTATTTATAGCGATACAAAAGGGGATGATGGACGGAACGTTTGAGCCAATCAAACACTCACCCCCAGTCAACTGATCTGGGTTTAATCCATCATCATTCTTTAGCTCACTCCACCACCCCAGTTCAGACATGGCCATATGCAAATCAGTCTGACCCTGTGCCTCATGGGAACAGTCCAGCCCGAACTGCCAAGCCATGTCTTCCCTGGACCGGAAACAAGCATCCTAGGACCGGTTTCTGGCATTTCAGCCGTCATCAGCCAGGCTTGCTTGAATCCAGTGGCAAAGTGAGCAAGGGACCCACGTCTGGGCATACCCCGCCAACTTAGGGCGACCAAAGCGATACAAAGGGGATGATGGACGGAACGTTTGAGCCAATCAAACACTCACCCCCAGTCAACTGATCTGGGTTTAATCCATCATCATTCTTTAGCTCACTCCACCACCCCAGTTCAGACATGGCCATATGCAAATCAGTCTGACCCTGTTCCTCATGGGAACAGTCCAGCCCGAACTGCCAAGCCATGTCTTCCCTGGACCGGAAACAAGCATCCTAGGACCGGTTTCTGGCATTTCAGCCGTCATCAGCCAGGCTTGCTTGAATCCAGTGGCAAAGTGAGCAAGGGACCCACGTCTGGGCATACCCCTGCCAACTTAGGGCGACCAAAGCGATACAAAAGGGGATGATGGACGGAACGTTTGAGCCAATCAAACACTCACCCCCAGTCAACTGATCTGGGTTTAATCCATCATCATTCTTTAGCTCACTCCACCACCCCAGTTCAGACATGGCCATATGCAAATCAGTCTGACCCTGTGCCTCATGGGAACAGTCCAGCCCGAACTGCCAAGCCATGTCTTCCCTGGACCGGAAACAAGCATCCTAGGACCGGTTTCTGGCATTTCAGCCGTCATCAGCCAGGCTTGCTTGAATCCAGTGGCAAAGTGAGCAAGGGACCCACGTCTGGGCATACCCCGCCAACTTAGGGCGACCAAAGCGATACAAAAGGGGATGATGGACGGAACGTTTGAGCCAATCAAACACTCACCCCCAGTCAACTGATCTGGGTTTAATCCATCATCATTCTTTAGCTCACTCCACCACCCCAGTTCAGACATGGCCATATGCAAATCAGTCTGACCCTGTGCCTCATGGGAACAGTCCAGCCCGAACTGCCAAGCCATGTCTTCCCTGGACCGGAAACAAGCATCCTAGGACCGGTTTCTGGCATTTCAGCCGTCATCAGCCAGGCTTGCTTGAATCCAGTGGCAAAGTGAGCAAGGGACCCACGTCTGGGCATACCCCGCCAACTTAGGGCGACCAAAGCGATACAAAAGGGGATGATGGACGGAACGTTTGAGCCAATCAAACACTCACCCCCAGTCAACTGATCTGGGTTTAATCCATCATCATTCTTTAGCTCACTCCACCACCCCAGTTCAGACATGGCCATATGCAAATCAGTCTGACCCTGTGCCTCATGGGAACAGTCCAGCCCGAACTGCCAAGCCATGTCTTCCCTGGACCGGAAACAAGCATCCTAGGACCGGTTTCTGGCATTTCAGCCGTCATCAGCCAGGCTTGCTTGAATCCAGTGGCAAAGTGAGCAAGGGACCCACGTCTGGGCATACCCCCGCCAACTTAGGGCGACCAAAGCGATACAAAAGGGGATGATGGACGGAACGTTTGAGCCAATCAAACACTCACCCCCAGTCAACTGATCTGGGTTTAATCCATCATCATTCTTTAGCTCACTCCACCACCCCAGTTCAGACATGGCCATATGCAAATCAGTCTGACCCTGTGCCTCATGGGAACAGTCCAGCCCGAACTGCCAAGCCATGTCTTCCCTGGACCGGAAACAAGCATCCTAGGACCGGTTTCTGGCATTTCAGCCGTCATCAGCCAGGCTTGCTTGAATCCAGTGGCAAAGTGAGCAAGGGACCCACGTCTGGGCATACCCCCGCCAACTTAGGGCGACCAAAGCGATACAAAAGGGGATGATGGACGGAACGTTTGAGCCAATCAAACACTCACCCCCAGTCAACTGATCTGGGTTTAATCCATCATCATTCTTTAGCTCACTCCACCACCCCAGTTCAGACATGGCCATATGCAAATCAGTCTGACCCTGTGCCTCATGGGAACAGTCCAGCCCGAACTGCCAAGCCATGTCTTCCCTGGACCGGAAACAAGCATCCTAGGACCGGTTTCTGGCATTTCAGCCGTCATCAGCCAGGCTTGCTTGAATCCAGTGGCAAAGTGAGCAAGGGACCCACGTCTGGGCATACCCCCGCCAACTTAGGGCGACCAAAGCGATACAAAAGGGGATGATGGACGGAACGTTTGAGCCAATCA
This sequence comes from Calotriton arnoldi, assembly GCA_963921515.1. Lineage (NCBI taxonomy): Eukaryota > Metazoa > Chordata > Amphibia > Caudata > Salamandridae > Calotriton > Calotriton arnoldi. The sequence goes on from CAWUFW010005613.1 coordinate 1,266,591, forward strand.
AACACTCACCCCCAGTCAACTGATCTGGGTTTAATCCATCATCATTCTTTAGCTCACTCCACCACCCCAGTTCAGACATGGCCATATGCAAATCAGTCTGACCCTGTGCCTCATGGGAACAGTCCAGCCCGAACTGCCAAGCCATGTCTTCCCTGGACCGGAAACAAGCATCCTAGGACCGGTTTCTGGCATTTCAGCCGTCATCAGCCAGGCTTGCTTGAATCCAGTGGCAAAGTGAGCAAGGGACCCACGTCTGGGCATACCCCCGCCAACTTAGGGCGACCAAAGCGATACAAAGGGGATGATGGACGGAACGTTTGAGCCAATCAAACACTCACCCCCAGTCAACTGATCTGGGTTTAATCCATCATCATTCTTTAGCTCACTCCACCACCCCAGTTCAGACATGGCCATATGCAAATCAGTCTGACCCTGTGCCTCATGGGAACAGTCCAGCCCGAACTGCCAAGCCATGTCTTCCCTGGACCGGAAACAAGCATCCTAGGACCGGTTTCTGGCATTTCAGCCGTCATCAGCCAGGCTTGCTTGAATCCAGTGGCAAAGTGAGCAAGGGACCCACGTCTGGGCATACCCCCGCCAACTTAGGGCGACCAAAGCGATACAAAAGGGGATGATGGACGGAACGTTTGAGCCAATCAAACACTCACCCCCAGTCAACTGATCTGGGTTTAATCCATCATCATTCTTTAGCTCACTCCACCACCCCAGTTCAGACATGGCCATATGCAAATCAGTCTGACCCTGTGCCTCATGGGAACAGTCCAGCCCGAACTGCCAAGCCATGTCTTCCCTGGACCGGAAACAAGCATCCTAGGACCGGTTTCTGGCATTTCAGCCGTCATCAGCCAGGCTTGCTTGAATCCAGTGGCAAAGTGAGCAAGGGACCCACGTCTGGGCATACCCCCGCCAACTTAGGGCGACCAAGCGATACAAAGGGGATGATGGACGGAACGTTTGAGCCAATCAAACACTCACCCCCAGTCAACTGATCTGGGTTTAATCCATCATCATTCTTTAGCTCACTCCACCACCCCAGTTCAGACATGGCCATATGCAAATCAGTCTGACCCTGTGCCTCATGGGAACAGTCCAGCCCGAACTGCCAAGCCATGTCTTCCCTGGACCGGAAACAAGCATCCTAGGACCGGTTTCTGGCATTCCAGCCGTCATCAGCCAGGCTTGCTTGAATCCAGTGGCAAAGTGAGCAAGGGACCCACGTCTGGGCATACCCCCGCCAACGTAGGGCGACCAAAGCGATACAAAAGGGGATGATGGACGGAACGTTTGAGCCAATCAAACACTCACCCCCAGTCAACTGATCTGGGTTTAATCCATCATCATTCTTTAGCTCACTCCACCACCCCAGTTCAGACATGGCCATATGCAAATCAGTCTGACCCTGTGCCTCATGGGAACAGTCCAGCCCGAACTGCCAAGCCATGTCTTCCCTGGACCGGAAACAAGCATCCTAGGACCGGTTTCTGGCATTCCAGCCGTCATCAGCCAGGCTTGCTTGAATCCAGTGGCAAAGTGAGCAAGGGACCCACGTCTGGGCATACCCCCGCCAACTTAGGGCGACCAAAGCGATACAAAAGGGGATGATGGACGGAACGTTTGAGCCAATCAAACACTCACCCCCAGTCAACTGATCTGGGTTTAATCCATCATCATTCTTTAGCTCACTCCACCACCCCAGTTCAGACATGGCCATATGCAAATCAGTCTGACCCTGTGCCTCATGGGAACAGTCCAGCCCGAACTGCCAAGCCATGTCTTCCCTGGACCGGAAACAAGCATCCTAGGACCGGTTTCTGGCATTTCAGCCGTCATCAGCCAGGCTTGCTTGAATCCAGTGGCAAAGTGAGCAAGGGACCCACGTCTGGGCATACCCCCGCCAACTTAGGGCGACCAAAGCGATACAAAGGGGATGATGGACGGAACGTTTGAGCCAATCAAACACTCACCCCCAGTCAACTGATCTGGGTTTAATCCATCATCATTCTTTAGCTCACTCCACCACCCCAGTTCAGACATGGCCATATGCAAATCAGTCTGACCCTGTGCCTCATGGGAACAGTCCAGCCCGAACTGCCAAGCCATGTCTTCCCTGGACCGGAAACAAGCATCCTAGGACCGGTTTCTGGCATTCCAGCCGTCATCAGCCAGGCTTGCTTGAATCCAGTGGCAAAGTGAGCAAGGGACCCACGTCTGGGCATACCCCCGCCAACTTAGGGCGACCAAAGCGATACAAAAGGGGATGATGGACGGAACGTTTGAGCCAATCAAACACTCACCCCCAGTCAACTGATCTGGGTTTAATCCATCATCATTCTTTAGCTCACTCCACCACCCCAGTTCAGACATGGCCATATGCAAATCAGTCTGACCCTGTGCCTCATGGGAACAGTCCAGCCCGAACTGCCAAGCCATGTCTTCCCTGGACCGGAAACAAGCATCCTAGGACCGGTTTCTGGCATTTCAGCCGTCATCAGCCAGGCTTGCTTGAATCCAGTGGCAAAGTGAGCAAGGGACCCACGTCTGGGCATACCCCCGCCAACTTAGGGCGACCAAAGCGATACAAAGGGGATGATGGACGGAACGTTTGGGCCAATCAAACACTCACCCCCAGTCAACTGATCTGGGTTTAATCCATCATCATTCTTTAGCTCACTCCACCACCCCAGTTCAGACATGGCCATATGCAAATCAGTCTGACCCTGTGCCTCATGGGAACAGTCCAGCCCGAACTGCCAAGCCATGTCTTCCCTGGACCGGAAACAAGCATCCTAGGACCGGTTTCTGGCATTCCAGCCGTCATCAGCCAGGCTTGCTTGAATCCAGTGGCAAAGTGAGCAAGGGACCCACGTCTGGGCATACCCCCGCCAACTTAGGGCGACCAAAGCGATACAAAGGGGATGATGGACGGAACGTTTGAGCCAATCAAACACTCACCCCCAGTCAACTGATCTGGGTTTAATCCATCATCATTCTTTAGCTCACTCCACCACCCCAGTTCAGACATGGCCATATGCAAATCAGTCTGACCCTGTGCCTCATGGGAACAGTCCAGCCCGAACTGCCAAGCCATGTCTTCCCTGGACCGGAAACAAGCATCCTAGGACCGGTTTCTGGCATTTCAGCCGTCATCAGCCAGGCTTGCTTGAATCCAGTGGCAAAGTGAGCAAGGGACCCACGTCTGGGCATACCCCCGCCAACTTAGGGCGAACCAAAGCGATACAAAAGGGGATGATGGACGGAACGTTTGAGCCAATCAAACACTCACCCCCAGTCAACTGATCTGGGTTTAATCCATCATCATTCTTTAGCTCACTCCACCACCCCAGTTCAGACATGGCCATATGCAAATCAGTCTGACCCTGTGCCTCATGGGAACAGTCCAGCCGAACTGCCAAGCCATGTCTTCCCTGGACCGGAAACAAGCATCCTAGGACCGGTTTCTGGCATTTCAGCCGTCATCAGCCAGGCTTGCTTGAATCCAGTGGCAAAGTGAGCAAGGGACCCACGTCTGGGCATACCCCCGCCAACTTAGGGCGACCAAAGCGATACAAAGGGGATGATGGACGGAACGTTTGAGCCAATCAAACACTCACCCCCAGTCAACTGATCTGGGTTTAATCCATCATCATTCTTTAGCTCACTCCACCACCCCAGTTCAGACATGGCCATATGCAAATCAGTCTGACCCTGTGCCTCATGGGAACAGTCCAGCCCGAACTGCCAAGCCATGTCTTCCCTGGACCGGAAACAAGCATCCTAGGACCGGTTTCTGGCATTTCAGCCGTCATCAGCCAGGCTTGCTTGAATCCAGTGGCAAAGTGAGCAAGGGACCCACGTCTGGGCATACCCCCGCCAACTTAGGGCGACCAAAGCGATACAAAAGGGGATGATGGACGGAACGTTTGAGCCAATCAAACACTCACCCCCAGTCAACTGATCTGGGTTTAATCCATCATCATTCTTTAGCTCACTCCACCACCCCAGTTCAGACATGGCCATATGCAAATCAGTCTGACCCTGTGCCTCATGGGAACAGTCCAGCCCGAACTGCCAAGCCATGTCTTCCCTGGACCGGAAACAAGCATCCTAGGACCGGTTTCTGGCATTTCAGCCGTCATCAGCCAGGCTTGCTTGAATCCAGTGGCAAAGTGAGCAAGGGACCCACGTCTGGGCATACCCCCGCCAACTTAGGGCGACCAAAGCGATACAAAAGGGGATGATGGACGGAACGTTTGAGCCAATCAAACACTCACCCCCAGTCAACTGATCTGGGTTTAATCCATCATCATTCTTTAGCTCACTCCACCACCCCAGTTCAGACATGGCCATATGCAAATCAGTCTGACCCTGTGCCTCATGGGAACAGTCCAGCCCGAACTGCCAAGCCATGTCTTCCCTGGACCGGAAACAAGCATCCTAGGACCGGTTTCTGGCATTTCAGCCGTCATCAGCCAGGCTTGCTTGAATCCAGTGGCAAAGTGAGCAAGGGACCCACGTCTGGGCATACCCCGCCAACTTAGGGCGACCAAAGCGATACAAAAGGGGATGATGGACGGAACGTTTGAGCCAATCAAACACTCACCCCCAGTCAACTGATCTGGGTTTAATCCATCATCATTCTTTAGCTCACTCCACCACCCCAGTTCAGACATGGCCATATGCAAATCAGTCTGACCCTGTGCCTCATGGGAACAGTCCAGCCCGAACTGCCAAGCCATGTCTTCCCTGGACCGGAAACAAGCATCCTAGGACCGGTTTCTGGCATTTCAGCCGTCATCAGCCAGGCTTGCTTGAATCCAGTGGCAAAGTGAGCAAGGGACCCACGTCTGGGTATACCCCCGCCAACTTAGGGCGACCAAAGCGATACAAAAGGGGATGATGGACGGAACGTTTGAGCCAATCAAACACTCACCCCCAGTCAACTGATCTGGGTTTAATCCATCATCATTCTTTAGCTCACTCCACCACCCCAGTTCAGACATGGCCATATGCAAATCAGTCTGACCCTGTGCCTCATGGGAACAGTCCAGCCCGAACTGCCAAGCCATGTCTTCCCTGGACCCGGAAACAAGCATCCTAGGACCGGTTTCTGGCATTTCAGCCGTCATCAGCCAGGATTGCTTGAATCCAGTGGCAAAGTGAGCAAGGGACCCACGTCTGGGCATACCCCCGCCAACTTAGGGCGACCAAAGCGATACAAAAGGGGATGATGGACGGATGGACGGCTGGACTGTTCCCATGAGGCACAGGGTCAGACTGATTTGCATATGGCCATGTCTGAACTGGGGTGGTGGAGTGAGCTAAAGAATGATGATGGATTAAACCCAGATCAGTTGACTGGGGGTGAGTGTTTGATTGGCTCAAGCGTTCCGTCCATCATCCCCTTTTGTATCGCTTTGTTCGCCCTAAGTTGGCGGGGTATGCCCAGACGTGGGTCCCTTGCTCACTTTGCCACTGGATTCAAGCAAGCCTGGCTGATGACGGCTGAAATGCCAGAAACCGGTCCTAGGATGCTTGTTTCCGGTCCAGGGAAGACATGGCTTGGCAGTTCGGGCTGGACTGTTCCCATGAGGCACAGGGTCAGACTGATTTGCATATGGCCATGTCTGAACTGGGGTGGTGGAGTGAGCTAAAGAATGATGATGGATTAAACCCAGATCAGTTGACTGGGGGTGAGTGTTTGATTGGCTCAAGTGTTCCGTCCATCATCCCCTTTTGTATCGCTTTGTTCAGCCCTAAGTTGGCGGGGGTATGCCCAGACGTGGGTCCCTTGCTCACTTTGCCACTGGATTCAAGCAAGCCTGGCTGATGACGGCTGAAATGCCAGAAACCGGTCCTAGGATGCTTGTTTCCGGTCCAGGGAAGACATGGCTTGGCAGTTCGGGCTGGACTGTTCCCATGAGGCACAGGGTCAGACTGATTTGCATATGGCCATGTCTGAACTGGGGTGGTGGAGTGAGCTAAAGAATGATGATGGATTAAACCCAGATCAGTTGACTGGGGTGAGTGTTTGATTGGCTCAAGCGTTCCGTCCATCATCCCCTTTTGTATCGCTTTGTTCGCCCTAAGTTGGCGGGGTATGCCCAGACGTGGGTCCCTTGCTCACTTTGCCACTGGATTCAAGCAAGCCTGGCTGATGACGGCTGAAATGCCAGAAACCGGTCCTAGGATGCTTGTTTCCGGTCCAGGGAAGACATGGCTTGGCAGTTCGGGCTGGACTGTTCCCATGAGGCACAGGGTCAGACTGATTTGCATATGGCCATGTCTGAACTGGGGTGGTGGAGTGAGCTAAAGAATGATGATGGATTAAACCCAGATCAGTTGACTGGGGGTGAGTGTTTGATTGGCTCAAGCGTTCCGTCCATCATCCCCTTTTGTATCGCTTTGTTCGCCCTAAGTTGGCGGGGGTATGCCCAGACGTGGGTCCCTTGCTCACTTTCCCACTGGATTCAAGCAAGCCTGGCTGATGACGGCTGAAATGCCAGAAACCGGTCCTAGGATGCTTGTTTCCGGTCCAGGGAAGACATGGCTTGGCAGTTCGGGCTGGACTGTTCCCATGAGGCACAGGGTCAGACTGATTTGCATATGGCCATGTCTGAACTGGGGTGGTGGAGTGAGCTAAAGAATGATGATGGATTAAACCCAGATCAGTTGACTGGGGGTGAGTGTTTGATTGGCTCAAGCGTTCCGTCCATCATCCCCTTTTGTATCGCTTTGTTCGCCCTAAGTTGGCGGGGGTATGCCCAGACGTGGGTCCCTTGCTCACTTTGCCACTGGATTCAAGCAAGCCTGGCTGATGACGGCTGAAATGCCAGAAACCGGTCCTAGGATGCTTGTTTCCGGTCCAGGGAAGACATGGCTTGGCAGTTCGGGCTGGACTGTTCCCATGAGGCACAGGGTCAGACTGATTTGCATATGGCCATGTCTGAACTGGGGTGGTGGAGTGAGCTAAAGAATGATGATGGATTAAACCCAGATCAGTTGACTGGGGGTGAGTGTTTGATTGGCTCAAGCGTTCCGTCCATCATCCCCTTTTGTATCGCTTTGTTCGCCCTAAGTTGGCGGGGGTATGCCCAGACGTGGGTCCCTTGCTCACTTTGCCACTGGATTCAAGCAAGCCTGGCTGATGACGGCTGAAATGCCAGAAACCGGTCCTAGGATGCTTGTTTCCGGTCCAGGGAAGACATGGCTTGGCAGTTCGGGCTGGACTGTTCCCATGAGGCACAGGGTCAGACTGATTTGCATATGGCCATGTCTGAACTGGGGTGGTGGAGTGAGCTAAAGAATGATGATGGATTAAACCCAGATCAGTTGACTGGGGGTGAGTGTTTGATTGGCTCAAGCGTTCCGTCCATCATCCCCTTTTGTATCGCTTTGTTCGCCCTAAGTTGGCGGGGGTATGCCCAGACGTGGGTCCCTTGCTCACTTTGCCACTGGATTCAAGCAAGCCTGGCTGATGACGGCTGAAATGCCAGAAACTGGTCCTAGGATGCTTGTTTCCGGTCCAGGGAAGACATGGCTTGGCAGTTCGGGCTGGACTGTTCCCATGAGGCACAGGGTCAGACTGATTTGCATATGGCCATGTCTGAACTGGGGTGGTGGAGTGAGCTAAAGAATGATGATGGATTAAACCCAGATCAGTTGACTGGGGGTGAGTGTTTGATTGGCTCAAGCGTTCCGTCCATCATCCCCTTTTGTATCGCTTTGTTCGCCCTAAGTTGGCGGGGGTATGCCCAGACGTGGGTCCCTTGCTCACTTTGCCACTGGATTCAAGCAAGCCTGGCTGATGACGGCTGAAATGCCAGAAACCGGTCCTAGGATGCTTGTTTCCGGTCCAGGGAAGACATGGCTTGGCAGTTCGGGCTGGACTGTTCCCATGAGGCACAGGGTCAGACTGATTTGCATATGGCCATGTCTGAACTGGGGTGGTGGAGTGAGCTAAAGAATGATGATGGATTAAACCCAGATCAGTTGACTGGGGGTGAGTGTTTGATTGGCTCAAGCGTTCCGTCCATCATCCCCTTTTGTATCGCTTTGTTCGCCCTAAGTTGGCGGGGGTATGCCCAGACGTGGGTCCCTTGCTCACTTTGCCACTGGATTCAAGCAAGCCTGGCTGATGACGGCTGAAATGCCAGAAACCGGTCCTAGGATGCTTGTTTCCGGTCCAGGGAAGACATGGCTTGGCAGTTCGGGCTGGACTGTTCCCATGAGGCACAGGGTCAGACTGATTTGCATATGGCCATGTCTGAACTGGGGTGGTGGAGTGAGCTAAAGAATGATGATGGATTAAACCCAGATCAGTTGACTGGGGGTGAATGTTTGATTGGCTCAGGCGTTCCGTCCATCATCCCCTTTTGTATCGCTTTGTTCGCCCTAAGTTGGCGGGGGTATGCCCAGACGTGGGTCCCTTGCTCACTTTGCCACTGGATTCAAGCAAGCCTGGCTGATGACGGCTGAAATGCCAGAAACCGGTCCTAGGATGCTTGTTTCCGGTCCAGGGAAGACATGGCTTGGCAGTTCGGGCTGGACTGTTCCCATGAGGCACAGGGTCAGACTGATTTGCATATGGCCATGTCTGAACTGGGGTGGTGGAGTGAGCTAAAGAATGATGATGGATTAAACCCAGATCAGTTGACTGGGGGTGAGTGTTTGATTGGCTCAGCGTGTCCAGTCCATCAACCCCTTTTGTATCGCTTTGTTCGCCCTAAGTTGGCGGGGGTATGCCCAGACGTGGGTCCCTTGCTCACTTTGCCACTGGATTCAAGCAAGCCTGGCTGATGACGGCTGAAATGCCAGAAACTGGTCCTAGGATGCTTGTTTCCGGTCCAGGGAAGACATGGCTTGGCAGTTCGGGCTGGACTGTTCCCATGAGGCACAGGGTCAGACTGATTTGCATATGGCCATGTCTGAACTGGGGTGGTGGAGTGAGCTAAAGAATGATGATGGATTAAACCCAGATCAGTTGACTGGGGGTGAGTGTTTGATTGGCTCAAGCGTTCCGTCCATCATCCCCTTTTGTATCGCTTTGTTCAGCCCTAAGTTGGCGGGGGTATGCCCAGACGTGGGTCCCTTGCTCACTTTGCCACTGGATTCAAGCAAGCCTGGCTGATGACGGCTGAAATGCCAGAAACCGGTCCTAGGATGCTTGTTTCCGGTCCAGGGAAGACATGGCTTGGCAGTTCGGGCTGGATTGTTCCCATGAGGCACAGGGTCAGACTGATTTGCATATGGCCATGTCTGAACTGGGGTGGTGGAGTGAGCTAAAGAATGATGATGGATTAAACCCAGATCAGTTGACTGGGGGTGAGTGTTTGATTGGCTCAAGCGTTCCGTCCATCATCCCCTTTTGTATCGCTTTGTTCGCCCTAAGTTGGCGGGGGTATGCCCAGACGTGGGTCCCTTGCTCACTTTGCCACTGGATTCAAGCAAGCCTGGCTGATGACGGCTGAAATGCCAGAAACCGGTCCTAGGATGCTTGTTTCCGGTCCAGGGAAGACATGGCTTGGCAGTTCGGGCTGGACTGTTCCCATGAGGCACAGGGTCAGACTGATTTGCATATGGCCATGTCTGAACTGGGGTGGTGGAGTGAGCTAAAGAATGATGATGGATTAAACCCAGATCAGTTGACTGGGGGTGAGTGTTTGATTGGCTCAAGCGTTCCGTCCATCATCCCCTTTTGTATCGCTTTGTTCGCCCTAAGTTGGCGGGGGTATGCCCAGACGTGGGTCCCTTGCTCACTTTGCCACTGGATTCAAGCAAGCCTGGCTGATGACGGCTGAAATGCCAGAAACCGGTCCTAGGATGCTTGTTTCCGGTCCAGGGAAGACATGGCTTGGCAGTTCGGGCTGGACTGTTCCCATGAGGCACAGGGTCAGACTGATTTGCATATGGCCATGTCTGAACTGGGGTGGTGGAGTGAGCTAAAGAATGATGATGGATTAAACCCAGATCAGTTGACTGGGGGTGAGTGTTTGATTGGCTCAAGCGTTCCGTCCATCATCCCCTTTTGTATCGCTTTGTTCGCCCTAAGTTGGCGGGGGTATGCCCAGACGTGGGTCCCTTGCTCACTTTGCCACTGGATTCAAGCAAGCCTGGCTGATGACGGCTGAAATGCCAGAAACCGGTCCTAGGATGCTTGTTTCCGGTCCAGGAAGACATGGCTTGGCAGTTCGGGCTGGACTGTTCCCATGAGGCACAGGGTCAGACTGATTTGCATATGGCCATGTCTGAACTGGGGTGGTGGAGTGAGCTAAAGAATGATGATGGATTAAACCCAGATCAGTTGACTGGGGTGAGTGTTTGATTGGCTCAAGCGTTCCGTCCATCATCCCCTTTTGTATTGCTTTGTTCGCCCTAAGTTGGCGGGGTATGCCCAGACGTGGGTCCCTTGCTCACTTTGCCACTGGATTCAAGCAAGCCTGGCTGATGACGGCTGAAATGCCAGAAACCGGTCCTAGGATGCTTGTTTCCGGTCCAGGGAAGACATGGCTTGGCAGTTCGGGCTGGACTGTTCCCATGAGGCACAGGGTCAGACTGATTTGCATATGGCCATGTCTGAACTGGGGTGGTGGAGTGAGCTAAAGAATGATGATGGATTAAACCCAGATCAGTTGACTGGGGGTGAGTGTTTGATTGGCTCAAGCGTTCCGTCCATCATCCCCTTTGTATCGCTTTGTTCGCCCTAAGTTGGCGGGGGTATGCCCAGACGTGGGTCCCTTGCTCACTTTGCCACTGGATTCAAGCAAGCCTGGCTGATGACGGCTGAAATGCCAGAAACCGGTCCTAGGATGCTTGTTTCCGGTCCAGGGAAGACATGGCTTGGCAGTTCGGGCTGGACTGTTCCCATGAGGCACAGGGTCAGACTGATTTGCATATGGCCATGTCTGAACTGGGGTGGTGGAGTGAGCTAAAGAATGATGATGGATTAAACCCAGATCAGTTGACTGGGGGTGAGTGTTTGATTGGCTCAAGCGTTCCGTCCATCATCCCCTTTTGTATCGCTTTGTTCGCCCTAAGTTGGCGGGGGTATGCCCAGACGTGGGTCCCTTGCTCACTTTGCCACTGGATTCAAGCAAGCCTGGCTGATGACGGCTGAAATGCCAGAAACCGGTCCTAGGATGCTTGTTTCCGGTCCAGGGAAGACATGGCTTGGCAGTTCGGGCTGGACTGTTCCCATGAGGCACAGGGTCAGACTGATTTGCATATGGCCATGTCTGAACTGGGGTGGTGGAGTGAGCTAAAGAATGATGATGGATTAAACCCAGATCAGTTGACTGGGGGTGAGTGTTTGATTGGCTCAAGCGTTCCGTCCATCATTCCCCTTTTGTATCGCTTTGTTCGCCCTAAGTTGGCGGGGGTATGCCCAGACGTGGGTCCCTTGCTCACTTTGCCACTGGATTCAAGCAAGCCTGGCTGATGACGGCTGAAATGCCAGAAACCGGTCCTAGGATGCTTGTTTCCGGTCCAGGGAAGACATGGCTTGGCAGTTCGGGCTGGACTGTTCCCATGAGGCACAGGGTCAGACTGATTTGCATATGGCCATGTCTGAACTGGGGTGGTGGAGTGAGCTAAAGAATGATGATGGATTAAACCCAGATCAGTTGACTGGGGGTGAGTGTTTGATTGGCTCAAGCGTTCCGTCCATCATCCCCTTTTGTATCGCTTTGTTCGCCCTAAGTTGGCGGGGGTATGCCCAGACGTGGGTCCCTTGCTCACTTTGCCACTGGATTCAAGCAAGCCTGGCTGATGACGGCTGAAATGCCAGAAACCGGTCCTAGGATGCTTGTTTCCGGTCCAGGGAAGACATGGCTTGGCAGTTCGGGCTGGACTGTTCCCATGAGGCACAGGGTCAGACTGATTTGCATATGGCCATGTCTGAACTGGGGTGGTGGAGTGAGCTAAAGAATGATGATGGATTAAACCCAGATCAGTTGACTGGGGGTGAGTGTTTGATTGGCTCAAGCGTTCCGTCCATCATCCCCTTTTGTATCGCTTTGTTCGCCCTAAGTTGGCGGGGGTATGCCCAGACGTGGGTCCCTTGCTCACTTTGCCACTGGATTCAAGCAAGCCTGGCTGATGACGGCTGAAATGCCAGAAACCGGTCCTAGGATGCTTGTTTCCGGTCCAGGGAAGACATGGCTTGGCAGTTCGGGCTGGACTGTTCCCATGAGGCACAGGGTCAGACTGATTTGCATATGGCCATGTCTGAACTGGGGTGGTGGAGTGAGCTAAAGAATGATGATGGATTAAACCCAGATCAGTTGACTGGGGGTGAGTGTTTGATTGGCTCAAGCGTTCCGTCCATCATCCCCTTTTGTATCGCTTTGTTCACCCTAAGTTGGCGGGGGGTATGCCCAGACGTGGGTCCCTTGCTCACTTTGCCACTGGATTCAAGCAAGCCTGGCTGATGATGGCTGAAATGCCAGAAACCGGTCCTAGGATGCTTGTTTCCGGTCCAGGGAAGACATGGCTTGGCAGTTCGGGCTGGACTGTTCCCATGAGGCACAGGGTCAGACTGATTTGCATATGGCCATGTCTGAACTGGGGTGGTGGAGTGAGCTAAAGAATGATGATGGATTAAACCCAGATCAGTTGACTGGGGGTGAGTGTTTGATTGGCTCAAGCGTTCCGTCCATCATCCCCTTTTGTATCGCTTTGTTCGCCCTAAGTTGGCGGGGGTATGCCCAGACGTGGGTCCCTTGCTCACTTTGCCACTGGATTCAAGCAAGCCTGGCTGATGACGGCTGAAATGCCAGAAACCGGTCCTAGGATGCTTGTTTCCGGTCCAGGGAAGACATGGCTTGGCAGTTCGGGCTGGACTGTTCCCATGAGGCACAGGGTCAGACTGATTTGCATATGGCCATGTCTGAACTGGGGTGGTGGAGTGAGCTAAAGAATGATGATGGATTAAACCCAGATCAGTTGACTGGGGGTGAGTGTTTGATTGGCTCAAGCGTTCCGTCCATCATCCCCTTTTGTATCGCGATATTTATTTATAGAGCTGCAATCTGACGCGTTTCGGACAGAATGTCCTTGCTCACAGATGGTCAGATACGGCCCGCCATGTTTTTAAATTTGCTGAGTGCACACCACGTGTTAAACTAACATAGACAAAATACTATGCATATATCCACTATAAAAAGCATTGATCCCTCTATTTTCCAAATCTCAATAGAACATGTCATAATTGTTAAAATGTAATATCAAACAAATGGCAATAAATAAATAGACTCTTACAATAATTTAAATGCTTAAATGCAATTTTAAATTTCATGCCGATATTTGCAACTAAAACCTATAGGGTCCCACCTCAAATTGCTATCTTGCTACTGGTGAAAAGTAAAAGCGGAACACGTAAAATGCTTATAAATGTATACTTTTAGGTAATCCTTATGTAAAAATAATGATACCTTCGCTATAAACATAGGTCCATATGCAAATGTAGCCAATTCCTGCCTTAATGCATCTAATAAATATGTGCAAATCACGCAAAAAAATTTTGAAAACATATACATCCTAACAAACATCATATGCAAAATACGCTTTTCTTTGTAAACATAAATCCATGTGCAAAAATGGCCAGTCTCATTATGAGTCCCTCTACATACTTCATTCACCACATAAATGCTTGATGGTCACTCAGTACAAATATTGCAAAATAGTTAATAAATTCGAGACCCCTATATAAACATTGTGATATACCTATGGCTTGTTCTCATATTGCCACATATATTATTCTAATGTCATGTTAAAATCACTGATTGCAGTATTTCAACATATGCGAATGATTTGACCAGAATCAACTGCTCCCCTTAATCAATGTTAATGCATAAAATACTAGTGCTGCTTAAAACCCATGTAGAATGTAAAAAACAAGTGAAGTGTGTATTTAAAAACAATCTTGCAGCAAGGAGGCCAGCCACATTAAATATGAATATAAAATCAAAAATCGCCCCTCAAGAAAACAACAAAGTCCGGATTCTAAATACAATCTGTTACTGCTTGTATTCTTTATAAAAAATGATACAGGTCTTCTGTGGTGTTTAAACCATTAGGGAATTTACTATCCAGTTCTAATATTAGTCTAGATGCCATCCTTCTCAACATCTTGTCCCTGTTGCCTCCTCTACGTGGTTTGGGAATCGCTGTTATTACGAAATATTTCAAACATTGCAAATCATTACTATGTTCTTGTTTAAAATGCCTGGCTACAGGATACGAGCCATCGTTATTTACAATCGCTCGAAGATGTTGAAGGATTCTGACATGCACCTGTAGCTTGGTGCTGCCCACATATCGCAAGCCACAGGTGCATGTCAGAACATAAACTGCATATTCGGTCCTGCAGTTATAACTCCCTTTAATGGTGACCATATCTGGACTGAATGGGGTAGCATATTGTGTGGTGTTGATTCCAAACCTGCAAGCCCTGCAGCTGGAACATTTAACAAACCCCGGCCGGGGTTTTAACCACATTTTATCTTTCCCTAATTCAGGGCTATTCTTGGCAATTTGGGTTTTCATCGAGGGTCCTTTCCTATAAGTAATAGTAGGACATGCTGGAAGCCTCGGAGCTAAAACCGCGTCAGTCAGAAGTATAGGCCAACAGCGTGTAATGATGGCTCTGATTTTCCTTTCCTGTTTGTTGAAAGTTGTCACAAATCTAGGAACAGAGTTATTGTCACCCTCATCTGAAACCATATTGTCCACCCCCGTGTCTGCCAATAAAGAGGCTCTAGATTTGGCATTCATTTTGCTGACTGCCTGATTCAGGATGGATTTTTTGTAACCCCTTTGTCTGAATCTCATGAGCGCTTGATTGGTGCAAATTGCCAGATCTGCCTCAGTGCTGAAAATCCGCTTGAGCCGTAGTAGCTCACCATATGGGATATTGTTTATTATATGTTTTGGGTGGGCACTGCTGGCATGCAGTGTGGAATTGCCAGCAGTGCTTTTCCTATGCAGAGTAGTTGCTATTTCCCCCTCACGGATAAAGATGCTTACATCTAAGAAATCCACATGATCCTTACTAATGTGAGATGTAAATTTCAAATTCTCGTGATTAACATTGATCTCATTGACAAAATCTATGGCGCTTTGTTCATCGCCTCTCCATATGATAAAAACATCATCGATGTACCTCATCCATTTCAAAACATGATCAGTAAATGCAGAACTATGAATGCATTTGAGAACCTGCTCCTCCCACCAGCCCACGTGCAAGCACGCGTAGCTGGGGGAGAAGCAGGCCCCCATCGCCACACCCCTTTTCTGCAAATAAATGTCCGTGCCAAACAGAAAATAATTGTTATGCAAACACCAAGACACTAGCTCTACAATCATTTTGTTATGGCTGTAGCATTCCAATGGTCTAGTACCCAGAAAATACTCAAGTGCTTTCAGCCCTGTAGGATGTTCTATGCTGGTGTAAAGGGACTCAATGTTCAAAGTAATGAACATCGAATCCACAGACCATGGAATGTTCCTGATCTTTTTAAGAAAATCTCCGGTGTCCTCAATATAAGTTGGCAGACCTTTTACTAAATCCTGTAAAAAAAAGTCAATATACTGAGTGATGTTTTCCGCCACACTTTGAATTGCAGATATTATTGGCCTCCCCGGGACAGGTAGCGTCTTTTTGTGCACCTTGGGTATGAGATATAACCGAGGTAATACAGGATGTTCGACATGCAGAAAGCGAAATTCCTCATTCGAAATCATGCCTTCTCTTTTGTATTTAAAAAGAACTTTTCTCAGGCCTTCTCTGGCTACATTGTAATTTTTCAATGTAGATTTTTCATAGCACAACGGATCACATAAATGTCTTTGTGCTTCCATGATATATATATAGTTTTAATAAAAAAACAAATGTTACAGACACATTATAGTTAGGTTCAGATTTTACACACACACCATAGAAAATCAGCATTTATAGTTAGAGTTAGTTCAAGTAACTATAACTCGTGCCCTAACATAACTCTGCACCTCTGCCATGAACAGTTTTCTCATCAATAATTTTACAGCAAATGTTGCAGTGATATTATCAATGATGTCATAGAAGATGTCATGAGTGATGTAATATGTGGGGTAATTAGAAGTGCATGTTGAGAGCGCAAGTTATAGTTATGTTAGGGCAACCCCCATATGCAGCCAACCCCAGCCGCACATGGCCTTTGGACATGTGCCGTGTGGGTTGGCCACAGGGCCTGCAGCCGACGCCCCCAAAGGCAGCCAACTCAGGATGGTGGCACGTAGCTCCCCTACCTGGGCAGATTTCATCCCTGGGACTCCCATCCCACAGGGTCCCCTGTATTTTTTTTAGGGGAGGGAGTACGTGGCACCCTTCCCGGACCATTTTTTGCCCCGGGGATCCCATCCCCTGCGGCCCACCACTATAATTATGGAGGAGGGGGCAACAGTCCCCCTCCCTAGTGCAATTTCGGCCCCAGGGACCCCCTCTTCCAGGGCCCAGCCATATTGTAAACAGGTGGCGGCATGCAGCCCCACTCCCGGGGCTGATTTTGGCCTGGGGACTCCATCTACCGGGGCCTGGCCATATTGCAAAGTGGGAGGGGGCACACAGCCCTCCTCTCCATGCCAATTTTTCCCCAGGAAACCCATCTTTGGGACCTGGCCTACTACTAGGGGGGAGTGGGCCACACAGCCCCCTCGCGGGCCAATTTAGGCCAGTGCGGGCAGGGCAACTGCTATGTCCCTGGGTGGACACCCCAGTACATAGCTGGAACTGGCCCAGGAGGATGTGGTCCCTTTTCTAATTTCAGCCAGGCCCAAGACCCCGTGGGATGGGGTCCCTGGGGTCCGAAATTGACCTGGGGAGGGGGCCACGCAGCCCCGCCTTCCCCTTTTTAAGTACAGCCGGGTGCTGGAGGTTGAAGTCCCCGGGGCCGAAATCGGCCCGGGAAGGTGGCCTCGTGCCCTCCCCTCCCACTTATACATAAGGCTGGGCCATGGGGAATTGGGTCCACGGGGTTGAAATTGGCTTGGGGAGGGGGCCGCCTGCACCCCCGATAATATAATTATAAATATTCCCCTGGGACCTGACCCACCGGGTGGAGAGCACACAAAACCTGAGCACCTTTTTTTTTATTTTGACGCGGATCCTCAGCGAATTAGCTGCAAATTTTTACAAAAAAATAAAACTGTTTTGACCCCCAGCGGTTTCCTTGTGGGACCCCACCACCAGGCCTGGGGGGGTCAGTGTATTCTTACCCTCCTCCTTGTGTTTTTTTTTGCATTTTTCTTGGGAAACGACAGAGCCCGAGTCCCAAGATGGCTGCCACCACTTCCTGGTTGAAGTGGTGGCAGCCAACCAGATCTCATTTTGAGATCTGTCAGATCTGCGGACTATCTGCGTCTCTAGATATACATAAATCTTTTTTCTTTAATAACTCCCAAACTACTGAACAGATTTACACCAAATTACAAAAAGGGATCTTTCCAGACCAAGATCTGGCATTCTGCCAAATTTGGTGTAATTCCGTTCAGCGGTCCGGGCTATAGTCGTGTCTAAAATCCCTATGCGATTGCATGAGGAAACTCGTTTTGGGACTCCCCCTTTTCTCGGACCCTGCTTGACAAATCACCCCGAAACTTTCCAGGAAACAGCTGAAATGATTTGCATGCTAGTTTTGAAAGTTTCGTGAAGATTCTTTAAATGGCGCCAAAGTTATTAGCAAAACAAAAAATACTTTGTCTATGGAAACTAGGTCCTAACTATAACTACCTACTGACGACCGACAGCAGGTATTATATGTATGTACAAGTATATTGCTGTTTTATATGTCGTGAATACGGTGTTTACACAGAGTATTGGAACCAAAAATATCATGGGACAAAATATCGTGTCAAGACTATCAAGGACAAAAATATTGTGAATGTAAGTTTCTAAAGCTAAGTACATTTTTACTATATATAACTCCACATATATGTACCTAGACGATAAATATATCTTGAAGGTACGTAGATGTGGAGTTAAGAATCGTAAATCTTTACTTACCTATTTGCACTTGCCTTCTCGATATTTTGGTCCTCTAATTTTTGACACGATATTCTGTCCACACGATATTTTCAATTCCGATATTCTGTCAGTGATCCGTAAATAAGGCCCATGGGCATTGGAGCACTTTACATGAGCACCAGGTTACTTTTCACAAGGTCAGATAAATTTTATTTTAAGCACAGAAGATTAAGTGATTTGCCTGAATCAAAGGATTTTGAGCCAGAACTCGAATCTTGTTCCCCAGATCCAAAGTCAGCAGCTCTGATCCTTACGTCACAGCCATATTTCTCAAAATATATATGTGAAAGTCACACAAGTGGTAAGCTTGTGTATGATCACGTAAACTGAGCACATTCTCTTTTGAAATGACTCTGTGAAGTAGAAAAACAGCAGCTACAATTACTGGAAGGTTCTCCTCGAGTCTTGCTTGGGAATACTTGCAAAAGTTTGTTGTTTTAAAACTAGACTTGGGAACATTGTTCAGCACATTTGCACTGGTGCACAAATGGGCAATAATTTTAAACATTACTCACATTTAGACCAGGACTTATGCAATCCACCAAAAATCGGCCTGCGACCTACCTGTAGGTCCCGACCTACAGTTTGGGAAACACTGCTCTAGGATAAGATTGACCTAGCTATCTTCATTGACCACCTAGAGATTGTAGAAGTCCTGCAGCTCACTCAGCATTATGGGAAATACACCTGTGATCCGAGCAGAAAGGGGTGCTTTGGTTTAATTGTTTCACAAACAATCAAGAGCCAACCCTTTAACTCTGGAAACCTGGTCTAATTGTTTGGCAGCAAAAAGTATACTAGAACTTAGCGAGGAAAGGGGACATGCAATAAAAATGCAGTCTCATGATAATATAGGTTACGATGGTTATTAAGAGTTTGGAAAAGACAGCATGTCTTGTGGGTCTGTAACACAAGGACAGTTACAACCTATCATGACCAGGAATTTCCAAGGTAGTCTTTCTTTGCACACACCTGGAGAAAATACAATATTTAAATGATTATGGGCCTCATTATGACTTTGGCGGATGGGTTACTCCGTCACAAATGAACGGATATTGCAAATGATATGGGATATAATGCACTTGTAATAAGGCAGATGGGATAGTAACCCATCCGATAAACTCTGTCAGGCCCTGTATCTTATCTTTGCTCTTGATATCCTTAATTTTGCCTGTGTTAGCCATTCCTAGAATACTTGAGGCCGGCATGGGGGAGACATCATGTAGACTATTAACAACTATTGAAGACTATATGTAGACAATTGAAAGGAATCTGTTGCTCTCTATGCCTGAACTTACTTGGATGGAGGCGATTTAGTATTTTTTAGTATTTACTAATGATGAAAAGTAGAATATGATCATCTAATTTCAGGTAGGGGTTAAGAAATGTTTGGCCTTAGGACACGCAAGATCTAGTGACCTAAGCTATAGCTCACCTGCATTATTACCCTATCTGAAAGACCTGTGTGACCTGAACGTTAGCTATGCTGTCTGTGCACTTTACCTGAACTATCTTAGTGACCTTAGCGAAAGCTCTGATGTCTTTACACTCGCCATACAAAACTGGTGTGACTTGAGCAATGGCGCTCCTGTCTCTACAAGCTACTTGCAACATCTATGTGACCAAACCAACAGCTCTGTTGTCTGTACACTTTACCTGCAAGACGTGTGACCTGTGCGATAGTTCTGCTGTCTTTACACTCTACCAAGAAGAGCGGGGTGATCTGACCAATAGCTCTGCTGTATTTACATCCTACCTGCAAGACCTGTTTTAACTGAGTTATAGCACTGCTGTCCTTACAGTCTACCTGCAAAACATATGTGACCTGGCAATAGTTCTGCTGTGTTTTCTTACCCAGCGAGACCTCGGTGACCTCAGTGATAGCTATGCTATCTTTACACCTTCCTTACAAGACCTGCGTAATCAGAGCAATATCTCTGCTGTCTTTACACGCTACCTGCAAGACAGGTGGGACCTACGTGATAGCTCTGCTCTCTTTCCACTCTACCTGCAGGAAGTGAGTGACCTGAGCAATAATTTTGCTGTCTTTGCACTATACTTGCAGGACCGGCATGGCTTGAGTCATAGCTGGCCTGTGTGTACACTTTTTCTGCAACACGAGTGCGATCCCCAGGAATAGCTCCGCTGTCTGCGTACTTCACTTTCAAGACATGTGTGACCTGAGAGATAGCTCTGCTGTCTTTACACTCTGCCTGTGAGACCACTGTCCCTGTGTGATAGCTCTGCTGTCTGTTCGTTTTTCCTGCAAAACCGGTGTGACATGAGTGATAGCTCTGCTGTGTTTACATCTTATTTGCGAGGCCTGTGTGAACTGAGCAATATCTATTCTGTCTTTGCACACTACCTGCAAGGCCTCTGTGATAGCTCTGCTGTCCTTTACACTCTACCAGTATGACCCATATGACCTGAGTGATAGCTTTGCTGTCTTACGCCCTATCTGCCATACCTAAGTGAAAACTTTGCTGTCTTTATACCCTATATAAGCTCACAAGAAAAACAACACTCTGCCTACCATGCAGTGCCCCACTGAGTAGCATGCTATTCATTTGATAATGCCCTGTAGAAGCCCCAGAACTGTGTATGGGTTGCAATATAGATGTTACAATAAAATATAGTACTTATGAGGAAAGTGGTTTAATATATGGTGAGGTTGTGCAATCTCACTGTGTAATAAAGGCACAATTCCGTAAAAGGTCCAGTCAGGTTCAGCGCTCTGGGTAGCGGTGGCTCAGAGCAGTCAGGCTTTATCAGAGGAATAGTGTAAAGCAAGGATGTGGTGACTACTATCCAATGGGCTACCATGTCCTCTCCCACCTAGCGATGACTTCCTGGGAAGCTTGGCATCTAGCCAGCCCACAATGCACCATTCTGCCCACTCCCACCATGGTATAACCTTTCTCTTGGTGTGTGGGGATCCCTAGTGCATCTCAGAGGTGTGACTACCTGGGGACTACTGGCCCGCCGGAAAAACCGGTTCAGCAACCGCTTCCCCCTCTCTGTCAGAGATGCTAGCCTATCTGCTAATGCAAAAGAGCAGCCCCTCTTGTGTGTGATCACCATTTAACCTTCCAAGGCGGATTACCCATTGAAGCTCACCTTTTGGGCTCACACCCTGTTTGGCCATCCTGCCAGGAGACGGTCACACTTCTTCTGTCGGCAGGCCCTTTGTCTTCCTTCTTGAGAGTCATTTACACCTCCCCCCAGTAGAGCAGAAGGCTGTCTTGAGGACATCAGCTTGTGTGCAACCGTAAATGGTCACTGGAAAAGTTTGGGCAATAAAAAGCTGTATAAATGATACATTAAATTCGACTTTTGCAACACGTCTGGTTTAGTGTAATGATTATTTTGATACCTTGCACTATCAGATTTAGTCGTCCCATTCAGAAGTCAGCACAGCTGATTGTCAATGTGTAACCCTGAACTCTCCAATGGGGCTACTAACTTTTCAACAGTAAAAACAACAATGCATGGTGTTTGCTGCCTGGACATGTATAGTTACTAAAACGCATGCTCATCTTTTTAATATAATGCACCCTGCCTTTAGGCTCAGTAGGCCTGCCTTAGGGGTGACTTATAAAGGGTTTAGGCTTTGCCATTACTTTAAATGGCAAAGTCGAACTAGCAGTCTAAAACTGATCTGCCTGCCAGCAATGGCGGGCTGGGAATCAGGCTTTGCTGTGACACACACGTGGTGGCGCAATAAGTGTGGTAATCCAGAGGGACACTTTAACTTGAAGGCCCTGCGTACCCCTGGTGTCATATACTAGGCACTTATAAGTAAGTTAAATTATGCCAATTGTGGGTGAACCAAGTATATATGGCACTGAGACCTGTTAGGTAGGACTTGGGGCACTTACGGAGTTGACAAACCAGAAGCATCAGTCCAAAAACTTGGGTGGTGGGGAGGATCATGTAAATGAGGCATTCCTTACAGTGCTAAAGAGGAGCATGAAGCTGCCCTTCCCAAAGTCACATGTAAGCTTCAGTTTCTCGCAGACTCAATCAACACACTTTGGGTGCTGGAACCGGCATTAGGAAATCTGAGTTTGGACCTATATAGAACAGGAAATTACACTAGGCAAAGTATCTTGGAGTGAAAGTTAACTTGTGGGGACATTTATAATAAAAACTGTATTTCACAAGGCTAAAGAGATCAGAGAAGAGCTTGGATAAGATTGAACAAAAGGATGACTACTAAATCTTTGCAATGCTGCTGTCCTAGCCAAAACAATTGATGCAGGGTAACTCTCCTTTCACTGCAGTGTCTCTTTTTCACCATGAAATTTCATTCCCTAGTAATGTTGAAAGCAGAAGCTTTCTGAGCTGTCTGGGAGGAAATTCTCAAAGGGAAGGAGATTGCCTCCTTGTGTAAAGGAAAAAGAGCAAGGGTCCCGGGGATTTTAGAAAAAGTATTGAGCTTACATGGACGAATGAGGACAGAAGGGTAACATAAGGCAGGCCGATTCATTCTTGTGCTGTCATGCAGCAACCTACCAAGCACTTTGTCTCTCACCTTTATATGTAGAAGGTGCCAAACTGACTAGGGTTTGAGCCATCATTCAACTAAGGCTTGCATGACTGGTTCTAGTCTGCCTTTGGCACCTGGGAGGGGCTTGGGGTGTGAACCCCTGCTTCAGACTGGAATCCTTCTGCTTAGCATAGGTAGTAGAATTCTGGCTGTGTAAAGATTTTGTAGTTTCTGCCCAGGTAGCAAACATTATTGCTCTTTTGTGTCTTTGTTCACTAATAAAAAGCACTTGTATAGCAGTAGGCAGTATGCCTGACTTAAAAATGGTGCACGGCTACTGCTCAAGTCACCAATTACTTTTCTTGCTCGTCTGGCATCATTTTACTAACATTAACAGCCTCTCTGCCTTGCACATGTTTCTATGTACATTACTAGGCCTTCTCTGACTACTCCCTTTTCCCCTTTTTGGTGTAGATGCACACAGCACCACACAGCCCCTCTGGCTAGTTTGCTGCTGTGTAGCTGCCTTTATGTTTCAGTCTCCTTGAACTCAAACGTCACTCCCCATAACCCAGACCACCCAGGTAGATCTCTGCCTTCTTACCGATCCTTTCCACCTTTCCTCCTGCCTTTGTGTGTCTCTCACACCTCCCCCTCAATCCCACTAATAGGCGCTACACCCCGGTACAAGATAAAAGCACCCCTTTTGTCACTCATGCACAACACCAAAATGCTTGCACATAGAACCGCAGCAAATACAAAATGCACTCCTCCATGTTGTAACGTACCATCTATCTGATAATTCGCTTTGGCACCTCAAAACTGAGTATGAAACACTTTAAATACTACAATCCAAACCAGTACTGGAAAGTTGGGGGATCGCGCCAGACTCCAGACCACCGTAGCCAGACTGATCCTCTGCATTCCCCGCCGCAGCCACATCATCCAACACCTCTGCGATCTCCACTGGCTCCCAGTCGAAAGAAGAATAACCTTCAAACTCCTCACCCAAGCATACAAGGCCCTTCACAACACTGGACCAACATACCTGAACAACCACCTCTCCTTCCACACACCCAAAAGATACCTCAGATCAGCCGACCTCTCTCTGGCCACTGTTCCACGCATCTACAAAGCCAGAACGGCAGTAAAATCCTTCTCCTATCTCGCATCCAAGGCCTGGAACGACCTCCCCCTCCGGCAAGCCCCCACATTGCACCAGTTCAGGAAGTACCTCAAGACCTGGCTCTTCGGATGACCCCAGCACTCAACGGAGATCCCCCCCCCGCCCAGCGCCTTGAGACCCTTGCGGGTGGGTAGCTGAGCTTTACCAAACCTGATTGATAGATTTATTTCGCTTCCAGCAGCTATTCCTGGGCCAGATCTGGGATCCGGTTGATCCAGGGAAATATGCTGAATTTGTCCTGGTGAATTAAAGGGTCACCTGCCTTACTTCTGTTTGAGTAACCCCTGGCCGGGAGCCATCTGGAGCTTAACATCTAGATTCTAATGCGTGGAAGGAAACAAAGGCATACAGCTTATCACATCACAAATAATTTAGAGAAACTATGACTTGGTGGCAGGTTTTTGACTTTGTTTAAGAAATGTGCATGAACTGTAAAAATGCAAGATTTATTTTTGTGCATGAGTCGCAAATAATGATTTAAATGGCACCTACCAATTTATTTTTTATTTAATTCTTTTATAGCGCTACTCATCCCAGTGTAGGGTGTTAGAGTGCTATACATCACCTGTTGGTAACGTACAGGAGATCCTCCCGCTCCTCATAGCCTGTAAAGCTTTTTTAAATACCCCTTCGCTCGTCTTTTGCTGCTATTTTGTTCCTAAATATCGTTTTTAACTAACTGTATGAATTTGATGTCCTTTTAAGCCTTTTTACTTGCACTTGCACTGGGGAGCTGCGTCTCAGCTTGGGGAGGGCATTAGTGCGCATGCGCAGGGTCAGCGCTTCAGCTGCTGAGCCTCGCTAAGGATGCTTATAAGTCACAGCTGATGGGACCACGCAGCGGCTGTTAGAGAGGTCGTACCTGTTGGTAATGGTCAGGAGATCCTCCCGCTCCTCATAGCCTGTAAAGCTTTTTTAAATACCCCTTCGCTCGTCTTTTGCTGCTATTTTGTTCCTAAATATCGTTTTTAACTAACTGTATGAATTTGATGTCCTTTTAAGCCTTTTTACTTTCACTTGCACTGGGGAGCTGTGTCTCAGCTTGGGGAGGGCATTAGTGCGCATGCGCAGGGTCAGCGCTTCAGCTGCTGAGCCTCGCTAAGGACGCTTATAAGTCACAGCTGATGCGACCGCGCAGCGGACGCGCGCAGCGGACGCGCGCAGCGGGCGTGCCGCTGGCGCGCCGAAGGCGCGCCTAAGGCAAGCCCGTCTGCGCCCGTCCGCGTCCATCCGGGCCCAGGGGCCAGTCCCCCTGTCCCCCATCCTTTAGCCCAATATGTCTACTCTCCAGCTCAGCTGAAATCGCTAAACATAGCACTGGATCCTCAATGTATTCACTCTATTATATTAGAGAATAACCAGAAGAAATGTTCACATTGTTTATTTGAGCCCCCCATGACCCCTCATACACAAGTTCGCATAGAGAAACATTTGAGCTTTTTGCTGCTGAATTGCAGATCCCTTCCGAAACATTCCACCGAGATATCATTACTACTATCTGATCTTGACCCAGAAGTGCTATTTCTCACAGAGACGTGGCTCTCGGCAAGCTCAGAACCGTATATTGTCGGAGCCCTCCCTCCGGGCTACTCCATTCAAAAATTAGATAGAAAGACAGGTATAGCTGGTGGCATTGCCATCATCTATAAAAACCACTTGACCTGCCGCCTGCTAGGTAGCCCAGTAGTAGAATGTGAGAATGTTCACTTTTCTATTGAATTCACCCCAGCACTGTCTTTTTCAGGGATTCTTATTTACCATCCTCCAGGGAGGATGGGTCAATTCTGTGATTCCCTATTGGAGGCAACTAGTGACCTTGTTAATACCAATGCCAATTTTACGCTTCTTGGGGATCTCAATATCCATTTTGATGACCCTTCGGCATTGATTGCCACTGATCTTGCCCAAGACCTTGCGTCTTTTCAATTGCAACAAAAAGTCCTCCTACCTACACATTCTAAGGGTCATCTTCTTGACCCAATTTTTTCCACGCTGAATGACATAATAGGGAAACCTCCCATCCCTCTACCCTGGTCGGACCATTTCCTAGTCCCTTTCCTATGGTCTCCGATCTGTACTCAAGGTCATACTCAGCCCTCTCGAGCGTTCAATCGTCCCTGGTCTAAGATCTCAGTGGAGAAATGGTCTCAGGAACTTAATAAGAGCCTTCCTGCCCCACACGCAAACCCGGTAACTGCCTATAACCGCTTCACCTCCTGGATCGAAGGATCCCTTAATTTGGTGCTTCCAAAAAAATCTTTTAAAAAAAAGAGTAGATCTAATATATCAGCATGGTATACCCCCGAGTTACGTCTCCTCAAAAAATTATGTAAAAAGAGGGAGAGGCTCTGGAGGAAAGAATACTCGTCTAATAAGAAAGCGGAATACAGAGCAACCTTACGGTCATATAAGGCGGAAATCAGAAAGGCACAAGCATCCTATTTCGAGGAGCAGATCCTTTCCGCAGCCAACTCTCATAGAGAAATTTTCCGGATCACTAAATTGCTACTGAGAGTTCCGGACCCACCGACTTTCCCTGATCGTTCGGGATTTTGGTGTAATAATCTCGCTCAATTCTTCTTTGCAAAAGTACAAAATATTCTCAAAAACCTCCCGGTGAATGATAACGCATTTATCACGAACTCCACTTATCCTTCCCAAGCTAAGAATGTACCCCTTTTGGAGGTCTTTGAACCCTTGTCTTTGGATTCCCTGTTACCCATATTGGCCTCCGTTAAAAGTGGGTCCCCACTTGACCCCGCCCCTCTAAATATTTTGAAATTGGCCGTCCCTATTGTTGCCCCTTACATCCTTAGCATGCTCAACGCCTCCTTTACCTCGGGCCTGATCCCGTCCGACTGGAAAAGAGCTATGGTGAAAGCCTTACTGAAGAAACCTCACCTTGACCCTAAGGATCTTGGTAATTATAGGCCCATCTCGCTCCTTCCAGGAGTGAGTAAAATCGCTGAAAAATATGTCAACACTACTCTTTCAGCGTTTCTTGAGTCACATGATCTGCTCCACCCATCTCAAACCGGTTTCGCCCACGTCAAGGGACTGAAACCGCTTTACTTATGGTGGTGGAGGAAGCAAGGAAGATCCTTGACTCAGGAGGTTCCTCGGCCATTATCCTCCTTGACCTAAGCGCGGCCTTTGATACGGTGAACCACCAAATTTTGGTTCACCGTCTCAGGAACGTAGGAGTGTCAGGTCTGGCTCTCTCCTGGATCGAATCTTTCCTGGAAGGCAGGACCTTCCAGGTGTTCGAAGACGATATTGTATCTGACCCTCTGCCTTTGCAATGTGGGGTCCCTCAGGGCTCCTCCCTGAGCCCGACATTATTTAATGTTTATATGGCCCCTTTGGCGGATACAGTAGCCCCTTTTGGAGTTCACATTGTGTCTTACGCTGATGATACACAGCTGGTCGTGGCATTGAACCAAGTTAATCAGTCACCCACCGACCTCCACACTTGCCTAGCAGAAGTGGCAAAATGGATGAGTTTCTCCCATCTCAAACTCAACGGCGAAAAAACTGAAATAATGCTTCTGGGTAACTACCCTAGCACTAACCTGAATGTTATCTGGCCAGCCTGCATGGGCATTGCCCCGGACCCAAAGCCCGAAATAAAAAGTCTAGGCATATGGCTGGACCAATATCTGACCTTTAAAACTCAAGCCAGGAAGACGGTTGCCGCCTGCTAATGCATGCTTAAATTGATCCGAAAAATCCTCCCGGTACTTCCATTCCTAGCCAAAAAGTTCCTGATCCAAGCCCTGATCCTATCCAGGATCGACCTCTGTAATGCCCTATACCTTGGGTCCCCCAAAGCAGTGATTACCAGACTTCAGACTGTTCAAAATTCGGCAGCCCGATTACTTACTGGTACTAATCGTCACTGCTCGGCCAAGCCCGCGCTGCCGCGCTGCACTGGCTCCCGGTGCAGGAAAGGATCAACTTTAAGGCCCTTTGCGTGACCCACAAGTCTTTGGAGGGGAATGGACCTCCCATCCTTAAAAACCTGATCCATCCGTACAAAGCCTCTAGAAATCTTCGATCCGACTCCCTCCGTTTAGCCAAAATGCCAAGAATCAAGAGAGCTAGAAGTGGTGGTAGGCTATTTTCCTACAATGCCTCCAAGTTATGGAACTCCCTCCCTCTCCATCTTCGAAGGGAATCAAACCATCTCGGCTTCCGGAAGCTGTTGAAGACATGGCTATTCACCTAGCCGTCAGCCCGACCTCTCTTTCACCACATAGCGCTGGGATGCTCCAGGGTAACCATGCGCTCTACAAATCCCCCTTTCATTTCATTTCATACAGAGACACAATAAATCATACAAGTGTGTAAAATAAATGTAAAGGATAGTTAATATTATAATGAGGGTTTTAAGGTGTAGGAATCACGTCTTCCATACTTGTAGACATTATAATCCCCCCAAAATTACTGGACACACAAAGTTCTCAGGCAGCAGGTGTTTTTAACCCTGTAAGATATTTTAAAATGCAGCCTCTTTGTGACCAATTAAGTGCTAGAACAGCTTTTTGTCACATTTGTCTTGTTACCAATTTCTTTGCAACAGATTTTTTATAAATAAATGCATCAGAGGACAGATGTTAACCAGTTCGAATTTCTCTCATTTAACTTGTATCTATATTTTTTATCTGTTTTATTTTTGTATCTCTATTTTAATATGATTGAATATATTTGAACTTTTGATGAAATGTAAGAATGTATTTTATTGTATCTTTTATGGTCATTTGTTTTGATTGAATAAAGAACTGATGAATGAATGAAAATGCATAAGTTGACTTCAGACTCTGCTTTTCAAGCTCCGCTCCCTCGTGACTCCACCCCCTTTTCTCTGCAACACCTAGACCCCCAATTTATGGGTTCTCGGAGTGATTGTTTTCCAATTTCAGCACTGATACAAACCAATACATTGCATCTCTGAGAAAGTTAGACTTGACCCTTGGCACAGTTGCAGAGGAAGGCTTAGCTACGGGGAAAGGGCATTGAAGGTGCAGGGTGAGGGCGGGGCTAAAGAATGTGAACATGAAATAATGAGAGAAGAAGCCCCTCCTCCCTGAGATCCACAAGAAAGGTGTGTGTGTTCATCTCGTTGGACTAGATGTAAGGAGGTTTCCCCAGCCGAAACCCACAAGGGGTTTATCCTAACCCCTCCCAGACATGCAAGTGACCCCCTGCGCTTACGGCCTTTCTCAGGCACCAATACCTATCCCCCTTGGTTAATCAGAGTCAGAGTCTTTGCTGGTGCATAACGGCTGCAGTTTATTTGTAAACATGAAACATAAACAACGCATTCATTTCACCGTCCGTATGCTCCATGATTTCACACAATGTGACATCTATAAAACATCACATTCTGATGTCTTGGTTACTTGCTTCTTCCAGCACAACCAGCCCCCCTTTGTGCGACGGCACCCCCTTTTTTGGTGTCTAGCGCTTGCGGCCTCCAGGCTTCCCTTACTACCGATATCAGAGAGGGTGGCCATCAGGCCCGACCCGGGCTGCAAGTGCCGTCACCGTCTGCCGCAGATCCCAAGCTGGCCATACACTCGCTCCCCCTAGTGCCCCTGCCAAAAGGCCTCCCAAGGACACTGTTTGCGTGGCTCATCATTTTGGGCTAGTGTGCTTTCTAGTCTGTCCACATTCATTGTGCTGTTTCCGCCACGCTGCCCGTGATTCCCCGACCACTCGCAGTTCCCCCATTTCCTTCCCTCTGCTCATAAGAACCACAACTGCTTCAGTTCCGCCACCAAGTTAAGCAGGAACGTGTCCATCCCCACCCCGTCAAGTGGGTGCCATCTGCCTCGTAGTAACCTGGTGTCTTTAGATTGATGAGGCCGTGCCTCACAAAGTCCCACCCATTCGCCTGCAGACCTTTGTCATTGATATTCAGCTTTCTTCTGGATCTCTCTAACACTACATGGTCATGCGTGCCTCGCCACTCGTGTCGCACCATGACCTCTGACCATATAACATCCCCAGGGTGGACTAACCTTGCTACTGCTGTTAACCCCGATGTCATGGCCATTAGTAAGTCTTTTCTCCCCAAGGTTACCAGGTAATTTCCCCCAAGGTGTCCCAGTACTGGGTCTGGTTTCTCTTCACGCTCTAGTGTCTTCTGGATGGCTGGTGGCAGTTGCCCCCATCGCATGCCCAACTGCCCCAGCCATGTCACAGCTGTATTTCATAGCCAAATGCCTTTGTAGTCCTTGCGCACTTCTGCCCACTGGTGTGTCCTCGCGACGTACGAATGTCCCAAGATCCACACTCTGCGCTCGGCCGCGTGGGGGGGGGGTCACTGTGGGAGAAACATACTCCTAATTTGTTTTGGGCCGTATGTAGCCTCTGAATGCATTAGACACCCATCAACCTATCTGCTTGATACACTCCTCACTCAGCCCCCCAATCACTGCTGTGGTCGCCGCCCCTATGCAAAATGAGTGGGACCCAAACTCTGTGGATGGCAGGCCCGCCTTTCTTATTGCCATTTTCAACACTGTTGTAAACTGGAAGTGGCTCAAGTAAGACCCATCCTGATGCATAAATAGTGAACGCCCATCCTATGCCCCCGGCCCTATGTACCCCTTCATGACGCATACCGGGCAGCATGCCTTTTCCTCCAGGCAGTCCAACCTTGAGTTCCTCTCTTTCCCTTTCTGATCTGTTTTTGATCGCCGTAATTACACTGGCATGTACCCCTCACCCTTGCGGTCATCCTCCCCCCATATGCAGGCTGTCCCTGGGTTCCTTCTGGAGGGGGCTACCAGCTCGCTTACTCTGAAGGCCCCAAAAAATGCCAAGGCGAATGCTGCTCTGAACAGCACCACCTCGTGGTCCTGCCCGCAGATGTCAGGAAGCACTCCCAGCAGTTGTACCAGTATTGGGGACTTGATTGCCCATCTGCGGTCCCTGTGCTTCAGTTGCAACCTTCCCCATCCCTTCATTGCTGTCCTGCAGTAAAAGGAACTCGCTGGGTCAACTCCTGTGGCATGCTTTGCATAGTGTGACACTGCACTGAGGTGCACCTGAGCCCAAGCCTTACTTCTCCATTCCTTGAACGCCCACTGTATGAATCTTGTCACATCTTTGCTTGTAACTGAACTGTGCCCCGCCGTGACTGTCACTCATTGGAAGACCTCCCAGGACTTACGATATCTTTTTTGTTGTCTTGGGCACCAGTGCATTCTCCACCAGCATCTTTAGGTCAGCCCCACATCTGCTCAGGCATGTGCGTCATAATCTGCTCTGCATGAGGTGCCAGCTCTCGGAACCCCTGCCACTGAAAAAGGGACACAGCACGAGCAATGTAGTTCTCACACCCTGGTACATGCCCAGCCTTAATTGCTACATTATTTCTCAGTTGGCACCCCACCAAATGCCTTAAAAGCCTCGTAACCTTTGGGCACTTAGCCGTCCCTAAGTTCAATGCCTGCACTACTGCCTTGTTGTCCACCCACAGAGTGATTTGCCTGTTTGTGAGTTTTTTCTCACAAATTGTTAATGCTACAATGATGGGAAAAAGTTTGAGCAAGATGATGTCCATCTTGGCTAGCAACGCCCATTTACCCGTTGCTTTGACTATGCCCACTGCTTCAACTAATGTGGCATACGAGACCTAACAGCTCCCTGAGTCCAGCCCATCATTGACTGACTCACCCCGTGGATATGACAGGTGATGGATGAGCTGGTATTTTCCTACCACCTTCTTTGGAACTATCCCCAACGGGGAGACCACAAAATTCTTAAACGGTGGCTCTGTAAATGGCCCTGCTATCCAGCCCATTAGGAGTTCTTTAGCTATTTTTTGTCTTGCTATCTCTGGATTATCTATTACTGACTTCAAGTTCCGGCTGGGCCGGCTGCCCTGAGGTCTGATATATGGGATCCGGAACCCTGTTGTGAACCCTTTGGCTAGTAACTGTCCCCCTTTTTGATTGGTATACTTGTTCAGCAACCGGAACAATGCCCTTATCTTAATGGAAAGGGTAGGGAGGCTGGTGGGTTTGGTACTTGCTCTTCTTCCGGCCCCCGCCCAGTTCGTTACTTCCTGGCATCCTTGCTGTCCCCTGCCCCTTTGGCCTTTCTGCACTCACTGGCTGGGTGGGCCCCGCCACAGTTGCCGCAAGCATGCCTGAATTTGCAAACGTCCCCCCATTTGCATTCATCCTTATCATATTTCCAGTATGCTGCGGCCCTGCCCTTCCCATACTTAGCCCCTTGGCCACCTTTTTGCTCCCATGTTGGGGGCCATCATAGCACCCTTTGTTATGTGAATTGCGAAAGGAATGATCGCACACGTTTATTCCCTCTCTTGCCGCCACCATGTGATTGGTAAATCCTACTACATCCTGCTGGTCCCACTCTATCACTGGCCAGGTTTGCATTTTTTCCCTGAAACCTTCATCATATCGGAGCCAAGCGTCCCCTTGATACTTCAGCTGCACTCCATGCACCCTCTGCTCATGGAGGAACAGCGCTGCAGTGCTATGTGGAAATTTCTCCAAAAAACAAGCTCTCCAAAGTTCTAAAGGCTCTCAACCAGTTTTCAATCAACCGCTGTACCCTCGGCCTTCACCTATCCTTCCTGTCATCCTCTTTTTTGTTGTGGCTGGTAAGGTCCAACCCCGCCTGGCGCACCTCTAGTAGTGAGTAGATATCAATATATTCCTTTCGCCAAATCCTCTCCTTCACCATTAAGGGGATGAGACTGGCTAAGCCGGTTTCCCGTGCATTGATGGGCGGGTCCCCAGGGGAAGGCCTCATGTACTCGCTTGCAGGCTTCCCGACCCAGCCTCCCGTGGTGTCCCTGCTGACCAGGCCTTCGTGGGGTCCGTCTCCCCTGCTGCAGCTATGGGGGGGCTCTCCTTGGTTCTCGCTCCTTGGCTTGTTGAGCTCCTTACCTTGGACATTGCGGGGTGTTGCCCAGGGGTGCTGCCTCTAAACCTGTCCCCTGAGCCCTGCTCGTTTCCCCACTGCCAGCTTTAGGCTGCTCTTGGGGCTTGGGTGCCGCCCCGCTCCCACTTTGCCCCACCCCAGCAACTTTGCCACTTGTGCCTCCTCCTATGTCCTTCCCTGGGCCGTGGATTTGCCATGGGAAGAAGCTGGGCCAGCAAAAGCCTGGGTAGCTCAGGGGAAGGGGCCTCCAGCCCCTTGCCATGGCCACTATGGTGTATCCATGTGCGGGCCCAAGGGTGGAGCTGCGTAGCCCGCCTGTGCCCCACTGACTGTTAGCCCAGCTGAAC
The DNA here is from genome assembly GCA_963921515.1 of Calotriton arnoldi. Classification (NCBI taxonomy): domain Eukaryota; kingdom Metazoa; phylum Chordata; class Amphibia; order Caudata; family Salamandridae; genus Calotriton; species Calotriton arnoldi. The sequence continues at coordinate 1,299,614 of CAWUFW010005613.1, forward strand.
CTCCGGCCCCTCCTGCACCGCTGGGGTTTGGGGCCCCTGTGTTATTGATACTGCCTGCGTTTGGCCCTTCCAGTTGGCCCCCTGCGCCCTGTATTGTGGCGTTCAACACCCCCATTTGTGTCCCATAATTTGCAATGCCTGTCGCCCCCCCAAGCCCTACTGTGTTGCATAACCCTGTCTTGTTGCCCCCTTTGTCGCGCTTCGTGATTGCTCACCATTAGCTCTCTCTCTGTCATTTCCGGTTGCCCCTCCTCGACCACCATGTGGACTTCCCTGCGACCTTTCATCCTCTCCGTCGCTCAACTCAATGCTGTCGTGTAGTTCCTATATTACCTATACAGGATCTGCGCGTTTAAATAACATAAACTGTGGGTTTGGTGGCGGACTGATTCCGTGCACCCCCACCGGATACGTTAGTCTGTCTGTATTAGCTAGCTCACAGTGCCACTAGAGTCTCCTCTTATCGGGGAGAGAATAGCTCTTGGCAACCTCAGAACATGACAACCCTGTCACTCTTGCTCACTTAGTTTGTCTCAGAGAGATACACAGAATAAACAGGCTGGGCGTTTCAATAAGTATTTATTGAACAGTTGTTATTCTAGTGTAGAATATATGAGCTGCAACAACCATTAGTCAGTAGCAGAGATATATGATTAGCAATACTACGAAAGTAAAGGGATATACAAGCACATAAAGCACATGATAAAAAGTGCGTACCCCTACGATGCCTCCCTAACTAGATGTACCTAAATGTACCTAGCATCTATGTAGGTGTTATGCCAAGAATCCTTCTAGGATCTAGTCCACCCCATTACCTGAGAGTTTAGAAAATGTGAGACACCGTCCTCGTCTCGAGTTGGACACCCCGCGAGGGATGTTAGACCACTGCTAGCTGGAGCGTCTGCATGCAGGAACCTCAGCGTCTCTGGTCAGTGTGTCTCCTCTGTCTTCCTAAGCAAGATGTGCTGTATATATACCCGTAGGTCTCCCCAGGGGTCCTACCTTGCTGTGTTACTGTGTCGGCCTAAAGGATGACGTTGGGCCTGAACTTTATACAGAGATATTATACAGGAGATGGTAATCCTACTGTTAGTCCTGCTGTGCTTCCAAGAAGCCTCGTGCATAATGTATGAGAATCGAACCAGGGAAAAACCCGCGTTCTGAATGCAGTGTCATATCTGGGTAAAAGGTCAGTGCCTAAGAACCGTTATGTATGTAATGTAGGGAAGAATATAGGTGAAAGGTTGCAGTGTTACCTCCGCCTATATAGGGTACCTATATGGATATAACACCCACTCCTCTTCCGACTGGACGACATATGTAACCTATTACTGTATTACTAGCGTAACTAGATAGCGGTAAGCACAAAGTTTATAAAAACATCTCTTTAGCTAAAAATGTTTAAAAACTTCTAAAAAATTTCTAAAAAACTTAAAAAATGTAAAAAGAACATTTTACAAGCCCTAGCTCTAAAAGTATCCGTGATTATAATCCATGTATGCCCAAAAATGAAAGGAATGTCAATTTTGTTTTTGAGTTCCCATATTGAGCTTGTTTAAAAAAGGGCGAATTTCTTCCAGCACACGACGAGCCAAATGAGTCAATTGTTTATGTGTCCTGGCTGGTAGACGCAACATTTCCGTTGCTTGCTTCCGCCGTAGACGGCCCCTGTAACACCTCGCAGAGTATGTCAATTGAGCACAGATGATGTTCCATGCTGTCCGCAGCCGGTGCTGGGGCAGCCTCTGCGCCAGCCAAAGCCTGGGTGTCAGTGGAGGAGCTGGTGTTCATACCAACAGGTGCAGTTACTACCTGCGGTGGCTCAAGCAATGCCGCCATCAACATTGGAATACGCTGAGGACACTGCAGAACATGGGCCGTTATCGGATCCAATAACGCATTCACGTCCGGTTGCGCACATGATGGGAGTGTCAAACAAAGGTCTAACAAACATTCTTCTCCGCAAAACAGGCATCGGAGGACAGGTAAGATGCAGTCCATCCAGACTGGTCGAAATGACAAGAACCAAGATGCACTTAGTTCTCTTAGGCGAGGTGTGCCCAGATGTTGTACCATGCGATCACGGTATTTATGCTCCTGGAGTGCTTTTTCCATCTCCTTGGTGACTGGGACGTCCATTGCGTAGCAGATATAAAACAATCAGTATACCTGCCGCTAGGAACAGGATGAGTGGAAGTCCTCCAAAGATGCTTCCGAATACGGAGTGTATGAAGTTTGGGATAACTCCAAGT
>CAWUFW010005615.1:0-165000 GCA_963921515.1 Calotriton arnoldi
CACTATCCTGTCTGGGGAGGCCTGGGACAGAAACCTGTGTCCAGGCCTCCCCTGCCGGAGTTTCGGTCAGCAGCAGGAGGCCAGACTCGTGTCTGTGGCAGCGGCAACCATTTTGTGATGCCAGGGCTTGGAAAGTCAGTACCGGGCATACCGGTGTGTACATGTCTTTCCCTCTAGAAGGGTGGAATGCTACCCCCGCCGCCAGAACTGGCGGGGGGTAGTATTCCAAGATGTTTGACACCAAACACGACATGTTTCCGTGCAGCCATCCCAAAGTTAGCATTTAACGCGAGGTTATAATGCGCTTAAGAGTATATGGTCAGGCTGCACTACAAACAGCATCAGAGAAGGGTCTCCGAACGCTGCAGAGGGGCCCTGCTCATGCAGGGGCACCCTCTCACATAGGAACCACGCACTCTGCCTTCAGGATTGATAAGGCCTGCCATAGGAGTGACTTATAGGTTTATATGTGTGTATGTATATAGTGATATAGGTAGCCTATATCACATTAAGAGTGCATGCACCACCTTACCCAGGCTGCAGTAGCAGACCTGTGGTGTCAGTTTGGATGGCCTTCCAGGGTGGCACAATACATGATGCAGCCCCTGGTAGGCCTCTGAAGTACCTATGCCCTGGGTACATAGTATACCATATACTAGGGACTTATAAGGGCACTCCAGATTCCAATCAGAGATGTGCCTAAGGCACATGGAAACCATTTTAGAGAGGAAGCAGCTAGGCTGGGGTTCTGATTAGCAGGGCACCAGCTAATCAGCTAAACAGTGAAGCATCAGCAAAAAGCACCAGCAAAAAGTGGGGGTACCGATGTGAAGCAGATCCTACTCTCCTACAAATAGTGCCTAATGTATATTTTGTATGTGGAAGGAATGCTTATGTTTGATTACCTCCAAATTGGTATGGAACATGTTATCTGGCTGTGGTATTTCCTAAAATATTCCACGTGGAAGATTTGTGGCCATTGGAAGGGAAACGATCACGTAGAGAGAAACGTGGTACTAGTGCGGGAGAAATTGTTGGTGATGTGTTTGGCGCAATGATACCAAGTTTGGGAGTGGTTTTGAATGATGTAAAGATAAGAAGGTTGTCAACATTAGTGGACAAGTTGTCAGTGAATACAGCTCAAGCTTATTGCTTGTTGATGGGGAGATGGTCTCTATAAGGGCCATGGTGCTTCAGAACAGTCTTGCGTTAGATGTTTTACTAGCAAAGGAAGGTGGAGTCTGTAGATTATTGAGGGTTTAACAGTGCTGTACTTATATACCAGAAAATAGCAAGGATATAAAGAAGTATATAAGTAACATCACTGAGATACATCATGAGATACATGATTTGGGGGGCGCTAGAGGGCGCACGGCAAGATGGCAGCACCTTAAGGTCGCTCTGCCCGGCTGAGCCACTATCCACCTATAATCCGCCTGGAAAAGCAGAATCTGCGCTACAGAAACCGCGCGACCCTAGCTGGCTAGGACCGCTGCATACTTTGGTGGCATTGTGGAGCGGCGGATCGCTCTGTGGCTGCGCATCACCGGAGGAACCGAGACCCGCGGCGGGCGCACAAGATGGCGGCCACCTGCACACTCTATTGACGGGTCCGGGCTGTGGCGTTCCTGCTTGCCGCGGACCCGAGGCGCCGATTGGAGGTGGCCGAGAGCTGCTGCCGGCGACATACCTGCCTGCTGCCAACGAGGGGTGCTGGTTGAGGGCGGCTGAGTGTGGCTGCGCGAGCCCTACGGGAACGAGGCCGAGCACTGAGCTGCTGGGCGCTGCTGTCGTGATCCCGACCACTGAGTGGGAGAGGCGAGAGGCGGCGACCCGGTACGTGATTTGGGGACCCGCGCCGAGGTGCGGAGACACACTTGCGGACTGCCGGCGGAGCCGACTCCTGGGTGCTGGTCACGGTGAGTGGGGCGCGGCCCGGCCGGGGTTCGCACCAGTAGAGTCGGGCGGGGGCCCTGGTCGGTGCTGCGGCCTGCGAGCTTGGGCGGGCGCCTGGGGGGGAGTTGTAGGCCAGAGTGTGGGACCGCGCTTCCGTTGCTGACCGTCTGCTGGCTGTCATTGCCGCGGCTGCTGCTGGGCGGCTTGTCCATGAGGAGCTGGGCCCGTGCTGGTGGGCCCCACTGGAATGATGGAGCGCTAGGCCTCTGTGGCGGTCTGGGAGAGGAGGGTCTGGCGTACTTACCCCTGCGTTGCCACTTGTAATCCTCAAGGCTGTTGTGGCGGATCCCTGACGGAGAGTGCAGCTGGGACCCTGGCTTGGGTCTGGAATACACCCCGCATTGCCTTGCGCTGCTGTGGATCCTTCGCTGGGTGCGGCTCCTGAGTGCGCACCTCCTCGCATTTTGGTGGCCGGGGCCTATACCGACTTCCCTTGATTTGCTCAAGCTGCTGGCTCACTGGCTAGTGGACACTAGAACTCTCACTGGCGGGGGGCCTTCATGTTCTGACCCCGAGTCCACTTCCTGCAGTCGGGCGACCTCCTGTGCTGGTGCGGGCCTGCATATCTCAGGCGGGCAGTTGCGGGAGGAACGGGGTGAGGGGTGGGTTCACTTGTCGACCCGCCTGGAATCTGCGGGGGATTGGGTTTACTCCCTTGCAGAGGACCTGACTAGCTATATAGCGCCATGGGCAGAACAGACAGAACCCAGCCTCGCCTTACGTTTGAGGCCCGAAAATCCACTAAAACCCCGCAGAAAGCTGCCTCGGACTCGGAGGCTGACGCCCAGGAGGGAGGGCCCACTGGCCTCGAGACCACGCTTTTGGCCATGCAGCGCAGCCTCCAATCCATCGAGGGAACAATGGCGGCTGTCAACAACCGGCTGGACCACATGTCCTCGCAGCTGGAAAAACAGAGTACCCGTATGGGGGAAGTCGAGCAGCGGGTGTCTACAGCGGAGGATGGTTTAAGTGAAGTCGCCGGGAAAACGCTTAACATGGAAAAAGTCCTGTCAATCATCCAAGCTAAGAATGAAGATTTAGAGGCTCGCTCCAGGCGCAATAACCTCCGCATTACAGGGCTGCCGGAATCCACAAATGTGGGCAAAATGGAGACCTTCATTGAAACATTGATCACAGACCTATTCGGTACGGAGCAGCTATCACACATGTTCATTGTGGAACGGGCTCACCGCTCATTAGCGGCTCGACTGGCCCCGGGCGCTCCTCCCCGCCCCATTATTGCACGAGTATTGAATTACAGGGACCGAGACACTATTCTACGTCTGGCGAGAGAGAAAGGGGCCATAGAACATCAAGGCAATAAACTTTCCTTTTTTCCCGACTTTACTGTCACTGTCCAAGCTGCGAGGAGGGAGTTTGGGGGTGTTAAAAAATTTCTACAGGCGGAGGGGGTCCCGTATGCCATGCTATACCCTGCTCGCCTGAAGATAGGCCCAGATGGGGACTCTCATATTTTCAATAACCCCAAGGCAGCCTTAGAACATGCCAAACGCCTCAAGAGGAGGCGACGCGACTCCCGATCGCCATCGGAGACTGAGGAACAATAGACCCATAGGGTGCATCGGCTGAACTACTCTGCTGCCACGGTTGCCTATTTGACTTTCCAGGTTTCTCCTGACTCATGCTGTATCATTTATTAGTATGACCTGCTCTTTCTTCCACTCACAGGTGTTTTTAGCCGGGGCTGAATGGGATATGCCTGCTCGCATACCAAGGGCGCGCTCCATGCTGTTGTACTTTCCAGGCATAGTTACTGACCCCTGCTTAGCCTCCTCCTACTAGATAGGAGGATAGTAGCACTCTAACGCCCTCACATGGGAATACCCCATCTAAGTTTTGCATTGCTGGTTGTTTGTTGGGATGGGGGTGGGGTGGGTAGGGATGGCTTTGGCGAGTTGGGGATGCTGAAGTGGGAGGGGGATGGGGGATTGCGATGGGGGGAGGCTCTCTGGCACTGTCTTTTTAGGGTTTTATGCTTTTTACTATTTTCATTGTAATAGCACAGACATGTCTCTGAAATATTCGATAGTCACATCATTTCATAGCCTGCTGATAGATGAGTGGTAAAATACGCCTTTTAACATGGAATGTTCGTGGCCTCAATACTCCCAAAAAGATCAGGTCGGTGTTCGCCTATTTAGACAGGATGGCGGTCCACATTGCCTTCTTGCAGGAGACACATCTTACCAAGACTTCCGAAGGGAAGGTGGGGGCTCGATGGGCTGGCTTTCGCGCCGCTTCCTCTTATTCTAGCTATGCAAGGGGAGTGATTATTTTGATCAAGAAAGGGATACCGTTTCAAGTCACGCGCACAGAGACTGATGATCAGGGCCGAGTGGTGCTGGTGCATGGTCAACTAGGTCGGTCGAGTGTCCTTTTTGTGAATGTGTATGGACCGAATGTGGATGACCCGGCCTTTTTCGCTGATGTATGGCGCCGCATCTCGGGGTTCCCAGACGCGGAGATTATATGGGGAGGTGATTTCAATGTCTGTCTGGATATGGAGGCTGACCGGAGGGGTAGTGAAAATGCACGACCTAAACAGGCGGCGGAGGTGTTGCGTGGCCTGATGGATGCGGGACGATTGAGGGATGTATGGCGTATGCAACATTTGGGGGAGCGAGAGAGCACGTTTGTTTCATCTGTGCATGGGACTTGGTCTCGCTTGGACTTTTGGCTGGCTACGGAGGCTGCGTGTGCGTGGGCGACTGGAGTGCGCCACTTAGCCAGGACGCTCTCGGACCACTCCCCGGTGCTCCTGGATCTACAGATCCCAGCATGTGATCGACCACCTTTCCAGTGGCGCTTACAACCATCCTCCCTGACGGACCCGGTCTTCCGGGCCTCGGTTGGAGAGGCTATTCGACATTTTTTCCGGGAAAATGCTGGTACAGTTGATAGCGCAGGCACCATGTGGGAAGCGTTCAAAGTCACTATCAGAGGGGTCTGTATGGGGGCGCAGGCTGGAGTACTGCGTGATTTACGGCGCAGAATTCACAAATTGGCCGCCGATATTTCCACTCTAGAGCGAGCCTACGAGACGGACCCGCTGCCCGAAACTCTGTCCAAAATCCGTGCACTGGTGACAGAACATAACGACACGGCAGATCAGGAACTGGTACATAGGTCCAGGCGTAGCAAGGCCCGATACTATGGTGAGGGGGACGGCCTAGCCGCTCTCTTGCGCACAAACTGGCTGCGCCGCGCAGTCAAGAGTATATCACGGAAATCCTAGACGAGGCAGGGACAGCTTGTTACGGCACAACTGCCATTAGCGAGACCATACTTGACTATTACACGGCACTCTATAGTAATAGAGATGTAGTGCAGCCGGCCGAGATCCATACATATTTGGATGATGTCGCACTGGGCTGGCTATCTCCCGGCCACAGGGAATATCTTACTCAACCTTTTGATGAGGAAGATGTAAAACTCGCTATTATGTCCCTCCCTACTTGCAAAGCTGCGGGATTAGACGGGTTCCCGAGCGAGTTCTATAAGACATTTGTGGAGGACCTGGCCCCTCGCCTTCTTGAAGTATATGCGGAGGCGAATGACACTGGACATCTCCCACCCTCGTTGCGGGAGGCTCTACTGGTGATGCTACTGAAACCTGATAAGGAGCCTAGCCACTGCGATTCCTACAGACCACTCTCAATGATTAATATCGACACCAAGATATTGGCGAAAATGATTGCACTCCGCCTTCAGCCTCTGGTTCCTTTGCTGGTACTCCCTGACCAGTCTGGATTCGTGCCCGCTCGGTCTACCGTGCATAACCTGCGAACTCTCTTCGCCACTCTTCACTACTTTGACGCTGACTTCCAGGCCGCGGCGGTGCTACTAGACGCCGCCAAGGCTTTTGATTCCCTCTCCTGGGAGTATATGTTTACCGTTCTCACGCGAATGGGTGTTCCCCCTTCTTTTTTCAATGTATTAGGGTCCTGTATACCAAACCTGCGGCTAGAGTTCGCGTGAATGGCTGGGTATCCTCGGCGTTTCCCATTGGCAGAGGCACACGGCAGGGATGCCCTCTGTCACCAATGCTATTTGCGCTGGCACTGGAGACACTGGCATGTAAGTTGCGCCAATTGCACGCCTCCGCTGCGCTACGCTTTAGACAGCGGCCACTTGTTGTTTCGCTTTATGCGGATGACATGCTTTTATATGTCCGTGAGCCTGCAACCCACCTCCCTGAACTGCTGAGGGAATATGTTAAATTTGAAGGATTCTCTGGCTTAGGTATAAACTGGGCCAAATCGACGGTATTTCCCTTAACAGCGGGTACTGACGAGTTTGAGATGGACTTTCCTCTGTCTTGGGCCCGGGATCCGGTGAAATACTTAGGGATCTGGCTGCACAGGGACCCTGCCCAGGTCATATCCATGAATTACGGACGCACCATCACACAACTCACGGAAAAAACGGAGCGGTGGGCCCGCCTGCCCCTCTCGTTAGCGGACCGCATCGCTGTGCTTAAAATGGCCATTTTGCCCAAACTATTATATTTATTCATGAATATCCCTCTCCGCCTGAATATCTCGACCTTCAAGGCATTACAGACGGCCCTACTATCATTTGTGTGGGGGGGCAAAAAACCGCGTTGTAGCTGGGATACCCTAATCCAACCCTTTGAACGCGGCGGCTTCGAGGCCCCAGATATGCGCCTTTATTACCTATGCGCTCAGGCGCATTTTGCACATTACTGGTTCTTCCCACACCGCTATCTCCCCCATACGGCGATTGAGGCGGACGCAATACTCCCCTTGCCACTGGTGGCAGCTGCTCTCTCGGGTGGGAGTGGAGGCCCCCGAACGGAAATCAATCCGGTGCAGTGCACCGCCTGGGCCTGGCAGACATTGGCTAGACGAGCGAAACTACCCTACCTTTATGCCCCCAGGTTGCCGATTGCGGCACATCCTGGCATATCCGCGAGCGCAAGAGCGTTCTGCGCTGAGCGCATTGCAGGCGGTCGGGATTACGCAGCTAGGGGACTTATACAAACAAAGCCAGTTCCGCTCATTGCAGGATGTGCAGGCGGGTCGGCCACATGGAGCTATGCTATGCTTCACGTACGTGAGGGTTCGGCAAGCAATCAGGGATATATATCCTAACTACCCCAATGAGCCTCAGCCACTGCGGGCGCTGCAGGCGGTGCTCGCGAGCGGGGATCGTAAGGGACTGATCACTAAACTATACGCTGCATCACTTCGCGAGCGTGAGGAGGAGGTGCATCCCTCATACGCTAAATGGAACGAAGCTCTGGGTGGCGCGATGTCTGTAGACCATTGGCATGCTTGTTGTAAACAGACTGGGCGCCTTACAGCTAACTGTAATCTACGTATCATACATTTTAACTTTTTACACCAGCTCTATTACACCCCTGTGCAGTTGAGGAAATTTGGACTGAGGGATACGGCTAATTGTGTGCGGTGTGGGCATGCGGACGCCGATTTTCTACACCTCTCCTGGCTCTGTGCGGGGTTAGTTACATTTTGGTCTAGGGTGGTGGATGTGTTAACGGAGGTCGTACTGGAACGAGTGGGATGCACACCTGAGCTATGCTTGCTGGGCAATGTGACACCCTTAAAGCCCTGTAACAGGAGGTTGGTAGCTGTGGCGACGTTAATGGCCAAGCGGGCCGTGGCGCAGCACTGGGGCGCAAGGGGTTGCCCACGGTTCGTAAGTGGATCCGGGACTTGACCTACTGTAGGGAACAACTAGAGACCTATGCTGAAGAACTCCCTGAATCATCAAGGCCCAAGGATTTCTGGGCCCCACTTACCATATATTTATCAAGCCACCCTGATTTGTAAGATGTCACACGTTCTCATTTCTATGCTACTGACACTTAATGCAATTGATCCCAGGTTACTGTGCTATTTCAACTTGTGTACGCATCAGAAGTCAAAATGTTGCCGCTATGTAGGTCATATCGCTGCAGTGCCAGAGAGTGAGGGAGGGGGGGGGGGGGTTTGTTTCTTGCCTTTATGGCATTTTCATTGGGTATCTGTTTCCTATATTTGCTTGATATGTATATGCACTAAAAAAAATTGCTTGTCCTGAATTCCTGGGCGCGATGCTCCTGGCACGCGCGTGATATTGTTGTATGATATGACAAGCTGTTAATAAACAAATTAAAATAAAGAGATACATGATTTGGCAACAAATGGGATTTGGGACAAAATTGTCCAAGGATTTGGAAAGATTGGAAGGTGGTTTGAAAATTTGGGGCAGGGAATTGTTGGTTACATTCTGAAACCCATCATAATAGTTGTAATCTGTATTATCGTATTGTTGGGTGCTTTCAGAGCCTTTAAATGGCACAGAGCACGACAGGCTGAGAGTTCCCTTAGGAGACGAGAAAGGCAGATGGAAAGACTGCAGGACAGTCACTATCAGAACCTCAAGAATCTGGAGAAGTTCAGGCAGGGAAGGCATGCTACAACTTCTGTTTAGGTCGGTCTTTTCTGCGAGGAGAACACACTATGGAAAGGTTTTGTGTTGATGACACTTGTCATCAGAGGGGGGAACTGATAGAGCGCACTGCGCTTTAAAATTTGTAAGGGGTGCATTATACTCATGAATGAATTGCACTTGTATATATTCAATGTGTGGTTGAACTTCGTGCATATTAAAATGAAGTTTATGTATCATCGTTTGAAAATCTGTGAAGAAAAATCATGACGTGCTTTACAGAACTGATTAATATTTTGTGTGTATTTAGAGAAATCATGTAATTGTACACGTATATGTTGATTAAAAGTAACCAGATGTATTCACTGTTATAAGATTCATATAAAAGCCTGTGTAGCGAATGCATATTAAAGAGTGTTTTAAGTTAGCTAGAATCATAGGCCTGACTTTCGTTCCTTCAAGGTTTCATTTCTCCTCGTTTGCTCTTAAGGTCAGGAGCTAATTCAAATTTATGTGTGTAGAATGTTTTCGTTTCACCCCTACTGTAGGTGCAGGAATTTGACCTCGTTCATTCAGATTTAAGAAGATACACGGGAGGAAAGGAATGTCTTTGAAGCGCTCAGACAAGAGAAAGGGAGGACACCTTCTGTGCCTGGAGAACTTGGGAGCCAAGGTCGGCGGACAGTCGTGTAAATTTAATTGTGTTTGTGGAAGGTTACTGAAGAAGGTGTTCACTGAACAATGTACCATGTGACTGCGTCAGGGGTGTAACTTTGCCTTTTTGAATTAGGTACAGGGACAGATCTGGAGAACTTCTTCTGCTTTTGACTAAGAGAGGAGAGCATCTTAGAGCGAGCTCTGTAGCTCTAAGCTACCTGACCCATTTGACGTGAGTGTACTTCTTTGGAAGTCAACACGCGCGGACACCTTTTGGGGAATTTACTAGGAAGGGAAGAAAAGGGATGCCACTTTAGATGCAGAGTAGGGACAGATTATTCTAAATTCCGAAATACAAATGAAAAGAGATTTGGATGCAGCATCTATGTTCTGCTGTGTTCTCATATTGGAATTCATCATTTTATGCCTATTTTGTCCAATGAACTATATTCGTAGATTGGGCTCTGTATTAGTTTTCATGTATCTCTATACCTTGATTTTGATGTGTGTCTATATTTTGTTGTTTCTGGCTTTGTAATAAATCTACAAAAGCTAAATTCGGAGTTCGTTGTTATTGGACACGGATGGGAGGGAAATTGTATAATTGGTAAAGTGTATTTCTTCCCTCCACATTTTTTAGCAGGCAATAAAAGATCATCGGCCGGAGATACGCAAGTGAAATTAGGGTGCAAAATTCGGCCTTATCAACTGCTTTTGCTTCCCTGGTAGCTTGCTAATTATCATGTTTTACCCCTTATTATATATATATATATATATCCCCACACAACGAAGATTCTTTCTCGAAGCCCCAATCTGAGGAAGACCTTTATTTATTACTATCAGACTCGCAGCATTTCATTCTCTGACGCGTTTTGGTTGTATAATCAGCCTTGTGCACAGGTGAGCTGAGAAATAGTGCCGGCAATGTGTATATATATACACACACACGCAAGTGTTTTTATATATGTATTTAAATATATATTGAGTTCACATAGATAACCTGTTTTAATAATAAAATACATTTTATTTACTCATTTTTAATTTCCTTTTTCAAAATTACATTAATATTCATTCATTTAATTTAATTGTACTAATCGAATGTAACAATTATATTTTACATTACCCACACCCTCTTCCATAAAATCTCTTACTAATCCGAAGCACTACCTTCCTGTGAACCATTAAACCTCTTACTACCCCAAAACACTACCCATCCTTGAAACCTAAAAATACCTACTACATCTTAACACTACCAACCCTGAAACCTTAAACTAAACCTAGAAAAACATTTACTACATCTTACCCATATAAGAACCCAAGAAATGTCTTACTACCCCTATACACAAGTAATCCCTGTATCCTAAAAATCATTTACTACCCCAAAACACTACCTATCGCAGAACCGTAAACATCCCCTAATACCCCTAAACTCTACTCATCCCTGAACCCTAAAAAGTCCTTACTGCCACAAACATTACCCACCCGTAAACTCTAAAATCTCCTGATCTCTCTTAAAATGCACCCAATTCTAAAACCTCAAACCCTGTTAGCACCATTAAAACCCAAATCTTATCAAATAAATGAAACAATATACCCAGTTTTTAATTTAAATATTATTAAATTAATACTTAGCATTCATTTTTCATTTTTTACATTTATGTTATTTATTTAATCACCAAAATATTTAATATATTATTTTAAAAGTAAATATATATTACATTTCTTAAATTATTTGCAAATAAATTAATTTATACAGATATATTTTTAAATAATTTATAAGTCACCTTTCCTTGTTCTTGTATATGACAAAGGCTTGTGTGAGTCAAAATGCACTACAGAGAGAAATAGTATAATTTTATTTGCATCGCATTCCCTGAGTGAGCCTGTCTTTGCAGGCGCTGTGTTTGGGCATTTTGGATCTCACTTATCGGGTCTTGCTCCCGAGGGCTCCGACACCATCATTTATTTTGTTTACTGAATCCTAAAACCTGTTACTACCCCTAAACTCTACCCTTTCCTAAACTCGAAAGACTCCTTATTGGCCATTTACACTAGTCATCTATTAACCATGAAAACTAATTACTATCCCTAAACTCTACCCATCCTGAAACCTAAAACCCCCTTTCTACTCCATACTCTACCTATTCCTGAACCCTACAAAAATCTTTACTACCCCTAAACAATAGCCACCCCTAAAGCCTATAAACTTCTTACCACCCCTAAATACGGCCTATCTCTGAACCCTAAAAATCTTACAGCTCCTTAACATACCCACCAACGATACTCTATACAACCTGTTACTGCCCCTAAAATCTAACCATCATTAAACCCTAAAAACAACTTTCTACTCCTAAACATCAACCATCCCATAACCCAAAATCAACTTATAAATACTGTCCACTCTGAACTCAAAAAACATCTTACGGGGGGCGTGGCCAAGATGGCGGCGAGTTAGGACGGTCCTTTTCCTGCTCCCGTCCGCCGTCGCCCGTTAACAGCACTTTTCGGGGTTGGAACTTGGCCCCGAGGACATTAACGGTTGGGGTCTGACCCGGGATTGCACGAGAGGAGGCTGTGGCCCGCGGCCGGGAGCTGACGGCGGCACGGGCCGCGATCGCAGGTAGCGCGAGGAGGACTGCGCGCGCCCGTCCATTACCTGGTACACTGTTGTGGCCGCTACCAGCGAGGAGAGGGCACCAGCGCGGCTGAGCCGGCCCCGTGCAGACTGAGAGGGGAGCGGAGTGTGCGGGCGCGCTCCTGAATCGCGCCCGCGCGGAGCCCACCACGGTGAGTGACTCGCTGGGCCCCGATCGCGCTCTGTGCTGCCGGCGCCCGGGAGACCTTCAGCGGAGCTGCGGGGAAGCCCCGGGGTGCCGGCCGGGGGGAGCGGACCGCGCTGCTTGGATCTCCAGCCTGTGGGTGCACGGAGGCTACGCGAGGGAGCACGGAGGCCTGCGCAGAACGAGAGAGCTGACGCCGGGCCTGGTGCAGTTGGGAGACCAGGCCTGGCCCATGGGAGCATCACATCGGGGCAATCCACGAACGATAGACGGGCCCCCCTCCAGAGAAGTGGATATGCCAACCCTCATTCCGGGAGTGTGGGCGTAGAGGCCTATTGCTGCAGGAGGTGAGGCTGGGCAGTACAGAGGACGCTGCTTGTGACACTGATCCTGGCCCCTTCGGTCACAGTCGGGTGGCCCAGAACACGCGATACTGCTGGGAGTGCCTGGGTGCAGACGAGTGGGGTACTGAGCGCGGCCACCGGTAGAGGTGGTCGTTGAGAGTGGAGACCGGCAGCCCGTGGAGGCGGCCCGACTAGGCTCGGGTGCGGCTTGTGGGCACGCTGTGTGTCTCACTGCTCCTCCCCTGGCTTGGGCCTACCACCCACCCAGCAATTTCATCCCCTCCTGCTTCCAGGACACAGGCCCCACTGCAAGCATCGGGAACCCACGGACTATATGGGGACCTCGGGACGGTGAGCCCAACCTGCAAATGCTGGATCCGTAGCGCGGAGCGGGCTCCGAGTGGTCCTACGCCATGACTGCGCGACGCACTAACAGGAATGAGAGGGTCTTCTTGGCGGATCGATAGGGCGCCCCCCGACTGGAACACGGACCCAGCAACCCACCGGTGGCCGCACTATGTCCTCTACCCGAGGGAAGAAGGACAAGACGTTGAAAGAACTCTTCGCTCGGCCCCAGGGCAGCACCACGATGGATCCCTCGTCCCAGAAGGAATCTGCCTCAACGCAGGGGGGATAGCACCACGGGGAGCCGGTGACACGTGCCTTCCTCGAATCCCTTTTCACGACTCTTCGCGAAGACCTGCAAACAGTTAAACGAGATCTCACGTCCGAAATTAAGGACATTCGGCGGGATGTGGATGGAATAGGAGGGCGGGTTGCTGCACTGGAAGATAAGGGAGATAATAGAGACGCTGAAATGACGCCCCTGCAACAAGAAGTTATTTGCATCCACAATCAGCAGGTGGACCTGCAAACTCATCTCGAAGACCTCGAAAACCGCTCCCGCAGACACAACATTCGGATCCAAGGAGTGAAAACTGGGGAAGAGGCCGGGGACATCTTTGCCTACACAAGAGACCTTTTCAATCATATTCTTGGCAGCCCTTCGGACACGGACATTAAGATTGACAGAGCGCACAGAGTTGGCCTCCCCCGCTCAGACAAAGCCCCTCCTGCGGACATATTGGTCTGCGTACAGGATTTCCGCACGAAGGAAGAGATTCTCCGCAGGGCCCGGCCCATGCACCCGATCGACTTCAGGGGTCAGGCTCCCACCCTGTACCAGGACCTTGCCGCCCTCACTTTGCAGCAGCGCAAAACCTTCCGGCCCATTACAACGCATCTACGCCAACGCGGCATCTCCTACTCTTGGGGCCACCCGTTCCGGCTCATCTTCAGCCTGGATAGCAAGCTCTACCAGGTGCGCTCCCTCTCCGAGGCCTGTCAGCTGTTGGGCATCGACGTTCCTGAAGAAGACGATGGGAACAGCAGTTCTACTCATGGGGCCGGGGACTCGCAGCCACAATGGCGGCAGCAGGGTCGCAGACGACGTCCACGACGACCAGATCCAGCAGAGATCACGAAGGAGAAGCAGGCAGTCCTGGAGGCTCTTCCGGAGGCACTGGCAAAAACTCAAGTCCCGTGAGCATTTACAATGATGTTGGTATATGGCCCTCTTATACAGTATTTGGACGGGCGGGACGGGGGGACAATCTTGGCCACATTATGGACCTCTTATGGACTGCTCACCAGTTGTCCATCGACAACGTACTATATCCTGAATACTTCTTTGTTATTTGTAGTGTTGTTCTGTTATCTTCTTTGGGGTTTCTTTTTGTTTCCTTCTCCCTTTTTAGGTCTCGCCTGAGCCAGCGCGCATGCGTTGCTCTGCGAGGCATTTAGTAAGGGCTTTTGAACTCTGAACACACGCTCGTGCGTGTGCTTTTTTTTTTTTAATCACCCGCAATTGGCCTTTGCGTGCGTCTTTCTAAGAAAGACAGCACGCAATTGGTCCAAGGTGGGTGCATGTCCCGCCTTCTCTGTCCCCTGGCCTAGGGTGCTCGGGAGCGAGCAGCAGCGCCATCTGTTTCCAATTATCGCGCCCGCGTTAATTGGAAACAGATGGCGGTCAGCGCTGGTCGCGCTGGTTATCTTGTTTTTTTTGGTTACTTGAAGGTATGGCAGGCATTCAACCTCTTCTCTGCGGTGCTGTCTGTTGCTGCGCACATTTTCTGCACAAATTGATTTATCACTTTCTTACTGCCAGAGCCTTTCTTCTCTGTATGTGGCAGGAGGCCCCCCATTTGATCAGCAAACTGAGGAACTGCTTCAAGCGGGCCCAGTGCACTTCCTGGCCATATGTGAAGTATCAGATCACCGTTCTAACAAACAACAACAAAATCCCGGCATCTCCACCGCAGCTAAGAATGCTGCGCACGCCCTGGGGCAGTTGTCGTTCAATGTGCAGCTGCTCTATACTTGAGACAAGCCAAGCTGCACCTCTCACCCCCGCATTCTTCCTTGCAACAAACACCACGAGGCGCGGGGCAAAGATGGGCTTCTCTGGTGCTGCTGGAAAACGAAAGGCAACGAAGTTAGCATTGCTGCCTTCGCTACATAATGTTCTGTGTCGTACATCTGTTGCAGGTTTCCTTGACGCAAGATATGAAACCAGACATCGTAGAAAGTAAAGTGAACAAGCATTGGCATTGCCAATAGGCCTGGCCTTTTATAGGTGAAAGCAATCTTTGTTGTAATTGATGTATGTTTTGTGAAATTGGGAGTGCGGGTACAGATTGCCTCCAGGGCCTGCAGCCAGTGAACAAGGTGAGGCGGCACCCAAAGTGGGTCAAGCAAGTAGCTACCACAGTTGTGGTCGTGCAGTTCAATCAGTAGCCCACAGAGGAGAGCTCTGCCCAAGGGTCAGCCATTTTACTTACAGAGCCAGGAAGGGAGAGAAGAAGCCTGAAGATTACCGCTTTGCTGCAGCATTTTATGGTGGGCCAGGTCATGCCATGGTTGGCTTGAAATCACCTGACTAAATGAGGGTGGCCAGCTCAACAAGTGAAATAAATAAAGGGTTACTATGCATGTTGCAAATTCACAATTTCATCATGCAGATAGACGATAAACTTGCAAGCTTTATTAACTGCATATTTGTACTACTTTTACTAGCATTCAGTTCTTAAGCAATAAGAAAGCCCATTCTTCTATCAAGCCCGTTAGCGAAACATGTGACATTTGTAGATCACTGCATACATGAATTTAGCGTTTAGCTGTGCGTCTTCACAAAAAAATGAATGCGGTGTTTCCTTCACAATATAAGAACTGAAAAGGAATAATAACACGAGGATAAGTAAAAATCAACACGGTACACAAAACAAGAGGGCTCTGCATTTTAAAACTAAATTTACTGCCTTCACCAATAGCTGCTCCAACGACACCACATGACAGTGACCCGAAGGTCATCAGAGGAAGGGACGTGCAAGTGATCACATTTGTATAGCAACACAAATACACTTCACATAATACCACTCAGTACCACATAATTACACGTCACATAATTACACTCTATTCAATGCAACATAAATACACTCCACATAATAACACTGTGCCACATAATTACATGCCACATAATTACACTCTACTCAATGCAACATAAATACACTCCACATAATACCACTCAGTGTGACATAGTTACACGCCACATAATTACACTCTACTCAATGCAACATAAATACACCCCACATACCACTCACTACCACATACTTACAAGCCACATAATTACACTCTACTCAATGCAACATAAATACACTCCACATTATACCACTCAGTGCCACATAATTACACGCCACATAATTACACTCTACTCAATGCAACGTAAATACACACCATATAATACCACTCAGTGCCACATAATTACATGCCACATATTTACACTCTACTCAATGCAACATAAATACACTCAACATAATACCACTCAGTACTACATAATTACACGTCACATAATTACACTCTATTCAATGCAACATAAATACACTCCACATAATACCACTGTGCCACATAATTACACGCCACATAATTACACTCTACTCAATGCAACATAAATACACCCCACATACCACTCAGTACCACATAATTACACTCTACTCAATGCAACATAAATACACTCCACATAATATCACTCAGTGCCACATAATTACATGCCACATAATTACACTCTACTCATTGCAACATAAATACACTCCATATAATACCACTCAGTGCCACAGAATTACATGCCACATATTTACACTCTACTCAATGCAACATAAATACACTCCACAAAATACCACTCAGTGCCACATAATTACATGCCACATATTTACACTCTACTCAATGCAACATAAATACACTCAACATAATACCACTCAGTACTACATAATTACACGTCACATAATTACACTCTATTCAATGCAACATAAATACACCCCACATAATACCACTGTGCCACAAAATTACACGCCACATAATTACACTCTACTCAATGCAACATAAATACACCCCACATACCACTCAGTACCACATAATTACAAGCCACATAATTACACTCTACTCAATGCAACATAAATACACTCCACATAATATCACTCAGTGCCACATAATTACACGCCACATAATTACACTCTACTCATTGCAACATAAATACACTCCATATAATACCACTCAGTGCCACAGAATTACATGCCACATATTTACACTCTACTCAATGCAACATAAATACACTCCACATAATAACACTGTGCCACATAATTACACTCTACTCAATGCAACATAAATACACTCCACATAATACCACTCAGTGTGACATAGTTACACGCCACATAATTACACTCTACTCAATGCAACATAAATACACCCCACATACCACTCAGTACCAAATAATTACAAGCCACATAATTACACTCTACTCAATGAAACATAAATACACTCCACATAATATCACTCAGTGCCACATAATTACACGCCACATAATTACACTCTACTCAATGCAACATAAATACACTCCACATAATACCACTGTGCCACATAATTACATGCCACATAATTACACTCTACTCAATGCAACATAAATACACTCCCACAAAATACCACTCAGTGCGACATAGTTACACGCCACATCATTACACTCTACTCAATGCAACAAATACACTCCACATACCACTCAGTACCACATAATTACACACCACATAATTACACTCTACTCAATGCAACATAAATACACTCCACATAAATGCACTCTATGCCACATACCACCAATCAACTTAAATGCACTCCACACCATGACACAATTTCACTAAGCATAATTTCACTCAACACCACAGTTCCAGGCCACACAATTCAACTCCACACATTTCCAATATACACCACATAATTACACACCAAACAACATATTTCAATTCCACAACTCCACAATACACAACATACCTCCAATCCACACCATATAGTGGCACCACCTGAGCACCAAACATCACTCACCACCACCATTTTGCATCAGCGCACCACCTAAGCATCACCTAAACTTCACCTAAGCATCACGTTAGTCTGCCCTCGGAATCTGGCATCTGTTGATTTTCCCCTAGTGTCCGTCCTCTGCTCGTGTTGTAATTAAATTTCTGTTTTACAACCTCCACTCCCCCGTTATTTAGATCCTGCTCCCCCATAACAAAAAAATTTATAACAAACAAGCATGACAACAGGCAGGAAGAAGTTGCCAGCAGTGCAAGTACAAAAAAACTAGAAGACATTTTTTATGTTAAAATGTTTTTTTAATCAGGTTGTTCAGTTGTATATAATGTCGTCTTGGTTTGTATAAAGGTAATAAAAATGCTTAACACTTTTTATTATAACTTTTCAACATGATGCACAGCAGCCACAATGCTCTACAACATAGCCAAAAGTTCTGGCTAAACACATAAGGTCCCAAAGGCGAGACCTATTGGCTATGCCAATGCTTGTTGTTATTGGGGTCCCCTGTTCACTGCTCTCGGGTCCGCATGGGCCTGGCGATGGGATACATAGCTCACTCCACACCCACACACTGGCCAGGTCGCACGGATCCGGTATTGGGTCCCTGTATTCACTTCTCGACACTAGACCACTAGATGCCCCCCTAACCTTAGGATCCTCACGTTTAACGTGAGGGGCCTCAACAACCCAGTCAAGCACAAGGCGATACTCTCCTACCTGGAGAGTACTAGGGCAGACATATGCTTGCTACAAGAGACGCACCTGCTTGCACGGGACTGCCACCGACTCAAATCTCGTCTGTTTCCCACACAATTTTTCTCGTCGGGGGCTTCCAAGTCAGCGGGGGTGGCGATCTTAGTTTCCAGGGCTTTCCAGGGGAGGGTGGGGCAGAAGGTAGCGGAGATTAAGGGATGGCTACTGACTTACCAGTTCCATATCGGGGGGCACACTCTAGTTATTGGGTCTCTGTATGCGCCCAATGAGGGCCAGGAGCGATTTATCCACAAGGCTCTATCGGAGGCTACGGCGACAGTTGAGCGCAAGATTTTACTGGGGTGCGACTTTAACCTTGTCCTGGACAACTCCCTCGACAGGTCAGCACAGCGTTTCGGTCAGACAGGTGCACTTTCCTCTGCAGGGTTAGCCAGATTGAAGGACTTAGGCCTGATAGACCTTTGGCGGTGTCTCCATCCTCAACTTAGGGAATACTCTTATTACTCTAATGCTCACAAAACGTATGCCAGGTTGGACTACCTGCTGGGCTCCGAGGCCCTCCGCGCTTACACTTCAGCCGTAGACATTATGGTAGCATCACTTTCGGACCACGCTCCAGTGGTAGCCGCCTTCACCTTCCCTCCCTCCCCGTGCCCCAAATGACAGTGACGCCTCCGGGACACCCTCCTGCACCGCCCGGCTGTGGTCGAGCAAGTACAGCGTGCCATTGAGGACAACCTTTCGCACAATGATAATCCTGACACCCTACTAGTTACGCAGTGGGAGGCACTTAAGGCGGTGATTAGGGGGAGCTAATAGCCATTTCGGCGGCTGATAACGCAGAACGCCGACGAAAGAGGGAGGAGCTCACGCAGAAAACAAGGGAATTAGAACAAATGCATCAGCGGACAGGAGCTCCTAGGATCTGGCGCCAGCTGACTAATGCTCGGACGCAACTAGTGGCCCTAGATCAGGATAGGGCGGCATACGCAGCCTTACGGCTACGCCACTCATTCTATGTTGGGGGGACAGATGCGGGCAGTTGTTAGCGCATAAGTTACGCGAGACCAGACAGGCGCAGGGGGTGCAGGAGATCCGAGGCCGGACCGGGAGCCTGGTCACAGAGGACGCAGCTATAGCTGAAGCATTTCGAGACTTCTATGCCCAGCTATATGCGGGACAGAAGCTGGAGGAAGCGGACAGGGATGCGTATCTTGCAGAGGTGCAACTCCCTACCCTGGCCTCGACCCACTCGGAACAGCTAGAGGGGGACATTCGAATAGACGAAGTCATAGCGGCTATATCCAGACTCCAATTAGCCAAATCCCCCGGACCAGACAGTTACACCGCGGCCTTTTACAAACAATTCTGCCCTACGCTGGCACCACTTCTGACCAGGCTTTTTAATTCCTTTGCATCCCCCGGGGCCATTCCCGAATCTATGCTTGAGGCAGCCATAGTAGTAATTCCTAAGCCTGGAAAGGACAAAACCAGCTGCGGGGCATACCGCCCCATTTCCCTCTTGAATATAGATTTAAAATTATACACGGGGATCTTGGCGCGTCGATTGGCCATTCACATGCCAGGAATGATTGACCCAGATCAGGCGGGATTCATCCCGCACAGGCAGACGAGTGACAACACTAAGAGGGTCTTACACCTAATTGAGAAGGCGTCACGGATCCCGGGAGATTTCATGCTCCTCAGAATTGACGCGGAGAAGGCCTTCGACAGGGTCCACTGGCCTTATTTGGAGCAGGTGTTGACTCGCGCCGGACTCAGCGAGAAAATGAGGACCCGAATACTGAACTGCTACCATTCTCCCACGGCGTCCATTAGGGTAAATGGGCACACCTCGACATCGTTCCTCATAGGCAGAGGCACACGGCAGGGGTGCCCCCTGTCATCCCTGCTCTTTGCAATGTACATGGAGCCGCTGGCCCAAAGTGTTAGGGACCACCCACAAATCACTGGAATCCGACTTGGAGGGGACGTCCACGTCATAAGCTTGTATGCGGACGATGTGTTGGTCACCCTTTCGGACCCTGAGGTATCTCTGGGGGCTTTCCTGATGGAACTTGATTCATTTGCGCGGGCCTCGGGGTTCAAGGTCAACATCGGAAAGTCTGTGGCTCTCAACCTCTCGCTGCCACCACACATGCTGGCCCGCCTCCAACGGCGGCACCCAATACAGTGGTCAGAGGACACTGTCCCCTATTTGGGAATCCAGTTGGCACCTACCCTACAAACTATAGCAACGGTTAATTATGCCAGGTTGATCACTCAAATCCGCTCCGATCTGAGGCAGTGGAAGCATTACCCTATCTCGTGGTTAGGGAGAATAAAAGCTGTTAAAATGACCATCTTACCCAATATCCTCTACTTGTTTCAGACGCTCCCTCTGCAGCCCCCAGTGGGATGGCTAAACCGGCTACAGTCGGAACTCTCTTTTTTCATATGGCAGGGCCGTAAGCCACGGATGAAGAAGATCCTTAGCACTCTCCCACCCACCGCAGGCGGGCTGGGGGTCCCTGACATTCACCTTTACTACAAGCCGCGCAGCTGCGCCACTTAGTTGAATGGAACCGCACTGAGTCTGAGAAACACTGGCTCTTTCAGGACCGGGCGGTGGCTGGCACGTCGCTCAGAAAGATCCCCTTTCTGAAGAAACCGCACAGACCCACTAACCTATACGCTTCCCTCATCACACGATCTACATTAACGGTTTGGGACCAGGTCAACACGAGATACGGGCTGACTACCTTTCCCTCTCCCCGCTCTTCGACAACCCAGAATTCGGTCTGGGAATGGGCGAGACCACCTTCCCACACTGGCGTGTTGCGGAGTGTTGCGCCTTGGGTCATCTATATGATGAACAAGGGGTGATCTCCTTTCCACAAGTTAGATCTGAATATGGAATCCCAGAATCAGAACAGTTGCGCTATCTGCAACTCCAACACTGGGCATCACACCCAGACAACAAATCGCAGGCGCAGAGACACCTTACCCCTTATGAACATTGGCTCCTCACACGTACATCAGACAAGAAACTAATCTCTGACCTATACAAGATGCTCCTTACACGCTATACACACACGTACAACGCTAGTCGCACGCGCTGGGAGTAAGACCTAGGTCGAGCACTCAGTAGCAAGGAGTGGGAGGGGGCATACTATAGAGCATGGCACACGGCCAGCAATATGGGCCTAACCGAAACATTAACCAAAATAGTCACCTACTGGTACTATACCCCGGAGCGGATTCACAAGGTAGACCCCACACAAAGCCAGGACTGCTGGAGGGGTTGTGGGAAACCTGGTACGCTAGTCCACCTGCTTTGGGATTGTGAGTATTTACACCATTACTGGACCCAAATCCTGGCGGAAGTTGACCAACATCTGGATACTGAACTGCCAAGACTCCCTGCCTACATCCTTTTGGGGGTGCCAAATCCCCTAACATACCCCCTTAAGTCTAAAAGAGGACGCCAAATTGCGATAGCCTTGGGGACGGCCATTCAAAACATCATGTTGCATTGGAAAACACCCCGCATCCCCACACACACAGGCTGGCTTCAACGCTTATGGAATGTATTAGGGATGGAGAAGATTTCCCTTACACTAGCGGGGAAAGGTTCGACCTTTGGAGAATTGTGGCAACCATTCCTGAACATACTCGTCCAAGAGTTTCGGGAACTCACGTGCCCCAGATACCTGCGCCTATTACGGCTGACCGCACCTGACACCACTACCATTCAGCCGGTTACCCAACAACAATAAGACACACTTGCTCCACAAGGGATCTTTAAGTTACAGTGAACGGGGGTAGGGGGGGGGGGATGTTTTCATTCCCACTGTTTTACTTTACTTGTTGGTACCTTGGTATATCAGCGACCTGGGCTCAGCGCAGCCCCTGCTTGATTACTCTATGTAATGTACATCGGCAGCCAGCTGTTAAATCAATAAAAAGATATAAACCTAAAAAACATCTTATATCCCCAATACACAACTAATCCTTGAATCATAAAAATCCCTTTCTACCCCTAAACTCTACCCATCCTTGAACCCTAAAAACTCCTGATTTCTCCTAAAATGTACCCAACCCTAAACCCTAAAATCCTTTTACCACCATTTAAACCCAAACTTAAAAATAAAACCATATACCCATTTAATAATTTAAATATTTTAAAATACTTCGTATTAATTAATATTCCATTTGTATTACCGTAATGTTATTTTTTATCAAATTGTTTTTATTTTATTAATATATTATGTTAGAAGCAAATACATATAAAATTATTTTAATCATGCATTTTAAACATACATTTTTTAAATTTAAAGTCACCTTTCTTCATTATTATATATGCATATATGTTTTCTATATACATATACAAAATTATATATATGCACACACACACATATATATATACACACACACACACACAAATATACACACACAAATATATATAGATATATATCTATATATATATATATATATATAGAGAGAGAGAGAGCGATACATATGTAATGGGGTAAAGGAGATGATTTTAAACAATTAGAAAATAAATAACATGCAAAATAAAGACCTATGAAGTAAAATAAGACACAAAGTGTACTTACCAGCAATGCAATAACTCGATGTCAAAACTGCGAAGTACTGGTAGCATACCCCCAAAAGAGCCTATGGCTGAAGTGGATTGACTCTCTGCCCCATACTGTATGCTGTGAGAAATCAAATGTGAATGCCAGATGTACAGACTAATGGATGAAGAGGGCCGACGTAAAGTCCTTCTATATGTATAAATACATATTGCTTTATATGATTTTATACTACAAGTTAAAGCTATCTCTAGGCCAGGCATAAAAATGGACTGACTGGCTTCTAGGCTGGCTTTAGCCACGTTTGCCAGGTATAAACTTTTCCTATTTGGCTACATTCAAAGCATATTGATTGTTTAGTCCTTCCACCAGTGAGATTGCAGCTGTAGTGAGTTATACCACTGAATGGATGGCATCTTTCTGAAAAAACACAGGAAGTAAACTATGGACTTGTTATTCCTTCACAAGCAAAGGTTTGCGATGCGAGGCGAGTGTTTAACACATTTTACCCATCTGTTCTGACACTGGTGTCTGTTCTCTGCACAACACCCATCTGGGTGAAAATAAGAACTTTGATATTAATGAACAATAGTCGGTGGACAGATTTCTCCAGATGTCTCTGCTGTTTGCTGGGCTCAGGGTTACACTTTTGTTGATGCATGTGAACAACTTGCTGGTTCCTTCAAGGGAAAGAGACTTGACAGATGTGTCCATAGCTCTACAATAGTGTGGCAGCCCATTTTAAGGATAAGATTTTGAAGATCGCTGTTTGTTTTAATTCCACCGAGGACTGTCCCCCATCAGAAGAAGAGGAAGAGACATTTAATATAGCCTACCCGGCCACTTTATCCGTTTTCTCTCCTATCTCACTTAGGAAAGTTAAGCAGCTTCTTCTACAATCCTGCTCTCCGGACGATCCATGACCTCCCAGAATTTTGCAGTTAGTTCCGGATCAGATTGCCTTCTTTTTGGAGAAAGTCTACAATCAAATTCTTTTAACAGACATCTTTCCTCAATCTTGGAAAGAGGCTATAGTGGTCCCCCTTAAAAAGAAGCCCCATGGTGACTCTGAAGATCTCAATAATCTACGTCCTATCTCTCTTCTTCCTGCACCAGCTAAGAAATTGGAAAAATATCTCAATCAGGAACTGTTAGCATTTATAGCATCCCAGGATCTCTTACATCATTAACAGAATGGGTTTCGGGGTGGCGACAGCATGGAATCTGCGCTGTTGGCAGCAACAGATCTCATTTGGTGCCAAGTTGATCAGGGAGGGACTGCCATCTTGGTGGTTTTGGACCTTCAGCGGTGTTTGACACAGTGCCCCCATCACGCCTGGTTTACAGACTTCGCCAGGCAGGGTTGAGAGGCACCGCTCTGGCCCTGTTGTAGTCCTTTATCACAAACAGATCTCACACTGTGAGCTGTGGTCAGTTTAGGGAAAACCTTTTCCAGCTACCCTGTGGGGTGGTGCAGGGGTCCTCTCTCAGCCCGATGCTGTTCAACTTGTATGTGGCCCCTTTAGCCAAGTGGATCAGGTCTTTCGGTTTTAGTGTACTTTCATATGCAGATGATACACAAATTCTTGTATCCATGTCCGGCGATATTCCAGAGGTGGCTGTGAGGTTTAAACACTGTATAATTAACATTAATAGCTGAATGAAACAGAACTGGCTTAAATTGAATACAGATAAGACAGAAATCTTGATTTTCAGAGCGCAAATGTCTGTATGGTCTGAATTGTGGTGGCCAGAGTCTTGTGGCCCTTTTCCCTCTCCTGTTACAGAGGTAAAAAAAAATTAGTGGTGTACTTTGACACCTCTCTTTCCTTCGACATTCATCCAAAAGGACGGTGAGCTACTGTTTTTACATCATCCAAACTCTTAGAAAGGTTTTTCCTTTTATTCCCACTGAGCTTAGCGTTGCAGTGGTCATCACACTTATTATTTCATGCATTGACTACTGCAGTTCTCTGTATTTAAATATTAACATAACCACGCTTATCAAACTTCAGACTATCCAGAATGCGGCTGCTCAGATTGTCCTGGATATTCCCCAACGCTTGTCAGTCAGAGAGTGCATTTGTTCACTACTCTGGTTGCTGGTCAGGAAGCGTGTGATTTTCAAAGCTCTCTGTCTAGATCATACTGCTCTCTTCCGTCAGGGCCTGATGCACCTGCTAATGGCTTTCCACTGGTATACACCTAATAGACAACTAAGGTCTGCCTCTCTCAGGAAAGTGCAGATACTGAGATTTCATAAAGCCAGGTTGGGGTGGACAATCCTTTCGGGTAGCTGCTGCCAAGCTATGTAATACTCTTCCCACCCATATTGCTAGTCTTTCCTCCCACATCGCCTTCTGCAAGCAGATGAAGACCTTGCTTTTCTCCTTTCCGTGATGCTAGTTATGGTCATCTCTCCGGTAGTTGCTTTTCATCAGGTAGCACTTTGACACCCTCAGGTATAATGCGCTTTACAAATCTCTCAAAATCAAATAGTGCGAGGCTTGATACTGTCAACTGTGGTTGTTGACGGACTCGAACATTAACAAATGTGTGGAGTAGGTATCTTGAATCCTTTATGATCTGGGACTCATCTCGCTCTCTCTTAAAAATCAAATCTGCTCGTTGCTTCTCTCAACAATTTCACATGCAGTTAAAATGTCTACACATGATGACTGTAATCTGAAATGTTCGATTACTTACCTCAGGTATCAACATTCCCATTTACATTACTTAGGTCTAAGCGCTCACCAAATGAAAATAAACAAATTAGTCAAATAACATATTCCTCATTTTCTCCCAGTAGGGTGAGATTTCCATTGTGGTGAGAGTGTAACAGGTGCTAGTATGAGCCTCGTGCTTAACGCATCCCATCTCACTGCCTAGAGTGCAGCACTTTCATGTTCAGACTCTGAATATGGATTAAAATGGAAGAGTCCAGTAAAGAGGTGATCGAGTATCAGACCTGGTTGCTAATTAGATAATTTAGGGAATAAGATATTAAACATAGCAATGCTATATAACATATCACATTTGTTATTTTTAGAGTGTCACACATAGAACACCCTCTGGGCTTCCAGAATAAGAACAGACACAAGATATAATACGCTTTTTTGTGCAACCAATTTGGTTTCAGTATACTGAAAGGCCTGAGGGCGGTCCAGGCCAGGAGACAACATGAAGACCTATACAAAAGATACTGTTGGATTCTTATAACAAGGCACCACTAAGCTTAGAGTAATGTTTCATATATAAAAATGTTCTCTTTTTCACCCTGCCAATAAATACAGTCCCATCTAACCTTCATCCCAGCCTGTGCCTTCCCCTTAAAGCTAAACCAGATTCATAACCACTGTCAGAGGTTGGGCTGACAGATAAATTAATCTTCACTTCATGAGTACATCCCAGACGTCCGGGCTTGCTGAGCTGGCCCTAACAAGCGCTGGGTCGCCACAAGCTGTCATTTAAGGTTGATGTTTCTTTGACTGGAGATGAATTATTCTGTCATGGGAATCTCTCCCTGTCAGAGGGTGGGGTCTGGCTCCGGGTTGGGATGGTTTCACGGGTTACACTCTCCTTGAACAGGCTATCTAATAAACTCTGCAGTAAACTGCCTCGAGGAAAGAATTGAAATGGTTTTCCGAGATGCACGTGTTAGGGAGCAGGCAACAGAAAATATATGCATAGATGGTGCTTTACATTTTATATTGTACTCCAACCCAGGGGAAGTGAAGTACTAAAACACAGACTATGGCACTGAGGTGGAGGTAGCCTATGGAGTGGGATACTAGGCAATTCTCAGTTACACACACAGCATGCTTTACAAGGTCATTGTTTTGTCACAACATGTGGGAAGGAGTGAATACATGTATTTAGCACATAGTGCACACTTAATCACTTCTAGGTATTTGTATGTGGGTGAAAGACAGATCAGTTTTGTAAAAGCAACGAAGAAGCTACTTTCTTAGCAGGTGGGGGGGGGTCATGGGGGATGTATGATTATGTTTCAAATAGCATGTATACCTTCGGGTATGTAACAGACAAATGGAGTGAGGAGAAATGTAAAGAAGAACATATCAGTGAGAGGAACGCAGTGCAGGACGATTCAAAGGAGGGTGTGCATAATATGCTTTGCTCATACATCATTCAGTAACAGCTTAGAATTACAAGTGAATGAATATATTTGGCTTCTAGAGCTACTTTCTATGTTGTGCACAATATAGAATTTAAATGTCAGTTATTCGCTACCCAGACATATGAGCAACGAAAAACATCTGTTTCCAATGGTTTTAATTCGGGCGAGGAAGATGTTGCTTCCCTGTCTCCTCCCACATTTCAGAAGGGCTCCAAAGACACAAGAAAAGTGAAGGAAGGGCAGGTGTGGATCCTCCACCTTCTCAGGCCTCCTGGGGCCCCAGGAGGGGGTGGAATGTCAGTAGACTAACTAACCATCTTCCACGCCTTCTCCAGCTTCCCTCAGGTCTCCTTAGCCCAAAGGGGGGAGGTGAAATGGAGCGTAATGATGTGCCTTGGCCGCACGCGCTCTACCTGCCTCTTGTTGGTCTGTACAGACCCGACTCAGCCATGCACACCAGGTGGGTCTGCCATGCACACCAGTGGCTGTGGCAGAGTTTCTGTCAGGACAGCACTTGCAGCACAGCACTTGCACTTTGCTCTCTTCTAGAGGAAAAAGGTGTCCCGAGAGGGAGGTCGAAAAAAGTGGCAGGATGCAGTTATTTTTAAGCATTTTAAGTTAAGGCCAGTGAGGAGTAGGTGAAGGTAGCAGCACATTCGGTTTATGTTTTACAAAGGAAGAGGAGGAGGAGGAGAAAAGCCATAGTGTGTATGGCCCCCAATGATCCCTTTCCTCCTGGTCAACTGATTCATGGGGTTGCCTTACAGGGGTGGTGCACAAAAGGGTGAGGAGGGGGTTATAGAGTGGGTGATTAGGTTGTAGGGCAGGGGTGGGCTACACAAAATACTATTGTAGATGGGGTAGATGTATAGAACAAAGAGTTTTGACCTTGGTGTTCAAAGTGGCATCATAGACAACTCAAGCTTTGCTCTCATTATATATGATGTCACCCAGAACACTGTTTTGGAAATTAGCCCTTTACTGATATCTATCCATCTAAAATATCCATCTTTTCCGATAGTGGGATGCTGCTTTGATTTGAGGTGAGGTGTGAAGAATGCATGGTATTGCATTTTTTTTTAAAACAACCTGGGCATGATGGCAGTAGGTTTCCAAGGGAGGATGGCACAATGCCAGGTATTAATTTGTTTTATATTTTGGGGAGAAGGGGGGGGGGTTGATGGGAATGACTGATGGCGATAGGGAAGATTGTGATAGGGAAGAGACCAAAGGATTTTGGAGTGTGATGTGTGGCTCACACAGGAATGCTATCCCATTGTACCTCTACTTCGTGGCATTATGTTACAGGGGGTGTTCAAGGAGGGCTGTACACAGAAATCTAGATTATCAGTATGTTAGGGGTTTTACACCTCAGGGTTTAAAGTGACTTCACAGACATCTCATGCTTCGCTCTTGTCCTTCGGATGTAAATTTTAACCCCTCAGTGGAATATAACATTGCTGTTATTAGTACACATTTATAATTCTACATGTTGCATGTGGCAGACATTATACAAAATGACACTTCTAGCAGCCTTTGGTGATTTCATACCATCGTTTGCCATTTCAATTCGTTT
This sequence comes from Calotriton arnoldi, assembly GCA_963921515.1. Classification (NCBI taxonomy): domain Eukaryota; kingdom Metazoa; phylum Chordata; class Amphibia; order Caudata; family Salamandridae; genus Calotriton; species Calotriton arnoldi. Next base: position 28,611 of record CAWUFW010005615.1, read on the forward strand.
TAGCAATCAAATACAATGACATCACAGTGGCTATAGCTGCACAGCACAGCTAGATTCATGTGCATTAAGTGTGCTCTGAAAAAGGCTGTGTGGAACAAAGATGGGCAACAGGCAGGGAATGTACATGATAAACTTAAATATGTGTATCAAAGTTTAGGCCTGGGCGGTGAACTCCGCTCCGTTTGCGGAGTTTTCAGAGTTTTCCTCACTCTGTGCTCCGCGGAACACGCAGAGTGCCGTATGCAGAGCAGGGATTTTTCCTCGCTAGCGCGATTTCTCAACGCAGGCGGTCGCGGATGGTCACTAACGCTTGCATTGAGAAACCTGTTCACGTTGAGGAAGCTGCTGCTTGAGTACAACTTCTACTCGAGCGGCAGAAAGAAGCAATACCCTCTTGAGATGCGCGTGGTCCCGTCCGCGCTGATTTTGCAGTGTGGGACAAACACCCGCGCTAGAAATCAGAGCGATAAGTGCAACGTAATGCATTCCGCCGCTTGTGGAACTCCGCGTAGCACGGCGGAGTTTTTTTGTCACTTCGCGGAGTTCCACTAACTCCGCCCAGGCCTAGTATCAATAAGGGGATATTTTCCACTAGAGGGTTCTCGTTGTCTGTAATGTGATTACGAACCCTATGAAGAAAGCAGCCTCATCATTGATACCTTTCCATGTACAATTATATGTTTTACATGAAACCATGCAGGCCATCTTTGTTACATAATGCATTGGTGAACAATTGAAAATGGTGCATGTTGTAAGTGTGGAGGTCTACTCGTAAGTAGTGTTTGGACAGGTGGGATATATATGTGGCAAACAATGAATAAACATTATCTTTCAATGGCTCCAGTCTGGCGAGTTGAGCTGTGTTAATGGCGTGATGCTTATATGAGCTAGGCAGTTTTCAGTGGCCTTCAAAGAAATCGAAATTTAAAAATGTTATTTAACACTTTTGTTCCTAAAGTGCAAGGCATACAAAGTAAACTGCTCAAAAATCTTGCCCTGAAGAGTTCCAATAAAAAAACGTGATGATGGGTGACAATTAAACATCTATGGAAAAAGTGAATAATGGTAAAGTGCAAGAAGATTTAAAGTGCCAATGTATGTTTTGTGAAAGGTACATTTTAATTCACCAAGAAAATTACTGATTAAGCAGAGTCCATGTCCAAATGTCAATCATCATTGCTGTTTTCAAACGTGTCTTTTCATAGGTCTACACTGAAGTATTGGCAGAAGCCCTCTACAAAAGTGTCAGAAGAGATTCCGGTTCTTGGGCTAGTGCTCCCCAAGGACTATGCTCATTCAAATTGCCTCACCTCAATGATATGAGGTGGATATGGGCAACCTCTATCCTAACCCATGAAATGTAAGAGCTAATTTGTCAGCTATATCATCAGAGATCCAGACCCCCATTCCTATATATACCTAGATAGTCTCACAGTCTTGAACGACTTCAAAATTCTCATGTTGCACAGGATATACAGGCCTTTGGCCCCTCTCGTGTTTCTTTCGAATAAATAACTTCCAATTCGGATCTCCTAATTGGTGACTAGAGAAAATGTCCTTTCATAACACACAGCGGAAAGAATTTATAGGAACTTTTTCATTCTGTAGCACCCTGTACTTAACTTGATCTCTCTTGCTTTCTAAGCAACTCCGAAGAAGACTGCTATCACCTTTGTAATCCCCGGTCCATTGTCTCCCAAAAGTAATCAGGTGCTGCAGAGTATACCAAGGAGCTGCCCAACTGTTTTATGCAGTTGAACTTCAGTCTTCCGAAATGGCATTTCTGGTCAAGCATGCAACTTTTGAAAATGCTTCATGACCGCACTGCACAAGGCCTTATGCATGGTGATGAGATTTTTAAAATGTATCCCTACACCATGGTGTGAAAACAATGTGCTTTTAAGGTGGCATCTTGAGGTCCTCCTCTGTCATAAGCTACAATTTAGCTACCTTTATTAATTTATTTAACTCTAATTTGCTTGTCAATTTCATTTCTGGGGGAAGACCTATGTAGCTTATTCGACAGTAGTCTTGTTGGGCCATGGGTATGAATCTAGTCCACTCTACATAAGTTTGGAGTGTAGTTTGGAAAGAGCTTTATAGGAAAAGGGCAATCGAAAAAGCCTTGCAGTCTTGACTAATGACTTGATTTGGGCTTCCATCACAGATTAGGCTTCGATTTTTTGCTCAGTACTACCCAATCCCAGAACTACTGTTTAAGATCAATTAAAAGTGTTAATGTCACCTCATCTAATAATACATGTGGTTATGGCATTTTCATACCATTGTGACGGCTGTCAGATTTGCTTCATGGCCATAGGCACTGGATTTTGCCACAAATCTGGAAATGCAGGCTTTTGAATTACAAATGTGGGTAAATATTATTAGAGGAATAATGCACAAGCTGCTTCAGTAAAAACATTGTAACTGGGAGATTGAGAAGATTTGATTGTGAATTGCTGACAAAGGGTTTTGCAGGAATAACTGGATGTGCACTTTGGTGGTGTCCAAGAACATACCTAAGCTCCCAGCCACTAAACTAATATCTTATATTTATTTGTAATTATCTAGAAGCATCTCAGCAAGAAATTCTGTAAAATAGTAATCAAAGTTAGTACATTTGGCCCTGGAACCGGGGGATTGGGCTGATGAGGGGCATAATCTTTATCACATATAAATAATATTTATTTCTTTATGTCTACAGATGTGGGCAACAGAATTGTCCTTTCGACTATAAATAATCTCTGCAGTGTGGCTTCTTTGATAACACTGTGCGCCTTGAAGCCGTTTTGTGTATAACTGTAGGCAGGTCATTTCACTTAGGTCAAGGGAAGCTGTTCAGATTCAAGGGACAAAGAAGGAAATAGCTCAAAAGAGGCTGCTGGAAAAGGGGGGTGGACTATGTTGAGGAGGTGCTAAGTGGAGGAGGGATTGGTAACACAGATGGTGCTACTGTTTGTAATATGTTGTGAACTACCTTGAAGACTAGCGTAAGGAATTTGAAGTGTGCTTAGTTTTATGCAGAGAGCTAGCTGACCTCACATAAAAAAGTTAAGGTGTGGGTAGTCGGTGCATGTTTAAGAGGGTTTGTCTGGCAAAACTGAAGGATGAGAAGGAGCAGATGATTTGGATTTTTTCGACAAGTGGGTGGAAGGAGAACCTAAAGGAAGAGTTTATTTTGCCAAATTAGGTCAGGATGAGCTGAAAGAGGATGAGGCGCCATAACTGTCTTTCTGGAGGATGACAGGAGTGAACTTGTAGGAGCACTGAAATTTCAAAACGAGTTGTGAGAAAGATAGGAAAGTAACAAGGCAAGGTGAGTTGTAGAGTAACTCAAGAGGACAACGTGGAATTCAAGGTGAGTTGTTTAATGGCCCGGAAAAGAAATGGGTGTGTGTATGGGAAGTGGTAGTTGTGATGTGCTGTGCTGTGTTGATGAAGTCGAGATCTACATGTAGGCAGTCTCAATCAAATGCAGAGGATGATCCTCAAACTAGAAGTGGTCTACTACACAGTGGGCACAGAGGTAACATGTGAGGCAGCTGGACACATGGGAAATCCATCTTAGAGTGAGACCTTGGGAGTTGGAGAGAGTGGCAGAGTCAGGTTTATGTTTTTTTTGCGTAGAGTATTACTACCAATCTTTAAATGAAAAGGAGATAGGGGCCAAACAGAAGTGTTTTATTGAAAAGCTGGGTGTATTTTGCATTGGGCAAAGGATTTACACTGGCTTCCACTGAAACAGAGGATAGCCTTTAAGTCTATGTGTATTGTCTTTAAGGCCCTTCGGGGCTTGGGTCCTATGCCCCTACAACAGAGCCGAAAGAGATATACCCCAGGGAGATGCCTTTGTTCAGCTTCAGCAAACCTCATTTGTAATCAGATTCTGTAAGACCAGACAAGGCTGCAGAGCCTTTACAGTTAAAGCAGCCCAATTATGGAACAAGTTACCAGTTACTCTCAGATCATCAACTGATCTACTGCACTTTAGGAAGGCCTTAAAGACTTAGCTCTTCCCTAAGGGACCATATGGTCTTCTTTGTGCTCACTTTACAGCCGGTATGTTAAGAAGAAAGCTGGCAGCGCCAGGATATATGTAAGGTGACACTTTGAGCTTTATAAATGCAATAAATAAATCAGATTTAAAATTGGAGCAAACAGGACCTGCAATTGGTAATGGCTGCTCTAGTGATGGAAAATAATCTGGCTGGAGAGGAGAGTGGTGAGATTGAGAAGCTCAAGGTGGTGAGGTAGGGTGCACAGTTTAAATTAGGGAATGAGAGGTATGGTTCAGAAGACAATTTTGTGTCATGGGGTGTTTGGTTTACTGAGATCTTGAATGGAAATTAGGAAGCATAGTCACTAGCCATGAAAGAAGATTATGTGAGTGTTATGCAGTGTCAAGCAAAGGTGAAAGTGTGTGGTTCTGCCAATTACCAAGGATAGATGTAGCATGAAAAACGGCTTTGGAACTATGTAGCTTTGGCTTGGTCAAGGGCTACATTATGGGAAGAGAGTTACAGCTTGTGAGTTGTTAGGTTGCCAGTGGTGTAGTATGTAAGTCACCTTGGAAGGCTAAAGCAAACAATAGTTCTTAGTGTGTGGATGGCAGTGGTGATCTACATTGGGCGCTCCCTACAAGAAGCCCACAATCAGACTCAGGCATTGGTCGAAGTGGGCGGGATCGGCAGGGCACGGCGTGCCCCTACTTCTTTAATTTCAAAGATCCCGTTCCCCTACATTTTTATCTGAAACATGCGTCCCAGGATGGCAGAAATAGCCAAGGCCTATAGATAAGGCTTGGCGTTTGTGGCCGTTCGGGGAAAGGCGGGTGAGCAGAGAAGGAAAAGAACTCTGTCTTTTCCTTCTTGCCCAGAGAAGACAAGGCCAGTGTCTACTTCTGCTCTAGCGCTGGCAGCTGCCCCCCTCTCTTTCTTCCTTTCTGTCTGGCTCCTCCTCACTTACTGAAAACTGTGACTTCAAGAAACGGTTCTCGCCTTCTCTTTCCTGTAAAATGGATCCAAATAAGAAAAACACTTTTGCTGCAAACATTGTCTTTTTCTAACATTTTTCTATTCCAAAGTGCAGCTTCGGGATAGAAGAAATAAATGGTTCAAAATATGAAAAATAAATAAATAACTAAATAAAGCAAGACAGAGTGGTCGCAAAGTGGCCAGATTAATTTTATTCACACCCAAACACAGCGCCACTTTACACAGTTTGCCAGTGAAGCGCTACTTTTGTTTTCTTGTCTTACTTTGAACAGAATTTGTTCCCCCGGTGGGGAGGTGCACAAATCCTGGAGGTACTGCAATGCCTGATTGATGGGTGGTTGGGAAAACAAAATGTGTAACGCTGCTCTTTGTTCACGGTTGTAGTCTTTTTAAACCATACTGTTTACGTTTTGTAAGGACATTGAAATGGGTCCCTTTTGGGCCCTGTAGTCATGTCCTTAACTTTTCAGGCAAAAGCACTCATTGATTTCTGAATAATTAGTGTAAACGCGTTAAGGTAACCATGTTGTTCCTGCTTACATTTCACATGCTTTACTTAATCTTGCATTCCCTATGAGTGTTTGCTTTTTCCAGGATGTTGTTACTTTTTTTTTTAGGCAGCATATTACTCGTCTAGTGCGCAATTTGAATTGAGTCGCATCCAGGTGTTTATAGCGGGCACAATGAGTTGTAGTTGAAGGCAGTGCGAGTTTCTCTCAGCAGGGCAGTATGATGTTCAGTGGGGGAGAGGATGTGGCACTATGGCCAGAGCTGCCGAATTTGGAACTGGGGAACCAGGTTCAGCTTTCATGACCAGTCCTCCAGACCACTCTCCAAAGGGAGCACATTCCCATGCTAGACTTTAGAAGGCCCCGCAAGACCTTAGAAGAATGGTGTCTTAGCATCAGCAGGTGGACCCTCGCGGTGGCAAGTGTGGGTTAACCTTGAAGGCCTGTCCACCACAATCCATATGGTAGTTCACCTCCAGTCTTGCAGGCAGGCCTATGAAGCAGCACACCCTAGAGCAACAGTGACTCTGTCACTGAGGTCACAGGACCCTTGAGAAGGGTCGGCTCTAGGGGCGGTGCGACCAGTGTGACCGCACCGGGCGCTGACTTTGGGTGGGGCTGTCATGTTTGCAAGTATATTATGGTTTTAAAAGCACCTGATGCCTTCTTCCTGGCCTCAAGCAATTTTCGTCAACAATAAAAATGTTAAGATAACTCAGGTGATTAATGCTCCTCCTAGAGAGAGACTGGGATTTTGTCTAGTGGAAGTTTTGACTCATGGAAAGGTAGCGCAGAGGGTTAATGTGCCTGCTGCAAAGAACATGTACCATGCAGATCACAAAGTGCACATAATGTAAATAGGTCAGTGAGTTACTGCTTTTGGAAGAGAGATCCATTTGTTACTTGCTATTTATAAGTTAAAATCCTAACATAGAACAGAGAGCTATTAACTGTCATCTAAGAGATGCATGCAAACTGCAAGATATAAATTAGAGCATTATGGTTTTTCTCCCGTCTTTGATTATCCTAATGTTGCAAAAAGTGTTCATTTGGATAGAAATCAATTCTGATTATTAAAGAGAATCCCCAACCATGGTATTACGTTTTAAATTCTGAGTTTGTGTTTCTCCAGACCAATCACTATTAATCTATACTTCCTACTGGTATGGTTGTCATGGGACTCCTACACCTTGTAGTCCTTTGTCTTATGTAACATTTCCTGTACAGTGATTTACACATGTTTGATTGATTGTCTCTGTGTAATGTGTGTAATGTAAAGTTCTCTGACACCTTACACTGGTATGAGTGGCGCTGTAAATCAAATTAAATGCATCCAGAGTGTGGTTATGGAGACTTGAGGGGCACTGTTAAAGGGTGGTCGTGAGGGAATCCGTGGCGGAGGTGGTCATTGGGGAGCACCAACAAACATGGTTGCACAGGGCGCCACCAGCGCTAAAGCCTGCCCTGCCCTTGAGGCCTCACCCATTGGTGCCTCCATTGGCCTTGATTCAGCAGTAGTAGCTGCAACTCACCAGGGATCGTCAATGCAGGATTTGCAAGCACACCAAACTAAGTTTGCAAACTTCACAGTCTCTCTGCTTCATGCACAAGCACTTTTAACATGTGCTGTCTGCTTTGGGGCCACTGGAATTATGCAGCAAAGTAGGACAAAATTATGTTGCAGTGTTGACTAAATTATGCAGCAAAAAGGGCTGCAGCGTAATGCAGTATATTTTCATATACTTCATTACACTACTTTATTATTTTTACACATGCTAGCAGTCTCTGTAAAGATTTTGCCTTATTAGTACAAGTGTAACGTACAAATGCAGCGGTGAGAAAGGCGATCAGTCAACCTTTGCAAAGGGCCATCCACTTCACAGCAACACAAGTCACATTTTATAGTAACATTTGATCCGTTTGAGCTACAAACAATTTATTAGTTAAAATTGTCAGATTATGCCGCAGGTGGTGTATTATGTGGCAAATATGGCAGAGCCATAATTATAGAGGAACCATTTGCATACATGGATATTTTGACATTCATGTTTGAACTTCTCTTGTGGAAAAAGGGAGAAGTGCTGATGACACAAACTGCGTGGCTCGGAGACAAATGGCTTGTGATTAAACTTTTAAGCGTATTTGGGACATTCTATGATTGGAAACATAAACCCCTCTGTGCATGTATTTTAATGTCAATAACTCATATTAAACCTTAAATAATCATGTGTATCCATTGGTTGTATTAAATACCATAATAAGGTGCAACTGGTTAGTGAAATGCCAAACAAATACTAACAATTGGGATGTTTTGTGCATTCTGGCCACACCTTTGACTCCACCCATTGAACCAATCCACGGGTTATTCCTACCCTCTGATTCTCCGCCCACAGTTCCCCTACTTTTCCCCCCCCACTTGGACCACTGGACTCCGGTATCTGCACAGCAACAGTTTTAACCTCACTCACAAAACAGTCTATGATCCTCAACCAGGCCGTTATATACCAATACATCTGTCCTGAGTCAAACACAGATGGTCAACATCTCTTCCCCCCTTCAGTCTTAATGTTACATGACAATTTCAAAAGCTCGCAAACCTGTGACGAAAATGATTAGCACTTTCTACCCCAGAACGGTTGGCCTTAATTAAACATTGTGCTTACACATCCGATAAACAGATTTTTCTGAAATATAGTTTGTTTTTTTAAACCTTCTTATGAGGAAAGTTATGACTCTTTCATATATGGACAAGGCACCATACCACAGTAAGGACTTCTTCATTTTCAATCCCATTTCCTTTCAGCCTTGACAGAAACGGCAACCCCTTTTGCAACCTTAAAACAATTTCAGCGCCTCTTCCCACACGGCCTCTGTCGCAGGAGCTAAGCTTTACAAAAGACAAGCCACATTTCCCCTTTCAAGCACCATGTCTCCTGGCTCTTGATGCTAAACATACTCCTCTTTGCATATTCTGTTTATTCTTATCTGAGGCCGGGTCCTGTGGTGTTCCGAAACTTCATACATATTTTTTTACTACTGATACATTACTTGCATTGGACCAGTAAAAGATATAATCAGGAATTCTTGTTGCGCCACATAATAACCTTACAAAAGGTCACATTTTTTATACATTGTCTGCCCGAAAGAGTAAATACTTCTTTTACCAAGGAATAAAAATGTGTAAGAAAATATAGCCAATGTCCGTAGAAGTCAGATATGGACAACGCAATGAGAAGTGTGGGATCTGTTTGTTCAAAACTTATATAAACAAAGAAGGCAAAACTGCTTGAGTGCTTGAATAGTTGTAGCCATCACACAGTATTTAAGAAGCAGAGATTCCACAGAGTCTAGCTGAGTGGAATCTGTCAGAAAGAGAGCTGGTTTTAGTCATCCTGTCACAAAAACAACACACAAAATAAACCGAGTGACATTCCCTGGGAGGGCGTTTCTTGCTCAATCCATCTCCAAACGCCACGTTCAGTCATCTTCAGTAACGCTTCCTGAAAGCGACTATCAATGCATTTTGTCAAAAAATCTTTGCTGTGTAAAATGTGCCATCAATCTCCATTTACATTACAGAAACACTACATAAAGGAAGAGGAAGCAAGAAATCGTGGGAGGCTGCTTAAAACGCACAGAAATGGAAACCCTGTATTCTTTTTATTATTCATCTTAAAATGATTGAGCCTGTTGGCAGATAAAGAATTCATAAAAATAAGTTTCACTAGTATTTTTGTTTTATTGCTCTTTATGTGAATAAGCGGCAAAATAAAAGGCAAACGAGACAAAAGTTGCTGTTTTCTTTAAGCAGCCTCACCTGTTGCTCGACTTCCTGATCATACCTGATGCTAGGACGTACAACTCACCCGTTTAAAACTTCTCACCGAAAACCATCACTTTTTTAACAATATATTCTCCCATAAACTGGCAAAAAGTCTGATTTCAAAGAGTTTGTATACTGCATCTGTCAAAGCCATCATAACTCTAGTCGTGCCATGTTAGCTCTATGGTCACATGTCTCATGTCGGTTTACCATGAAGCTGTGCTCAATAAGTGTGAAACTACATATATCTATCTACCTTAAGTTGTGAAGGAGGAAGACCATTTGGAAATTCTCCTGTTCGTGCAGCCCTTCAAAGACTGTGTGACATCTGAGATATGAAAAATATCCACTGAGTAAGAGGAATGGGGTCTGTAAAAATACTGTCAGGCACATTTCCTTATTAATACAAAGACCTGACAGGCCGAGCCAATAAATGAAGAGTGGTCCTCAAGTATCACAGTGGTTCGGTGTAACTCTGAGTAAAACTCTTAGGAATCCTGAGCCCAGACGTCACTTTTTGTCCTAGAAGTAAGGAATGCATCGTAAAACATTCTATGTTTTAGGTAATTAGGCATAAGTTAAGACAAAACTAAATTGAGGCCCGACTAGGAAATAAAACTCTCCCTTGCGGAACACGTAAAGTTACTCATCAAACGGATGTTTAACAGTGCTGACAGATGGACGCCCAAGAATATGAACTATACTCTACACCCGCCAAGTTACGGTGGGTACGAATGGCTGGAAAACCCACACACTCCTGAATCCGTCCCAATGGGAGACTAAATAATATCTCTTTTTTATCCAACGGGATGAGGCAGACATACAGCAGTGGTGTTGAAAGTGTGAGACACTGCTGGGAATGGCTGCTGTGCAGTACACACACAGTCACTCCTTATGCACCAATCATTTCCCTGCAAGGGCTGCTAAATGGTCAAAGTGCATTGCACAACAGTATGGGCAGAGAGAGGCCTGGAAAAAGTAGGTGATCTGTATGGGGAAGCACACTTTACACCATTGCAGGATTTAGCAATAGGGCACAACATACTGAAAGGCCAATTCTTGGTCTATGGGCTTGTGAGCAGTCTGTGGCGGCGAACTTGCGGGCAAGGGGTAATTAAATCCCCCAAGACATGCCAGGTTAATAAGAGTATCACACTCCCAAAAAGATAACCAGAATGGTACCCAGGAATATGTTCAGCAGACCCAGGTGCGCAATAGAAGAAGGGGATTGTATCATATGGTGTGGGAATGCCACAGTCTAGCAACAAACTGGAAGCAAATTATGAGCATCCGTACAGTGGCAATGGGCAGGACACTTCAACCTCGCCCTGAGATTTACCTGCTGGGATTGTTTCCACAACCCAGAAAAAATAACCATATCAGCAGGTTTCTAGGCCTAGCTCTGCTATCAGGTAGGCGACATCTGAACGTTTGGAGATGGAGAATTGCCATGCCGATGTGGATGGCAATAGAGTGCAAGATGCTACATTGGAAGGGTCAAGGAAGGCAGAGGAAACCTGATGTGGCCTAAGCAAGGGATATGATATTGCAAGAGAAATCACATCCTGTGGATAGATTCATTCAGAGTTGAAGGGGTGTCCACCAAGGGGTTTGAGTTGGGCGTTTTACAAGCGTCGATGAATGATGATTAGCTTGAGTAAAGAAGTTACAGTGGAATAGTGGGTATACCTCATACCATGGAAATTTGAAACTCTGTGTTATCATCACAGTTGACAACGCTGACACTTGGAGCAGGGACATCTTAAGGATTTTGGGGGCCCTGGGCCAAACGTATTTTGGGGGGTCCCTATTCAGAATAGCTTTGAACTTATGATCCAGTTTCTGCTTTTTCATACCCTCTTGGGCCAGGTCACTTGCAGTGCACAGGCACACTCCTTCAAATTCTAAATGTGCGTACATCTAATATTCAGGAATAGGGGTGTGTATTTTCAATATTGTAACACAGCAGCAGCTCATTTACATTTAAAACAATCTTTTTAAGAATTATTCAAGGTCATCCGGGCAAGACTCTCTGCAGAACAGAGATGGCTCTATCAGAGGGCCACTAAAAGGCTGGGGCCCTGGGCCATAGCCCACTTTGCCCATGCCTTAAAACATCTCTGACTTGGAGGGGGGCAGGGGGGACTATTCTTGCATGACATGTACAGCAACAGTGAACAAAATACCATGGGGCACATTAGTCGTTAAATGGTGCCACACCTGACTGGATAAGCTGACCAAATACTGTCATGTTATGCAGCTCATCTCTGCTTCCCCAACTGTCACAGCGTTTCAGACATTCAAACTCCATTGTTAAAGTTGTATTGTTTTGTTTGTACAGCTGCCTGTATTGAAACTGGATGTGAACTGGTTTGGATGAAGAGACAATTAGACAATGCACCCTTTAAAAAAAGTAGCACATAGCAAACTGAAATAAGCATTCTCAAAGCCAATTAGTCTGGCATTGGACGCCAGTCTTCGAGCAATTCTTGTTTAGTCATGGTTTTTGCAAAACTTTATTGTTTGGGAATATGCTGTGCCCTCATCAATCTAAAAAAAGCATTTGCTACAGGCCAAACAGTTCTTTTAGGCTTAAAAAAACACACACACATTACCATAGTACTCCCTGGCACTGAAGGAAATTACTTTGTGTGTGAATGTGCTCCTAGTTCAAGGGAGACATGCCATAATTTGTAGTGAGGTCAGCCAGTGGCCGAAGCGGACTCATACATTGCACCTTCATGCTTGCTGGAAAAAAATGTGCATGACACCGACCACAGACTAATGGATGAAGTCTGACTGAAAACCCTTATAAGTGACTATGTTATAGCCATTATTTTAGTAAAATCAAAAGGTCTTGGATAACATAGACCAAAAAATGTAAATTAGTCTGGCATTGGCTGCAAGCATCTTGCCTTTAAGAAATAAAAAAAGAAAAAAAGAAAAGAGAACAAGAACAAAAAGAATGAAGGTGAAGGAAGTTAAGAGAAGGAAAGAGAAGGAAAGTAAAAAAGAAAAGGAAAGAGAAGGAAAGAAATAAAGAAAAAGAAAGAAGAAAAGAGGAGGAAAGAAGTAAAGAAAGAGGGAAAGAAAGACGGAAAGAGAAGGAAAAAGAAAAAGAAGAAAGGAAGAAAGAAAGTGCAAAGGAAAGAGAAAGAGATGGAAAGAGACAGAAAGAGAGAAGGCAAGAAAGAGAAAATGAAAGAAAGAATGCAAGATAAAGAAATAGAAAGAAGAAAAAGGAAAGAAAGAGAAAAGGAAGGAAGGAGAGAAGGGGAGAGAAGGGAAGATAAGGAAAGAGAAAGAATAAACAAAGACAAGAGAGGAAGAAAAGGGAAAGAAAGAAGGAATGAAACAAGGAAAAAGAAAGAAACAAGGCAAGAACGAGTAAGAAACAAGGAAAGAACGAGAAAGAAACAGGGAAAGAATGCGATCGAAACCTGGAAAAAAAGAGAACAAAAGAAAGAACAAAACTAAGAAAAGACAGAAAGTAAAGAATGAACAGAAAAAAGAAGGAGACAAAGAAAACAGTAAAAAAAAAGAGGATAAATACAGAACGATTTCAAATGGAAACAGTCTGATCTGGTATGCTGTGAAATAGCAGCAGTCCAAAAAGTAAAACACTCTATCACGCTATAAGGAATTTACAACAGCATTGGCAGGAGATAGGATCTGATAAAGATGGAATGTGCATCAATAGCATCCTGATATGGCATCAGGCTCTAAACACAAAACTAAAGAACTTATAAAGTAAAAACAAAAACACTGGCATTGAAGGGATCTACCTTGTGTGAGGATGTTCTCCTTGTGGGAGAGCAAAATGAAATCACTCAAAGCGAAGCTAACCAGAGTCTTAAGTAGGCTAACCCACTGCCACATGCTGTATGATGTAGTGGGCAGAAGCAAAATGTGAAGGGACACAAGACCAGACCAATAGATGAAAAGAGGTGGCTGAAAGTATATTGTACATATTCTAGTAAAATCAAAAGGTCTTGGCTAATGCCAGACGTACATACAAAAAAGGAGAGATTCATAAAATGGACTGCTGTAAATCCAGCGTTGAAACTTTTAAATGTACTTTATGCAACTGCTGCTGTTAACAAACAATAAAATATGTTTAACAGACAGAAAGCTCCGTCTAGCTTTGCAGTACACTTTCAGGAGTTCTAAGTAGGCACCAACCTATCCTCGAAATTGACCCCTAGTCCTTCACTCGAGCAGACCAGCTGGATTCCCCCGGGCCATGCTAAGATGATGTATTAAGACGCTGTGGGCGATTTTCTCACCCATTAATTGAAGACTTTTATATCTATACCCAGGGGCGGCACTTTAACTGTGCATCACCCATGATCAGTTGCTCCCCGCATCCCCCCATCCCTCCTTTCTGTCTTGAGGAAGACCCGCTTGCAGAGGATATAAACTGCCCTCATTGCACTAGGGTCGAAACGTCGACACTCTCCCCTACTCGGGGCCTGTACCTGTTATTATCCCAGCCCTACTTGCTTACAGACAAACGTTGTTTGCGCATTTTTTGAGAAATAACAAAATGATTAACCATGAACTAACTAATGGACAGGCCTCAATGTAGAACTGGTGCAATCATGAATCACGACCAGTTTTACTAATAAGATTGTAATATAAATAATGATGAATCATTGTTTTTCTTGATTGGATCTCCCTCTTATATATTCTATCTTACTCCACGAGCACTTTCTTTCTTCACTTTTTCCCTTGGAGCTACCACTCCTCTGTTTTGAACATTGAATATGATAAAATGGTATGAAAAGTGACCGAATAAAATACGAGTCACATAAAAACAATTGTGTGTGCCTTTTTTGGATTTCTTTTTGGATTTTGAGGATATATTTGAATGTGTTTTAAATAAGTTAACGGTACATTATTGAATTAAACTGTATATGTACCCTATGCTGTCTATGATTGCTTCAGACAACTAAGATTTAACATAAGTCTAGGACCATTGTTTTTCTATATCAATTAGTACCCAGGTCCATTGACTTTTGTGGGTTACCCCATTATATCTTAATGGGTATGATGTAGTGGGCAGAAGCAAAATGTGAAGGGACACAAGACCAGACCAATAGATGAAAAGAGGTGGCTGAAAGTATATTGTACATATTCTAGTAAAATCAAAAGGTCTTGGCTAATGCCAGACGTACATACAAAAAAGGAGAGATTCATAAAATGGACTGCTGTAAATCCAGCGTTGAAACTTTTAAATGTACTTTATGCAACTGCTGCTGTTAACAAACAATAAAATATGTTTAACAGACAGAAAGCTCCGTCTAGCTTTGCAGTACACTTTCAGGAGTTCTAAGTAGGCACCAACCTATCCTCGAAATTGACCCCTAGTCCTAAAATACAATGCCTGTAAATCATCAAGTCAACCTAGTCAGTCACACGTCAAAGAATCTTCGTTGTGGGTAAAACTGTAATTTGATTTCCCCTACTTTATGTATACTTTTCATTGCAAATTACCTTTACTTCTCCCAGGGCAACAGAAGAATAACTGATCCATTTGTGTCCTGCATGGATTTACGAAGCAACCTGCTTTCACATGCCACTCACTCCTAAAACGCTATCTGGCAACCTTCAAGAGCACCATCCCTAGTCTATCAGGCAGTGTGCAATTTGAACAGAACTAATTGGATGGATGTGAACAGAGTACAGTAGCTGCTGAAAAACTATAAACGAAAACACCAGTTATGTACACGTCTTTACTTAAGGAGTTTGGAGCAGCTGTCACTCTGGAGTCACAGACGCACGAGACAGTAATTATATACTCATAACACAAATGGAAGCAAGTATGTAAGTCACAGCTTGACGTGCAATGTTCCAAACATTTCTCACTGGTATCAGACAGGCCCATAATGTCTGATGCCTTAGAAGAGATTTGCATTGTTTTGCTCTTACATGTTTTGTCGATAATTAAATTTAAACTGTTTTTCCACATACAAATAGAGCAAAGTTCTTAAAAAACATAAAATGTGGTTATTTCGCATTGATAGGCAGAACCACGTAAGAAATGGAGAGAGAGGTGGAGACCCCTCGAATTGCACTGAGATCCCCAACCAGAAGGACCAGGAGGAGGCAGGCAAACCTATGGCTGGAAAGGCAGCCGGTGGTCTAGTTCATAGTGTCCAAATAAGGTCCACACAATCTCTGCTCCTAGTACAGGACCTGCCAAAAGGGGCATCTGTCTCTGCCAGCGCACACGACATTGACATATGACCAGGGCCAAAGCACAGAGTGTTGGATCTTTACCTACAGTGAGTAAGGATTGTGGAGCTATTATGAAGTAACACTCTGCAACAGAGGGAACAGGAATCAGAGACACCACCTCGCTATTTCCCCTGTCAAATTCCTTTCTTTCTTTGCCTCAGTGGAGTGTGTACTGTAAAAGCTAATTTAAAAGAAAGTTCCATTACAAATATAAAGCGATGTAAACATGACAGCCTCTGTGAGACACTGGGTTCTAGCTTTGAGGTCCTGGAGGATAGAAGCTCACGTCTGAAAGTTACAACTTGAGAAATAACTGACCAGAATAACAATTGTGTACAATTACTGTAGGCGTACAATCTGATGCTAACTCTGAATGAGGATTTCTGAAGGGGCCAGCATAATAGAAAGCCCATTTGTATTAATAATTTGATGAACTCACACTTAAAAAACAGAATGCCATTTGCAAGGAAAAAGCAATGGCTTCTTTATCAAAGATTAGACATTTTTCCTCACTGTTATAATTTACGGGGTTCAGGATGTTTAAAAATGAATGATTTTCAGACTTTCTTTCATACACCATGCCCAAAAAGAATGGCCACTGACTATTTGGAAATCTTGTCTAGTTGTACGAAGCATTTTTGTTGTTGCAAATGGCTGATTCTCAGCAAAAATGTTTTTTGCGATGTACAAAGTCCAAATTGCGACTCAGTAACTTGTTACTGGTTCACACTTAGGGTTTTGTGATTCGTTATTTGGACAGGGTGTGTTGAGGGTGTCCCTTCCTAATACTGAATTGAAACGGTATGTATGAATGTTTTGCAATTGTAATGCGGTCGCGAAACATTCACAATTTACCACCTTTTGAGAAATGACGGTTACCCCTTCGCAAATGGGAAGGGGTCACGAAGGGACCAATGGCTGGCACAAAGGAACGAGCAGCATTTTACTTTTCTGCCGTCCTAGCGGCGTACATGTGGCAGAGAGTTCCGCCGGCACCACCTCCCATTGAATCATGCACTTCAGAAGCGTGGAGCATGCCAGAAGGATTTTTGGTTGCTTAAACCCGGGGACCTTAATTCAATAATCCCTGACATTGCAGAACAGATAGGGAGACACACTAGTTGATTCTGACACAGAGTTCCCGCTCGATATTTCTGGGAGATTTTTTGGGAAATCCCGACTTTTCCATGAGAGCTCATTATAAGTGCTGATTGGATATTGATGTTCAGCTCTGGCCCGGCTGTGCGATATGTTTTTTCTTTGCACCCATGTCCTGACGAGACCCGAATGATTGGGCCGAAACGCGTCGAATTCATTGAATAGAGGAGTCCAATGGAATACTAGCACCTTTTAAGAAATTTGATACACACACTTTGGATTGATTCAGAGGGCGAACTGTTTACCTCGTGTGTGTGTACTGGACTACCTTGTAGTTGGATTGCTTATAAATATGTAGCAACCACTTGGTTCATTGTATGGGTAGGAAGGAATGAATAACTAAATGTATTCATTTGTCTGTCTTTTGTTAATGTTTGTGTAATTGGTCGAATTTTCCCCTTGCTTTGTTTGATGAATCTCATTTGCTGATAAGAAAAAGAGAACAATTAAAAGAATTTATAAATTGTTCCAATTGGAATTGGAGGTGGTATGTTAAAAAATATAAGCAAGTTAATATGAAGGGACTATGTACCAAAGAGTATGATTTAATTTGTTTGTGTCCTATTGAAAATTGTGCTGTATCGATTCCTCCTCATCACTCCCTGTGCGTGTAGTTAAATATTTTTAAGAGCAGGCAGTGGTCCCACAGACCACTGCCCTCTTAAACAATGAAACTTCAAAGTTTCATTTTTTTTTCTTTTTAAACGCATCACAAAAACGGGCTTTAAAAAAAAAAAGATTGCTTTATTTAATAGCAATCACAGACATGGTGGTCTGCTGACCCCAGCAGGCCCCATCACTGTGATGGCAACGAATTGTAGTGGGTCAGAAATTGCGACCTACTTCATTAATATTCATGAGGTAGGTCTATCTGCAATCCACTAGGAAATGCTATATGAAACATTGATTTTCATACATTAGGAATACTGATTTCCTAATTGCGATGTGGAGGGAATCGCAATTAGGAAATCGTATTCCTAATGTTTGTACATCTGGTCTCATGTTTTTTAACAAACCCAATAAAGAGTAAGTTTTCTGATTTTTGAGGTACAGAGAGTCAAATGTTCAAATTTAGAGATGTCAAACTGTAATTTAGCGGCCGCCATACCCTCAAGAGTAGAACACAGATTTGGTCCTTTCTAGCTCAATGTGATGAGCCTGGAGAGTGGAAGAAGATCTTAGCACCAATGCATTCGGCGGTGGTCAGAGCTATGTAAACCATGACTAAATGCGACCTTAATAATTTGTAAATCTCAAGGAGGATTAGAATAACATAATTTATATGTGTGCATTTTAAGAGTATTTCCCACAGATGACCTGCCTAGGTAACTAAAGGATTGACATTTTACACTATTCACTTTTGTGAGAGTCTTGAAGTGAGGCATTAGAAATGATGGGAAATTTTACTCATGAATATTTTACATACGTCGGTGTTTAGCAACATTTGTTGCCTGTATGCTGAAGGAATTTACCCATTGGAGCTTCCTGCTATAAGACATATAAATTCATATAGCACCCAATAGTAACATTTCTGTGCTACCTAGGATGGTGAAGTTCATTTTCATTTCATCTTTAATAAATTGTTTGTGCTGTTGATTTGGTGCAAAAAAGTTTTAACAGGAAGAGGTTGTACGAAATCATGAACAGCAGGTCTGAATTACAATTGTTTATTGTGATTTTAACTTCCACCTCCTGCAGAGCCTATAGGCAAGGGGCTGACAGATCTCCCGTACGAATACTTGAGCCTAGCAAGACACACCCGTCAACGCTGTCACATCAAAGACTACTAAACCACAAATATTTTTTTTTTTAGCTGTATGTTCACCATTACACAGAAGCCAATGCTCAAGCGGGCACTGGCTGACTAGGTCATTCCAGTGACCAAAAGCCAGAGTGTGGATTATCTGCACACGATGCAGTATAAGGCAGACACAAGCGGACATGAGACACAGCATGTTTTAAGTACTCACTGTGTGCTATTTTTCCAAACGTGAGGTTTCAGTTGTCCTTGGTAGATGCCAGTTCTGGTTCTAAATCAGTATCAAAGCTCTCTAAGGAGAAAGTTGCCCTGAGTTAAGTAAGTCCAAGGCTGTGATGGTGACAGTTTCTCGTCATACTAAAAAGGGTTACTGTCACCATATAATCATCCAATTAATAACCACTTTTTGTGTTTTCAAGAGTAGATATCAATTGCTTGCCTTCAAAGGCTCTTTGATATTGTGTTAGCAGATGAAAGGGCTCTTAATTCGTTCAACTGGTGAAGCTCCTCCCCTAACACACTTCTCAAAACTCCTTAGTTAGTACCATGTGAAAGCCGCAAAGAGTGAGCCTCCGTTTCCAAATGCACTGCGCCAAAGTCTGTACGACAAACATCTTTAATCTTTTTTTATTTTTTATTTCTTTATTGGTATTTTATCCAGTGATAAAACAAACAACATTAACAACATAGCCAGCTACTTACAGTCACAGCACACATATTCGGTGCTCTGATTTTGTTCGGATTTCTAAACAGAAAATAAGTTCCCCGCATCCTTGGCATTGTGAGAAGAGAAAGCATAGTATACATTGCACATCCAATGAATGGTTGACATGAATTGTACAGTTTTAACCCCGTCGTCACACAACATTTTCCCAAAAGGGAGTCCGTGCATCCGTATCCCCGAGACCTGGTGTTTTAACTCCATTGTGAAGTGTGATATCTACCCACAACACACCCTTGCTTTCGTAGGCATGCCCTCTAGTCAGTTAAGTGTTCCGAGGGGGCTGTTCCTTCTGGTTGACGTGTGCAGGCCCACTCCAAAAAGGGAATGCAAAAACAACATTTGATGGACAGAATGCAGAACAATGTCATACATTCACCCCAGTACAGAGATCTGGGCCTAAATCCATCGTTTTTTTGCTCACCATGCCATTCCAGTTTGGACCCAGCCATATGCAAATCAGTCTTGACCCTGTGCCTCATGGGAACAGTCCAGCCCGAACTGCCAAGCCAGGTCCTCCCTGGACTAGAAACAAGCATCCTAGGACCGGTTTCGGGGTTTCACGCCTCTTCAGCCAGGATAGCTTGATTCCAGTGGCATGGAGAGCACGGGACCCACGTCTGGGCATACCCGTCCCACTCGGGGTGACAAATGCAAAAACAACATTTGATGGACAGAATGCAGAACAATGTCATACATTCACCCCAGTACAGAGATCTGGGCCTAAATCCATCGTTTTTTGCTCACCATGCCATTCCAGTTTGGACCCAGCCATATGCAAATCAGTCTTGACCCTGTGCCTCATGGGAACAGTCCAGCCCGAACTGCCAAGCCAGGTCCTCCCTGGACTAGAAACAAGCATCCTAGGACCGGTTTCGGGGTTTCACCCCTCTTCAGCCAGGATAGCTTGATTCCAGTGGCATGGAGAGCACGGGACCCACGTCTGGGCATACCCGTCCCACTCGGGGTGACAAATGCAAAAACAACATTTGATGGACAGAATGCAGAACAATGTCATACATTCACCCCAGTACAGAGATCTGGGCCTAAATCCATCGTTTTTTGCTCACCATGCCATTCCAGTTTGGACCCAGCCATATGCAAATCAGTCTTGACCCTGTGCCTCATGGGAACAGTCCAGCCCGAACTGCCAAGCCAGGTCCTCCCTGGACTAGAAACAAGCATCCTAGGACCGGTTTCGGGGTTTCACCCCTCTTCAGCCAGGATAGCTTGATTCCAGTGGCATGGAGAGCACGGGACCCACGTCTGGGCATACCCGTCCCACTCGGGGTGACAAATGCAAAAACAACATTTGATGGACAGAATGCAGAACAATGTCATACATTCACCCCAGTACAGAGATCTGGGCCTAAATCCATCGTTTTTTTGCTCACCATGCCATTCCAGTTTGGACCCAGCCATATGTAAATCAGTCTTGACCCTGTGCCTCATGGGAACAGTCCAGCCCGAACTGCCAAGCCAGGTCCTCCCTGGACTAGAAACAAGCATCCTAGGACCGGTTTCGGGGTTTCACCCCTCTTCAGCCAGGATAGCTTGATTCCAGTGGCATGGAGAGCACGGGACCCACGTCTGGGCATACCCGTCCCACTCGGGGTGACAAATGCAAAAACAACATTTGATGGACAGAATGCAGAACAATGTCATACATTCACCCCAGTACAGAGATCTGGGCCTAAATCCATAGTTTTTTTGCTCACCATGCCATTCCAGTTTGGACCCAGCCATATGTAAATCAGTCTTGACCCTGTGCCTCATGGGAACAGTCCAGCCCGAACTGCCAAGCCAGGTCCTCCCTGGACTAGAAACAAGCATCCTAGGACCGGTTTCGGGGTTTCACCCCTCTTCAGCCAGGATAGCTTGATTCCAGTGGCATGGAGAGCACGGGACCCACGTCTGGGCATACCCGTCCCACTCGGGGTGACAAATGCAAAAACAACATTTGATGGACAGAATGCAGAACAATGTCATACATTCACCCCAGTACAGAGATCTGGGCCTAAATCCATAGTTTTTTGCTCACCATGCCATTCCAGTTTGGACCCAGCCATATGCAAATCAGTCTTGACCCTGTGCCTCATGGGAACAGTCCAGCCCGAACTGCCAAGCCAGGTCCTCCCTGGACTAGAAACAAGCATCCTAGGACCGGTTTCGGGGTTTCACCCCTCTTCAGCCAGGATAGCTTGATTCCAGTGGCATGGAGAGCACGGGACCCACGTCTGGGCATACCCGTCCCACTCGGGGTGACAAATGCAAAAACAACATTTGATGGACAGAATGCAGAACAATGTCATACATTCACCCCAGTACAGAGATCTGGGCCTAAATCCATCGTTTTTGCTCACCATGCCATTCTAGTTAGGACCCAGCCATATGCAAATCAGTCTTGACCCTGTGCCTCATGGGAACAGTCCAGCCCGAACTGCCAAGCCAGGTCCTCCCTGGACTAGAAACAAGCATCCTAGGACCGGTTTCGGGGTTTCACCCTCTTCAGCCAGGATAGCTTGATTCCAGTGGCATGGAGAGCACGGGACCCACGTCTGGGCATACCCGTCCCACTCGGGGTGACAAATGCAAAAACAACATTTGATGGACAGAATGCAGAACAATGTCATACATTCACCCCAGTACAGAGATCTGGGCCTAAATCCATCGTTTTTTGCTCACCATGCCATTCCAGTTTGGACCCAGCCATATGCAAATCAGTCTTGACCCTGTGCCTCATGGGAACAGTCCAGCCCGAACTGCCAAGCCAGGTCCTCCCTGGACTAGAAACAAGCATCCTAGGACCGGTTTCGGGGTTTCACCCCTCTTCAGCCAGGATAGCTTGATTCCAGTGGCATGGAGAGAGGGTCCAAAAAGGGACCCATATGTCCTTTGGCCTTGATGCCGTTGGCCTCAGTTCCCAAAATGTGTCAAGTTGTGTATGGCTGAATGTCACATCCTGAATCCAATCTTTCACGGAGGGGGGGGCTCCTCCCCCCCAATACATAGCTACCCTCCTTTTGGCCAACAATAACAATATAGCGTGAAGTTTACTGGTCCCCTTTGGTGTGTCCTTGACATATCCTAAAAGTCCCTTTAGGGGATCCGGGCTGCCCGGTGTGTCAATGATGTCATGGATGGTGGTAAAAATTGTTGACCAATAGTTGTCTAATCTAGGACATCCCCATGTCATGTGTAAAAAAGTTGCTGGTGCTAATCCGCACCACCAGCAACCCTCGTCCGCCCTGAGCCCCATATGGTGAAGCTGAGTCGGAGTCCTGTAAAATCTATATAAAAACTTAAAGTGGATCAGTCGAAGCTTATAGTTAGGGGACAGGGCCGTTAGTTGATTGCAACAGAATGTCCACTGTTCCTCTGTTACCGGAGTGTGCAATTCAGCATTCCATGCTTGGAAGGCTCTGGGCGTCAATAATGGGGCAGAGTTCTGCATGTTATTGTTGATCCTAGTGATGAGTCTGCGGGGGGAATCCGTCTTTATCACATTCTCAAGGGCTAATAATGTGGGGGGTGGGTTGGGGAAGGTATCGTGGAGTGCTCTACACAAGGCCCTAAGTTTGTGATGGAAGAATATGTCGGAGAAGGAGACTGTGTGCCCCTCTTCGGATGTGGGGGGAGCCCTAAACTCCTCTCCCGGGTAGAGATCTGCAAAGGTTCGTATCCCCATCTTCAATGCCAACGCCCGGCTTGTACCTTCACTCATAATGGGTAGCATTGGATTGTGTGCCAAAGGAATGGAAGGGACATATAACATTTTTAGATGCGCTCTTTCCCGTAATTTGTCCCAAGCCCACCTCAATGTTTCCACCGTTACAATGTCTCCGCAGGGTCTTTTATAATTCTGGTATATTGCCACCTGAAGGGGGATTGGAGCCGCGACATCCATTTCCACTGCAGTATGCGGCTGAAAGGGGGTGGTGTGGACCCAAAAATGTAGGAATTGTGCCTGTGCACTGAAGGCATATAACTGGATATCCGGGGCACCCAACCCGCCCTGGGACAGTGGTAGTGTCAACAATTCCAAGGAGACCCGTGCTTGTCGGCCCGCCCATACCATGGAGATCAAGAAGGAGCGAATGGTGCTGAAGAAAGCTTGCGTGAGAGGAATCGGGACGTTAACAAATAGGTACAGCAATTTCGGCAGCACCACCATTTTGGCAATGGCTATTCTACTAGCAAGGGACAGGGGGAGTCTTGCCCATGCTGTGACCCTGTCCTCCAGCCACGACACCATGCGCCCGTAGTTCATTTCCCAAAATTCCTGCATACTCCTGCTAAGCCAAATACCGAGATATTTAACAGGACCGTCAGCCCATTTCAAAGAGTAATCTAGGGGAAAGGGCGTAGTGGCCTCGGTCAGGGGAAATATTGTAGACTTCGTCCAGTTTATAGACACCCCAGATAGGCTACCGAATTTTATAAATTCCCGGAGTACAGGAGCCACGTTCGCTTCCGGGTCGCATAGGTAAAGAGTAACATCATCAGCATATAGTGAAATTAAGAGGCTCCTTGAGCTAAATCCCAAACCTCTGGCTGTGTGGTGCTGTCTAATGCGAGCCGCCAGTGGCTCCATCGCAATCGCAAAGAGCAAAGGAGACAGCGGACAGCCCTGTCTCGTGCCTCACGAAATGGGAAATAGTTCCGAAATCATTCCATTGACTCTGACCCTGGCTGACGGTTGTGCATATAGCA
This sequence comes from Calotriton arnoldi, assembly GCA_963921515.1. Classification (NCBI taxonomy): domain Eukaryota; kingdom Metazoa; phylum Chordata; class Amphibia; order Caudata; family Salamandridae; genus Calotriton; species Calotriton arnoldi. The sequence continues at coordinate 52,528 of CAWUFW010005615.1, forward strand.
AACGAATAAGACTGAGAAAAAGGGGGCTGAATCCCATTCTCTCCAAGATCGCAAATAGATATGACCACTCGAGCGTGTCAAATGCTTTTGTAGCATCAAGGAAAACTGCAATAGCCTTCGAGTCTGGATGGAGGTAGTGCACTACAGAAAAAAAGGTGCGGAGATTGTGAGAGGTGGCCCGCCCGGGGATGAAACCTGCCTGATCTGGGCGGGCAATTAGCGGGAGGAGAGGCTGCAGCCGATTAGCGACCAGCTTAGTCAAGATTTTTCCGTCCACGTTTATCAACGAGAGCGGCCGGTAAGAGTCCAGTTCGTCCTCGGGTTTCCCCGGTTTAAGCAGGGTGATTATAATGGCCTCACGCATGGAGGGCGGTAAAATGCCTGTGGTTTGGGCATCTTCGTATAGTGCTATGAGATGTGGGGCCAGTTCTTCGGATCCCGGGGCTTTATCCGATGGAAGGCTTCTAATCACCTGAATTACGTCTTCCACCTCGAAGGGATCGTCTACTCTAGATATTCCCTGTGCCCTCGTCCCAGCCACAGCAACTCAAGTGAGTCTAGTAATGGCTGAAAATTTTCTTGCACAGGGCAATGGGTAGATGTGTATAGTGTAGCATAAAACCGGGTAAACTGATTTAGGATAGCCTGCGGGCCTCTAATAACTAGGGAGGGGGTCGCCCTTGACTTCCGAAATGTAGGTTGTTGTGCGTGGGGCTCGGAGCATGGTCGCCAAAGTTCTCCCAGGTCTGTCCCCCTCCCCGTACCTCCTGGCTTGTGAATATTTACCTAAAAATTTGACTTCGCGTTGGGCCTCCTCCTCAAATTCTAGCAACTTCTCCTTCAACTGTGCCACCAAATTGGGATCATCTGTAGTGTAAAACTGTGTTTCCAACTCCTTAATCTGTCTCTCCAAGGATTCAAGAGTGTTACGTATGGCCTTCAGGACCCCCGCCTGACGTGCGATGCACTGCCCCCTAATGACCACCTTAAACGCCTCCCATAAGGAAGCCTGAGTTGAGACCGATTCCTCATTGCGTGCAAAATAGTCCGTTATGTCTCCTCTAATCTCCTCCTTGAATGCTTCATCTAGCAGAGCTTGTGGGGGAAGCCGCCAGCTGAATATTTTGGGTGGGGAGTTTGGCAACTCAAGTCGTAGTAAACTTGGTGCATGGTCCGATAGGGACCTTGAGAGGTGTGATACTGTACTTGTCCAAGTCGCCACATCCCTTGACACCAACCAGAAATCTAGCCTAGACCAGGCCTTATGGAACTCGGATATACATGTACCTTCCCTAGTCAGGTGGTGCCGATGGCGCCATATATCCACTAGATTGCCATCGGAAATAATGGCATTTAGTGCTGCGCTTGCGTTGGGGTGGAGGGAACGGGACTAGCCTTTCCTATCCAGTGTGTCATCTAATATCGCATTGAAATCTCCCCCCCAGATTATGGTATCACACTCCGTCGCTCGCACTCTGGCCCAAACCTCCTGGAAGAAAGTGGGGTTGTCAATATTGGGTCCATATACTGTCACTATGACCACCTGGGTCCCCCCCTAGGGCACCCAGTAGTATAGTGTACCTGCCCTCTGTATCTGTGTGGGATTTGATTTCTTTCCAGTCCAATCCCCTCCTGACCAGCACTGCCACCCCACGGGAATAACTAGAATAGATAGAGGAATAGACATGCCACCAGCGTCTGTGTTGCAATCTAGTGGATGGTGAGGTGTTCAGGTGTGTCTCCTGCAACAGGCATATGTCAATGTGGTGTCTGACGAGATAGGAGTGAACCAGACGTGACTTCCTATGGTCATTTAATCCACGAATGTTCCAGGTTAAAAAATTGAGGCACGTCATAACAAACCCATTGTGGGCCAATGAGACCCGACAACCAGGGTACCATGCACAGTCGTCCCTCTAGAAGCAGTGACATGCCATATAAGAATGTGTTGAAAATGAAACCAACCTATCATATACATCGAATATGTAAGAAGTGTATACCACAGTACCAAAGCAGGGTATTCTAGACCGTCAGGCAGTATGCTGGCTAACAACAAAACAATAACATCCCCCCCCTCCCACCACCCACTCCAACCCCCAAATCAGGTTGTGTAAAACCCTCCCCTTTCAACATGTACTACTCTGGATTGTACTCGAGGAGGACAAACCAACCAATGGGAAATCTCCCTGAGGGGCGTGATGTCGCCGGCATACACCCCTACATAGAGCAGGGTGGCCAAGAGTACAGCAGAGGGTCAAAAAAACCTTGTAAAATGGCACATTTCCCAGTTCCACGAACAGCTCGCCGCCCACATTATGCAAACCAAGTGCATGAACGAACCGTCAGTCGTAAGTTTGTACCTTGCAAGAAATATACAGGAGTAAACGACATTGAAGAATAGAAAAAGTTATCCATGCACAAATCAATCATTGTCACTTAGCCTGTCTCCAGACGCCTCTTCGGCACCCGGACCCCGTGCTCGCTTTTCCTTGCCCCCAACGTGCTTAGCAAATTTCAGTGCAGATTTTGCGTCCGTAAAAAAATGGGCCGAGCCCTCATAGGACACCTTGAGTTTAACTGGATACAACAGTGAGTAAGGGATTTTGGCCTGGAGCAGAGTCTTTTTAGCAAGCAGAAATTCTCGGCGTGCCGCCTGTACTGCAGGCGTGAAGTCCGGTTAGAAGGAGAGTGCATTTCCTTTGTGGGTGATGGTCCCCCTTTCCCTGGCCAACCGCAAAATGAGATCCCGGTCCTGATAGTTCAGAATTCGAGCCAGGATTGGTCGAGGTGCGGCCCCCACCGGTGGTTTTGGACCGTGGGTGCGGTGAGCACGTTCGACCGCGAACACCCCGGATAGGTTAGGATCAAACAGTTCGTGGAGCAGGTCAGCCACATAACTCTCCATTTTGGATATGGCCTTTGTCTCCGGAATTCCCGTGATCCATAGGTTGTTCCGGTGAGAACGGGCCTCCAAATCTTCATTTTTGGATCGATCAGGCCCAACACTTTGTCCATGTGCAAGAGCTGTTCTTTAGTTTCCACTTGGAACTCGTGGAAGTCCGAGTTGCGATTCTCCAACACGTCTAGCCTCGTTTCGTGTGCTCCCACCTGTTTCTTTACTGCGTCCAGTTGGGACGTGAGGGCGTCAAGTTTGGTATCGATTGTGCGAAGGCTAGAGCGCATTTCCAGCATCAGCGTACGCAGGTCTTCCCCGTGATCTTCTACTTGCGATTCGGGTCGGCTTCCTGAACTCTCCTCCTGGTCCTGTTCCGTGATTCTAGTGGCTCTTCTATTTTCGAATGTTAATTTAGGTTGTTTTGCGTCCTGCTTTCCCATAGTGATCAGACTGTGCAACCGCAACCTTTCTGCGTTAAGAGTAACAAATAACACTGGCCAGGCTCGCAGCGCTCAGTCCTCTGACAGGCCCCGTGGATGCACTCCCCACCGCCCACAGTCGGCTGCGGCACCTGGATCTTAGTCTGGTGATATTATGTGCAGAAGGCCAGCTGGCACTGCTTAGTCGATGCTCACTGTCTCCTGGGTAGGGCTGCGCGCCCCCGCCGCTCCCCTGCACCCCAATCGCACGTCACTAGCTCCTGAACTCCGGCAGTGCTAAACAAGTGTCTCTGTGTGTTGCCCAAAAAAGTAGCTCTTTAGGACCTATGGCAACTATAGCTGGCCGCACCTCGCTAATGCCCATGAATACGGTTGTTATCACTGTCTGATGATGGGGGGGGGGCAGGCCCGAGCAGTGGAGTGATCCGGCACCAGCACCCCACTCTCCTCGCCTGGGAAATGCCTCCAGTCCCTCGGTAGCTGCCCAATATCAATCTGGCGGCCGCACAGGCTCAGAGCAACTCCAACAGCTAATTCATCAAGAGCCGACGCCGGCTCACAGGCACCAAGCCGCAGCGCCCGCCGCAGAGTCCACAAAGGTTTTACCCACTGTGTCGGGTCCTGCCCCCAGGGGCCCGCCTCTGTGCCCAGATCGCGGACCGCACCCGATGGGCCGTAACACCCAGAGCGCGGCACCGCTGGGCCGCAACAGGGCCGCACGCAGTTTGGTGAGTTGGGTGGCACGGCGGGCAATGAGGGAGGGCAGCAGTGAGGCGGTTTGAAAGCACGCAGGAGCTCCCCGATCCCAGGGAAGCCCCAGCGGGGAGTACCCAGCGGGACCGATTGTCCCCAGCCAACAGTTGCGGTGACCCCGTACCTTCTGTGCAGTGTCGGGGTCTCTTCGCCGCCTCACGGGGCCTCAGCAATCTCCGGCGGCTGGCCTGCGATCCATCGCCTGGACAGCCGCGTCGAGTGTACAGTTGCGCTACCCCGCCAGGCAGCTCACCAGCAGCGGAGCGGACAGCAGCAGCTCCGCACCCCCACAGCGAGACTCAGGGCCTCTGGGGGCCGGGGCAACACGCCATCCACCTCCTGGCTCCCTCCACACAGGTCACAGTCCCCGGTCGCAGCAAACAGGCCGCACCGGGTCTCCGAAGCACTGCAAAAGTATCCGGCAGTCCACTCGGCGGGCTTATTGGGTGCGGTAAAGTCCAGGCGAGCTGCCGAGGCGCTTAATCCGTCGTGATGACCCTCACTTTGCACAGATTATGTAAGGATTAATTACTTGGCCGGCAGAGCTCACTCAACAAGCGGCCATCTTGCAGCGCGGCCAGACCACGCCCCCAAACATCTTTAATCTTTCATTATGAATTACTTAGCTTAGTCTGCTCACACCCAGAACAAATTAAATTAAAATATTTTAGGTTTAAGCGTTTTTATGGTTAAAAGAAAGACAATTGAAATGCTACATCATAATTAAACCACTTTGAGGCCTCTGCAACTCTTTACCACTCTGCACAATGCTGAAGCTCACACTAGGCACACATAGGATATTTTTATGGAAACTACGTCATTAGAGGAACATACAGTTTAACACAGGATTCACGAGATCCACAGACATGGGTTCAAACAGGGCTAGTGTTAGGGAAGGCATATTTGTTATAGAGCTACTCAGAACAGTAAGTAATTGAAGTCTGCTTCCATACATGGCCCGTTTCTTAGTGAATAATGGTCTGACTTGCTCTGTAACACATGTGTATGTACAAACAGTACTACACAACCATATTGCACAATCAGCACCAGGTCTCTGTAGTTTTTCCAGCCTCAAAAGCACAATCTATTTAGGGGCTGTAGCAGAGTTGGCATCTAACTCAAGTATTTAAGCTGAAATAGTATCCAATAAACTGCCTTTCCTTGCCGTAAACGACTGAGTCACTCAATTTGTGTTCATTACACTTCCTTTTATATTTGTAGGAGTCATTACAGAGTCTTTTCAAGAAGAATTCACACACTGAACAATACAGCAAAATATTAAGCTCCTGAGCCAATTATGCTGCTCTCTGAAATTTGTGGAGTATGGTATGCCTTGTACAATTTATATAGAGGTGACCAAAACGGATTAATGCAAACACATGCACTACTCAGAAGAATACTAATGTTCAGGTGGACATACTTTACCTACATCTTAAGAAGCAGAATGGCACCACACCATATTTGAGATTACTCTATTCGCTCCCAGTCAAACAAAACCTCAAACTCAAAGCTCTTCTATGTGTTAAAAGATTTTTGGTGTACATGGTCGAGATGTCTCCAGAAAGTGTCCCACTACAACTTCTGTGCTTTAGCTGCTCACATCCAGCTGCTCCAGAAGGATTCACCTCTCGAAGAAAGCACAGGGGAGAGTCAATCAAGTAAAGTACAAGGCAGCTTAGTTTTGAACTTGCTGAATCCACAATACGTGTATACCACACCTGGTTTCCTCTATTAGAGCTTGAAATTAGTGTGGTTTATGGAAGCCTCCTGCCAAGAAAAGCTCCCCTCATTGGAGGGGCTCAGACTGCACCTTCAACAATCAAATGGATCTGCTCTAGGCCTAGAGAGACTCAACTGGATCCTGGAAACAATACTCTTGATAAGCTTCATCACATAAAGGAGCAAGCAATGTGAAGTAGTCTATCAGTGAAAGTTCATACAAATATGACAAAGTACATTAGCCTGCATTACGTGCATGATTTACTTTCATAAGTCTTAAATCTTCTAGCATTTGCACCAGTTGCATCTTTCAACCTCTCCAGATGTTCTTCTGTGTCTTTACTGCTTACAACTTTCCACATTTTTCATTCTTGCAAAGGTATGGATACTTCCATGAAGGACATAAATGGAACGCATCATGCATATTTGAGAGTAAAAGTACCAGCCCTGACACTGACCACATCCATTAGTTTGCATGTAACTCTTCCCCCAATTTGAACTAACCACCCTCCATTTCTCTCTTCTTCATCAGCGCTATGGTCTCAAACAATGGTACATGTTTACCAGTTCACCTACACGTTTGCCAAGCAGAATCACATGCTTTTAACAAAGTCACAGTAAGGCATAAGTATGTCAGACTGACAAAATAAAAACTTCCCTTCTTCCAAAATGGCATACGTCTGTGTGTGCATTTATCTTCAAGATGAATACTACTAATGCACCAGTTTTTCTACACAATTCTCTGTTGCTCATGGAAATCACTGAGACATATTTCCAGTTTTCAATAGTATGATGAGATTGTGCAAATTCCCAAACCAATTCTGCAATCAAGTCAAAGAAGGCTTTATTCGATTGATCAGACAAACAATCATAAAAGCACAAGATTACAAAATATATTCAAACAATTCATACATTAAAAAGTTCATATAAATTTTACATAAACTCCAATTCAAAAATTAAGACAGTATTAAACTTACGAAAGCCCTCATCTCATTAAAAACAATTAAATAAGCATATGTTTCCTTTCGCTCAAAACTTTTTTCAAGAAAATTATTATCCTAAAAACACTATGCTCATTTTTTAAATATTGTAGTGCCAGAAAGGCAGGACGGCATTGGCGGAGCCCAAACTGTTTTAGGATAGGTACTAAGAACAGGCTCCTTGCAGCGGAATAAAACCTACAAAAAAGAATAACATGAATCGTGGAATGTGGGGAGACATTGTCACAGGGACATAGCTGAAGGTCTTGAGACCAGTTATTCATTATGGGAAAAGTAACTAATCTTGAAAGACCCCCAGCCTAAATCGAGTTAATAAAAACCTATCATAAGCTCCAGGTACAAAAGTTAAATAGGGTTGAATGTTAAAAGTAGTTAAAACCAACTGATTGTGCAGGACTGTGGGTTTTAAAATCTCAGATGACAATCTAATGGTGTCCAGGAGCAAAATACCCTCTTTTCTTAGTTCCTTCCTTGTTATTGCCCTAGTGGTAGTAGGATTAATAAAATACTCTAAATGGCCAAGATCTTTTAAAAAGTTATGAACATATCTTAGCCACGGTATCCTCATTACACCTTCCAGTTTCAAAATATCAGAAAGGATATCTCTGTTCAGTTTAGTCTCATCTTTGGTCCAGAGCCTGTGCCATAATAGCACAGGCTCAAGCCTAATTAAATCAGAGATGAAGGGAAGTCCTAGCTCTGCATGACAAATGCATGCTGAGATACCACTCGGGACAGATAAAATGTATCTTAGGAAGGAAGTTTCTACTCTCTGAATTGGGAGCAGATCAGCAAACCCCCAGACCCCACTCCATAAACTGCCGCTAAAACACACTTTGCCTTATAAATTTTAATGAGCTCCTCGGGGGGTCTTTTGCCCAGTTTTCTGGCAAAGGCAGTTAGAGCAGATGTAGTACGTAGGAGTGCCAATTTTTTTACTGCAACTGCTTGTACCCAGGTGTCATTGTGGGCAAAAAGGATGCCCAAATATGAAAAAAATTGTGACCCCAATTATTTGTCCTGCCACAAACATATCCTTGTGTTTCTTAATGCCATTGCCACAGCGCATGATAAAAGTTTTGGAAGAGTTTACCCTTAAACCTAGGTCTTTCATGAAGAGGGAAAAACTGTCCAAAACGCGCTGAAGGCCTACTTGTGTGCGAGATATCAACACCGCGTCATCTGCATACAAGAGAGCTGGAATTGGGCGACCGGCTACTTGGGGGAAGTCTTGGTTGTCTTTAAGGAGAGCCTCCCCCAGTCCATTTATATACAAATTAAAAAGGAACGGGGCCAGGACACAACCCTGCCTAACTCCGCTCCTAATCGAAAAAGCAGCCGAACGCTCGCCCTTCAGATTACAGCGCACACGTGCCTTGGCATCACTATAAAAACGTTTAAGAAAATAAATAATATTTACATCAACCCCCATAACTTCTAATATTGACCAAAGTTTAATGTGGATCACACAGTCAAATGCGGCTGTGAGATCCACAAATGCTAAAAATAAGTTCCTTTTCTTAGCCCTTGTGTATTTACCCACCAGGAGGGACAGATTTAGGCCCTGCTCTACAGTTCCCACACCGGCCCGGAAGCCATATTGTAGGTCGGACAGGACAGAGTTCTCGTCAGCCCAATCCTGAAGGCGTTCCAATACAATTCTGCCCGCTACCTTCGTTATGGCATCCAGCAGGGAAATTGGCCTGTAACATCCCGGGTCTTGTCTGTCCCCCTTTTTAAAGATGGGTACGATAGTAGATTCTGCCCAAGTAGGTAAAAAGTCAGTACTACAGCTGGCATTAAGCACCTGTGCCAATAGGGGCCCCCACAAAGGAATGTTTGATTTGAACATATCTACGGGGACCCCGTCTGGTCCAGGAGCCTTGCCACCCTGACTTGCATGGAGAGCCTGCTCCACTTCCTCTAAAGTGAACATTAATTCCTTGTGATTTAAAAGATAGTTTGAGCCATAAACCTCCTGGGCTTGGTTATCCATCGTAACAGAATTTCCCTCACCATTATATACTTGAGCAAAGTGCTTAATCCACTGTTCCTCAGTTATGGCTATCTCAATTGATGGGCCAGCCTCTCTGGATAGAAATGGTGCCCTAATTGCCTTCCAAAATGCCACACTATCATTAGCTACTGAGGCCGAGTGTAATGCCTCCCATGCCTCCTTCTTCAATATAACTTTTCTGTCCCTTAATGCTTGTTTATATGCCCCTCTAGCCGACCTTATATCGAGCATATTTCTCGGGGTTTTATGCAGCTCTTTTTTTAGCTGAGAATATGCTTGAGTACACCTCGAATCAAACCACCCGTTCTGGGATCCATTACTCTTTTTACGCCTAATAAGAGACTCTCTTATTACATTAGTTATTACCAGAAAGGAAGCTAAGATTTTATCAGGGGCAACTTTTTCACTCAGGCATGTCTCTATGTCTAGTTTACATTTACCCACCACTATTTTAATCAGTGCTACCCAGGATGCTTGTTTCCGGTCCAGGGAAGACATGGCTTGGCAGTTCGGGCTGGACTGTTCCCATGAGGCACAGGGTCAGACTGATTTGCATATGGCCATGTCTGAACTGGGGTGGTGGAGTGAGCTAAAGAATGATGATGGATTAAACCCAGATCAGTTGACTGGGGGTGAGTGTTTGATTTGCTCTAGCGCTCCGTCCATCATCCCCTTTGGTATCGCTTTGTTCGCCCTAAGTTGGCAGGGTATGCCCAGACGTGGGTCCCTTGCTCACTTTGCCACTGGATTCAAGATAGCCTGGCTGATGAGGGTTTTGAACCCGAAACCGGTCCCAGGATGCTTGTTTCCGGTCCAGGGAAGACATGGCATGGCAGTTCGGGCTGGACTGTTCCCATGAGGCACAGGGTCAGACTGATTTGCATATGGCCATGTCTGAACTGGGGTGGTGGAGTGAGCTAAAGAATGATGATGGATTAAACCCAGATCAGTTGACTGGGGGTGAGTGTTTGATTTGCTCTAGCGCTCCGTCCATCATCCCCTTTGGTATCGCTTTGTTTGCCCTAAGTTGGCAGGGTATGCCCAGACGTGGGTCCCTTGCTCACTTTGCCACTGGATTCAAGATAGCCTGGCTGATGAGGGTTTTGAACCCGAAACCGGTCCCAGGATGCTTGTTTCCGGTCCAGGGAAGACATGGCTTGGCAGTTTGGGCTGGACTGTTCCCATGAGGCACAGGGTCAGACTGATTTGCATATGGCCATGTCTGAACTGGGGTGGTGGAGTGAGCTAAAGAATGATGATGGATTAAACCCAGATCAGTTGACTGGGGTGAGTGTTTGATTTGCTCTAGCGCTCCGTCCATCATCCCCTTTGGTATCGCTTTGTTCGCCCTAAGTTGGCAGGGTATGCCCAGACGTGGGTCCCTTGCTCACTTTGCCACTGGATTCAAGATAGCTCTGGCTGATGAGGGTTTTGAACCCGAAACCGGTCCCAGGATGCTTGTTTCCGGTCCAGGGAAGACATGGCTTGGCAGTTCGGGCTGGACTGTTCCCATGAGGCACAGGGTCAGACTGATTTGCATATGGCCATGTCTGAACTGGGGTGGTGGAGTGAGCTAAAGAATGATGATGGATTAAACCCAGATCAGTTGACTGGGGGTGAGTGTTTGATTTGCTCTAGCGCTCCGTCCATCATCCCCTTTGGTATCGACCTGATCTACCATAGCCCAACGAAGGGAGTGCCCATTAATACTCCCAATGGCTATATTTTCTAGCAACTGATCTTTGTTATTATTGAGTCTAAACGTTTTGCTAGAGGGTAATGTAATAGCCAGACAAAGAGGAAAATGATCACTAAGTGAGTTCTCTGAGACATAGAAGGAGTGCAGACTATGTGCGTAATTGCTTGATATTTTAAGACATAGTCGATAGTAGAACAAAGTCCCCTACCGTTAAATGTCCAGGGCAAAGGGGCAGGTATTGGACATAATTTATTTACAAAGCCCAAATCAAAACTAAGAATTAGTTCATTTAGCTGCTCCCCCAAAGCAGTATGCCTAAAGTGAGATGAGCATACTCCTTCTTCTCTTAGAGCTCCGCATAGATTGTCCCCAGCATTCTCACATAACGTGAAGTTGAAATCCCCTGCCAGTATTAACATTATATCTTTTATCTTGCTTTTACCTGCTAATGATTGCGACATGATTTTTATAACGGTTCCCACTTTTCCAGGGGGAATATTGTTGTAAAAATTAACCAAAACTATGGAACATGTTGTATTTAGATCCAATCTAGCTAGTTGATGATAGTCATCACTGGCAAGCATCGTTATTTTCTTTATGTTCATGCTACTCGATATATACATGCACAAACCACCCTTAGCCCTACCACTCCGACCATCAACTGCTGGGGTGTGATAGGTCCTATACCCATTCAGATGAATCGCTTCCTTGGACCATGTCTCCTGAAAGCACAGGACCTCAAATAGTAAAATAAATTCCCACCACAATTGGGTGTTTAGCTTAGAGCGGGTCCCAGCAACGTTCCAAGAAACAATATTACAAAGAGGGGATTTGACATCAACAGAGCAGTTGTGAGGGTGGGTTACTATCCCCGGTAGATCCTCATTTGGGTGTCTAGATGGAGAGGGGACATTTAGAGTACCCTGGGAGTCAGCCTGAGCCTCGTTCTTTGAACCCATAAGCCCTCGTACCTCATCTCTATCACTATCAGCAAAATCCTCATTTAAATGTCTAGATAGAGACAAGACATTTAAAATACCCTGGGGATCAGCCTGAATCTCCATCTTCAAGTCCATAAGCCCATGAACCTCGTCTCTATCACTTCCAACATAGTGATTGGAGACAACGTCAACATTACCCATTAGAGTCAACCCAGAATTACCCCCATAATCATGCCTACAAATTGCGCGATTATGATAGGCAAATTTCACGAAGTCCAGTCAATCAATGTCTTCCAAAAAGTTCAGGGCCTCAAAACGATTGTATACTGGAATGGGATATCTAGGCTGCCTAATTCCCATGTGATTGTCTCCTTCAAACATAAAACCTTGGCGTTTTGAAGAGTTAGATGGTCGATAAAAGTATCCCAATGGTATTATGTTTATGTCATTGGAATTAACAGGCCCACTGTTGCCCCTCTCTAAGATTGTGTGCACCAAAAGAGGTGACTTAAAAGTTAGTACAACACAATCTCCGCATATTGATTTGGCAGAAGGACCGACCCACCCGATCCTTCGTACCATTTTAAAATCTGAAAAAAGTTTTTTTTTTAAACCAGTCCTCGAAGTTAAAAAATGAAGGGACTTGTTCCTTAAGGTCGAAAATGTTCAAAGACGTTGTGAGGTAAGGGGGGAACATTTGCCAAAATTACCGTAAACGGGGTTGCTTCTGGGGCAGATTTAAGTTTTGTGATGGACTATAGGACTTATCTTGTTGTTCCTGTGAATTTATGCCTCTCTCTGCTTCTTTATTTCCACCATTCGCCCTGACAATCTGTGCTCCTCTTTCTGTACCGTCAGGGTTATTAGGAACTGCTATAGTGGGACCCTCCTTAGGGGGATATTGCCCAATGCAAACAGGTGCATTATCTATATTAAGTGTAGTAGTGTTAATATTATTACTCCTGTATTGTGTTTGATTAGTAACATTGGGGCTAGAGGATGGTCCGACTCCCATGCCTGCCCCCCTACTCGACAAAATGCGTTCATTTGGGTTGGTGCTATCTGTCAATGTAGCTAGATATTTACTACTAACCAACTCCTCCACCTTAGCTAGACTAGCTTCTACATTAGTTACCTTTAACATGATGGGTTGCAAGAGGGTTAACATCATTGTCTCGAGTCTACCCCAAAAGTTCCCATCTTGTATATTGTCAGCAGGCTTGTCAGTCTCATTCTGCTTTGCAATATTCGGTGGTCCCTCATTGAGTTCACCCATACCAATAACGGTTTTCGCCTTCTTCCCATTTATTCTCTGGACAGATTTACTCTGTTTTTGTATATTTTTAGCTTTCCTTTTTTTCGGGGGAGGTTCTGCAATATAATCTAACCTACGTATAGCCTTTTGCCCTCTGGTGGTGACTTTAGACTTAACAGGACTAAGTTCGGAATCAGAGGGTGAGGAGGAAACAATATCTATTGCTTGTTCTATTACAACTTGTGATGAAGTACTAGCCAATGAAGGGGATGGCTCGTTGCTGATTGCCGCACCTGGTTCCATAGAAGCGGGCGTCATGGAAAGTCTACTCTGAGAAGGTAGAGGTTCTAGGGACAGTCTTTGTTCGATAAGTTTTATTTCATTTATGAGGCATGATTCCGCCCTCTGTAAAAAAGCATCTAGAGTCCCTACAACATTCTGACTTTACTATGTTTTCGCTTACTCATGTTTAACAATAGCTAACCACAAACTATAGTATGCAAGCAACAATACCAAAAAATATACGTTATCAGTCCCAGAGCCAAACTCTTAGGGAGGGTGGCCCAGCCTCTTACTGTCTCTGATGGGCCCGCCCTTGGCCCGGGCTTTGCCCGGGTGCGTCCCGGGTGTGGCGATGGTGCAAACACAGCGAGAGTCCCCGGGCAATGAAAGAACAAAACACGTCAGCCCGCAACCTTAGGAAAAAGGATTCAGCACGAAGACCACAGCTCGGATGCAGAAAGGTTTGTCAGCGCGTCTGCAATCAACAAAACCACCCTTGTATTCTTTAGCTGATCTACAGAGTGGAAACACAATAGCTGGTGCCCAATGGAACAAGCACTGGCAAAGCCAACAAGTCTCACCTACAAGAGCTACTGGCTTTGATAATGTCCTGTTTTGTAGCCATGTCGTACAGCACTATTGCTGATGTGCAGCATGGCTAAAACTATTTTTTTACATTTTTTTTAAAAAGGGCCCAAGCTGTGTGTTCCCTCTAGGCAACACGGAATGAGGTTGAGTGGGAGAGAAGGGTGCAGGTCGAGGAAGAGGACAGGCGAGAGTTAAGGGGGGAGCACACGATCAATGAAGGAGAGCAAGAGGGGCTAAGGTCAAGCAGACAGACAACAGATGGTGGGAACGAGCGGCCTGGGACAAGTAGATGAACAACCAAGGGTGGGCGTAACAGGCTCGGGGCAAGTATATGGACAATGGAGGGTTGGTAGGGAGGACTGGGGGCAAGTACACGGATAATGGAGAGTGGAGCAGGAGGGAATTGGGGCAAGCAGATAGATGATGGATAATGGCCTGTAGGGGCAGGGGCAACAACATGGAAAGTGGAGGGAGGGAAGGCTGGACGGACTGGGTAGAAACAGAGGGCGGAGAAGTACATGAGGGAGACAGCTGAAAAACACACTCTCATAGAGTGCTCAAACTGAAAGAAAAAAGAAGTGCCTGAAAAATGAGCAGCGGAACGACACAAGTAATGCCTCCCTGCTCTAGGGGCATGACAAATAGACAAACAGGAAGAAAGGCTACGTAAGCTGACAGAAAGCAAGCAAATAAGAGTGGCAATGAATCAATGGGCGGCCTTTAAGCCCCCTATAAGTTAACAAAAGGTCTCTCAAGAGACTTCACATGCGCTGTTAGGCAAAACCTAAAAAGAAGGAATTGAAGTAGGGGGCAAAGGGTTCTAGAGTTATGTCTACATGAGGGAGAAGTAAGGATGATCCTCTTAGGGGAGCCTTTAAGGAGAGACAGAGAAAAAAAAGCTCTAGAGCAGAGGTCTTCAAACTTTTTTACTCTGAGCCCTCCCAAGCAAAATGTTTTGTAGTCGGGCCCCCCTTCAAAACTTTATGGCAAGATTTGGGGGAGCGGGAGGGCCAGGGCTGATCACAAGGGGCATAGTTTATGAGATAATTTCAGGGGTATTTTATCCTTAGTTCACAATCCTCGCTAAATGTGAAATTCATCCCCCCAAAAAATACATCAAACAAAAACAGAAAGTGGCCAAAAACACTAATTCCCATATTTGGGGTGTTGTGAGCCCCTCACACTGCTGAGCCTCAATGCAGCTGTACCTGCTGCATTAATGATAGCTGTGGGCCTGAGTAGCAGGCTATCGCCTCTGCCTCTTTCTGCCTCTTTCCACCCCTTCCCACCATGCCTGACCATCACTCCAATCGTGAAACAGGCTCTCTGTCGCTTTCAGAAAAAAAGGAGCTCCCTCGTGTTGACTGGGGTGATTAGACCGCCACGGGACTGCTGCAGCCGCCGGGGATCCAGGATTCCGCGGTGGTCGCACAGCGGTTAGAGGCTGAAATATGCTGGCAGTGCCCCAGTGGCACTGCCGAGCATATTTCGAGTTGACTCTCCACCGCCCGCCATGAAAGGGTGTCGGAGAGGCAATAAAAAGGCCCCTGCTAGGGTCCCCTGCTGCCTTTGAGCCTGGAGATGCATGCGGGGGGCATATGTAGTGCCCCCCGGTATTTGCACCTCCAGTTCCTGCATGGTGTGGCATGCATGCCACACTGTGCAGGAAGGTGCAGTCGGCACTCTGAGAATGGCGGTCTGCATGTCAGGCTCTATGAGCCAAACAGACCGCATTGTCAGACCGCCGCACGACCGCCCGCCAGACCAGGATGGAAGTCCTAATCTGGCGGGCGGCAGCACCACAACTTTGGTAGTCCTTCAGCGGATGGCACATTGCACTGTCCACTGTAGGGCCTCCAAAGTCAAAATAAGGCCCTAAATTATTTTGTGGCAGCCTATCTTGTACTCACAGTGACTGGAATTATGCGTTTCTACAGCCGCTGTGTTTTCTGCACAGTGATGGATTTTCTGCATTCACCACAAAATTGGTCATCTGCTGCTTAATCTGCAGATTTTAACAAAAATAAAATATTTGTCTAACTCAAGCAGATCAAAATTTACTAACAACGTGGTGACGTGTCTGAGCAGTGGTTGACTGTTCATCTTTCAGTTACTTATGTTGCTGTATCTGGGTGATAAACTGGTACTAATAAGGTGACATCTTTGCCCAGACAGTGTTACCATGTATAAAAATGACAAATAATGAAGTAATACTAACTCAAAATGTCCCACATTATACCGCATTTAGTCAACCCTGCCACATAATTAGGTCATCTAGTGCCACATAATTGCATTGGCCCTGCTTATACTGTGGGTAATCACATTTTTAAATAATGACATATTCACAGTGCTTTCTGCTACAGTCTGAGATCTCATAACAGTATAAATACATATTTATTTATTTTATTTGAAAAGTTTTATATAGCGCTACTAGACCCGGAGGTATCAGAGCGCTTTACATGAGTTACAGCGAGTTACAAGTTACATCACTTAAATCAAAGAGTCATAGGGGAGGAGGATGGGGAGGGAGGGAATACACAACTGGAAAAACGAGGAAAACAATGACAGATGTCCGGCTGGGTAGGTGACGGCCGAGGGGTGAAACCAGGGCCAGACTCCTCTTTAGCTGCATATGACAGCTCCACCGGGCATCGGCCAAGGTTGCTCGTGTATCCAGGTGAGTACAAACAGTCATCAGAGGTCCATCAGAAGTTCAGAGGAACGTTATTTAAGAGTTATATATAGTGCTGGCTAGACCCGTAGGTATCAGAGCACTTTACATTAGGCTACACAATGTTACCGAGAATGAAAACAAATACACATTACGTCAAAAATTAAGCAACAAATTGGGAGAGGAAAGAAAGGTGAGACAAATAGAGAGGCGGGGGGAAGGGGAAGTGTGAAGGGGAGGATGAAGGAAAAGACGGCAGGGGAGACGAAAGGAAGTCTGCCCAAAGACCGACTGGGTAGGTGACGTCCGAGTAGGGAATCCACAGCCCATCACCCCAATAGCTAAACAGGTAGCTCCATCGGCCATCAGTCAGATTGCTAGGTCTCAACTGACGAGGGAAAGTTCACAGAAGAAAGTCCAGTGCATAGACAGGGTGGGAACTATGAGCAAGGACGAGTGAGGGCAAAGGTCAATAGCTGGAAAGAGGAGAAGAGTAGAGAGGAGGGGGTAGGGGGTATGGTGAAGAGGAGAAGGGAGAAAAGTCCATTAGAGAGACGCAGG
The DNA here is from genome assembly GCA_963921515.1 of Calotriton arnoldi. Taxonomy (NCBI): domain Eukaryota; kingdom Metazoa; phylum Chordata; class Amphibia; order Caudata; family Salamandridae; genus Calotriton; species Calotriton arnoldi. Next base: position 69,351 of record CAWUFW010005615.1, read on the forward strand.
AGAGTTTGCCCAAAGACCGGCTGGGTACATTTCTATTCCGGACTGTGCCCTGTGTGATTCAGTTGTGTGACTCTCTGGTCCCACAAACAGGCAACTAGAGTGACCCGTGTCCTTGTCTTCACAATCCCATTAACCAATTGAGATTTCATAATGTAAAAGAATGGATTACCTACTGATTAGTTTAATTTACATTTATTTTTCATTGAACGCATGTGCATTATTTTATTGGCATCTGTCAAAAGGTGAAAAAAAAATACTTGTAGAATGTTTTGTTCTTTTTAGCCAACTGTATGACCCAACCACCAAAGCGCTGAGGATCACAGTTGACATTTTTCTATGCTCTTTAAACGCTGCATGTACATGAAGACTGCCTTGAAACGGGAAAAATAAACACGGTTACGCTTTCAAGACATGATCTTCATTTATGTGGATTTTTAGACTCATTTCTGCCAGCCTGGGAATACAGCCATGGACCCATAGGCGGTCGCGCCCCACAGTTTGAAAACGTCTGCTCTAGAGGCTCAAAAACAGATTTCTTCAGAGTTGCATCTTCTATGCAGTAAATCTGCACGTTGAAGCTTTTTTTTTTTCCTTTTTTTTTTTTTTTTGTTACAAATAGCAAGATGTGAAAAGTTTTGGACAATCTGCATTTCATTGCTTCAGGTAATGTCACCTCTAACGTTGAAGCTTTTAATATGAAAAGTGACAAAAGAGAAATATCGCTTGAGGAAGGATTTTACTGGCTGCTTGTTTCATTGCATAAGGAGAGATGCATGCAGCTCTCCAATCATGTACTGTACCAGAAGCATGTCTTTCAATGATCTGATCGCCCTCTTTTGTCCTCAAAATCTGCAAAGATTTAGAGGTTGCTTGAGCGAGTAAATTGAGCAAACTCCAAAAGGATCAGCTTTTAAATTTCGCGAATTGTTAAAATCATCTCTCAGCATCGATGGGGCAGGTGAATTGAGTCAATCCTGAAAAGCTGATGTTGTGTGCTGCCTTGAACCACAAGGAGTGGACATGAAAGCTGAGTGACACTGAGCAGCTAAGGTTTGTGGCATTAAGATTAACATTCGAGATTATTTTAAGGTCGTTAATGTAGGAGATTTGTTTGAGCACAGATGGCTTTGTGTTAGAGTAGACACTACAAGAACAACCAAATTAAGCAGTGCTTATTTTTCATCTGACCCAATCCAATCCAACAAGCTTTATTCGACGACAAGTCATAAAAGCACAGTACATACAGTACATACTCCATAAAACATAATACAAGTACAAAGTTTTAAAACCATGAATTGGTACTTCAGATCTAGGGCCAGATTGGTAGGAAAAATAAAACGGATTAAGACAACTATAAAATGACGAGACATAAAACGATTAAAATTCATTATATAAATTGGAACTAGGGTACGCAATATAATCACAGACAGTAAGAACATGTTCATGTGTTACATATGTACCAATTTAGATTAAAAGAAACTGATAAAATCTTTAAAGTGCATAAAGTGCCTTCGACCTAATAGCCCAGGCCCAACCCAGAAATTTCGCTACTGCGATAGCAATTGGAACTGAGGTGTTCGTGCGCAATATTCTTTGTGCGTCTTCGCTCCTTCTGGTGCCCAATGTCCTGCAAATTGGCGTCAGCCACGATCGGCGCGGGGAGTCATATGCAGGGCAGACAAACAACAAATGGGCCAATGACTCCAGCTGCGCCTTACAAGTGGGACATGCGCCTTACAAGTGGGACATCCGCTATCCCCCTCTACGACTCATCTTGCTGTGTAGAATTTAACTGGTAAAGAATATAATTTGCGATCGTGATGTTTAGTTATTATGTCCCAATACTGCTCCAGGCATGGGGATGGTTTAGATTCTATGAATCTGCCCGTGAGTGAGGACGTGTCACCATTTCTGTAGATATTGTGGGTCACCAGATCCCAGTATTTCTTTTTTAGGATCTCTTTAGATGGGAAGGAAGCACATGAGGGGTTTTCCCAGAGTGTTGCCATGCACATATTTACTAGAGATGCTCTGACCTCCCGTAGCCATTTAATTTTATGAAAGCAGCGCAAATTAGATCTTTTAGGCCTGCAGCGTAGGTTGCCAGTTCTGGGGTGCACCGAATTCTACGCCAATATAATATAGGGCGCAGTCTCGCTATATCAGCCATCGCTTTCCTGCCTATGTCGTAGAGCAGGGGGCGTATTGGGGTACTTTGCGGGAGGCTCGTAACCTTGCGTAAAAACCTATTTTCAGCTGCTGTTAGCTTTGGCATCTTCTCAAACCCCCAGAGTTCCGCTCCGTATAGGGTGGAACTGACCACTTTCATATTATATATTTGGAGCACCGGGCTAACTGGTTTTGTCAGAGAGGTGTTAAATTCAGATTGTAAGACTCCTGATAGCTGACGGTGCTTCAACGTGGCCATATCTGTCGGTCCCACCTCATGTCATTCTGTAACATGACCCCCAGATACGTGAAGGCGCTGACTTGTTCCAGGGGACGATCGTTCAAAAGTATGCCTCCTCTAAATCCTTTATGTGGATTGAACGACATGAATTTTGTTTTGGACACGTTAATTTCCAATCCCCGTAGGAGGCAAAACTCCTTGAAAATCTTCAATGCTCGTTGAAGACCTTTCGGTGTTTTTGAGATGATTAACGTGTCATCAGCGAACATTAAAATAGGAATTTTAACGCCAGCTAGGACCGGCGCATCTGTAGGAATGGGCTCTAAAAACTTTACGATCCCATTAATAAACAGAGAAAATAGTGTGGGAGCCATGACACAACCTTGGCGCACCCCTCTCTCGATGGGAAAGGGGTTAGTAACATTACCCTGAGTGCCCCATCGAATTTGAGCATAGTTGCCCTCATGGAGTCTAGCAATAAGGGACAGCAGTTCAGGAGACATCCCCATCTCCTGTAGTACTGACCATAATTTGCTATGAGACACAAGGTCAAAGGCTGACTTAAGATCGACAAAGGCAGCATACAAGCTGCCCTTGCCTAGGACCACCGACCTCCAATACACTAATATAAACCTAAACACTTGGTCAATGGTACTGATGTGTGACCGGAACCCAGCCTGCAGCGGAGATAGAATGCACAGCTCTTCTATCCAGTCTTGGACCTTGTTTAAAACTAGCCGCCCCATTATTTTTTGCACAGAGTCTATAAGGCTGATGGGCCTATAGTTACCTGGTTGGGATTTATCCCCTTTTTTAAAAACGGGGATGATCTCCGCCCCTTTCCAGGAATTGGGCACAGGAGCACCTCGGGCAATTGCATTTGCTAGCAGGACAATATACCGGGACCATCTTGACTGGTCATGGAGGAATATATCGGCCGGGATACCATCTAGGTCAGGGGCTCTTCCACCTGTTACTGCTCCTAGGGTGGTAATAACTTCGGTCCCTTCAAATGGAGTGTCTTGAAAAAAGGAATGTTGGATGTCGGCCTAATCACCCTCAGATGTGCTGCTGGCATATTGGGGTTTGAAATGGTTGACCCATTGGTCCTGAGCTACGTAGTTTTGTGGAGGTGATGGCTGGCCTCCCCTGCCCCATTTTACTATATTCCAGAACTGCCTAGTGCAATTACTAGCACAGGCAAGACTGAGGTCCTGCCATCTGCTTTTGTCCCAAGCTTTCTTTGCTTTTTCCTGGGCCCTCCTATATTTTAGTCTGGATGACCATACTACGACAGGGTCCCCTGCCTTGATGGCGTCCCATAAGATCCTACGGGCCATTCTACATTCCTCATTAAACCAGTGGGTTCCTTTCGGTTGATGCGAGCACTTGACCTTATGATGCCTCACAAAATGGGAACGTAGCTGGGCAAAGAATTTATTGTGAATAGCAGTTGGGTTACCAAGAGCCTCGGGCTTGGCTGAGCAAGCTTCTAGCTCGGCTATTGCAACATCAATACCATTAATAATAGTCACTAGGGTTTCGGGTTCCGCTATTACCTGCGCCCACTTCACACGTCTCATGTCATTTGTGGGGACCACGTCAAGAGTGGTCCGCATGCTGCTCGGCCGGGGGAATACCCTCTTGGGTAGCAGGTCAAAGGTTGCGCCTAAAGGATTGTGGTCACTCTCTACCCGCCCTGTCACAGACATGTCCCCAAAAGCATGCCATAGCCGCAGGTTAATTAAGAGATAGTCAATGCGGCTAGAGCTGCGGCCATTATTTAAATGTGTTTGTCCCCTGTCTATCAGAAGGAGATCTTCCATTTGCTGCCCGGAGGCCTTTTTCCAGGCACATGGAATTTATTTGGATTGTTACATCCGTCCACTTTGTTATTGGAGCTAGTTCTAGTTTTGGGATGCCCCACTGAGCGTCATCCTCATTTGTAAGATTATGCTCTTCTGTAGCAAGGGGCTCGAAGGTCGAGTTAAGGTCTCCTGCAATAAGGATTTGGGAATCCCTGGAGTGCAAATCTAGGAGATCGTCAAGAGTCGCTATAACGTCCGACTTTTTCCCCCCTCTCACACCTCTTGCATAGACATTATAGATGTCAATATTTCCCTTCGTGCCCATTTTCAGCCTGATTACAAGGATATCCCTGCTCTGTGTTGGAAGCGCCTGAATATTATAGCCAATCGATTGGCGAACCCAGATTGTCAATCCCCCTGAAGGACGGCCTTTTCCCCCACTAATAGCTGGAGTAAAGTAATTTAAATAACCTATGTGATAAAGGGACTCCGTCAACCATGTTTCCTGGAAAAGACAAATGTCATGACCCTCGATGAAAGTAAGCCAATCGGGGGAAGAGACCTTGGACCTCAACCCAGCAATATTCCAGGATGATACGGCTAATTTGTTTACAGTGGGACACGATGCCAATTGCCCAACCGCTGTATTAGGCACCATGCCACTATTAGACTGCTTCTCTACGTCGGGAATTGGTCTGGCTGATGTAATGCTAAGCGTCTGATTAGCATCACTAGATGGTACCTGGATACTGGGAATAGGGGAAATCCTAGTTATGGGAAGCATAGGGAGATCACAAGCCATTTGGGACTCATTCAGTAGTCAGTCATTTGCATCCATTAAGGAGCTTCCTTCCCCAAAAGTATGTGATTGCCTAACAGCGCGATTATCCTGCCTAACTAATGGGAATCGCCTGAATTGAATGGGGGAATCTCCAGGCGGGCAAATGCGGAACTCCAGGGCAAGAAGGCCTTCTGCCAGATCGACCCCAGTTAGGGTGAGCTCAATATAATCAAATGATTCGGCAGATGGGGAGAACCTCCGAGCCCTGATGATATCATCTCGTATGACTGAACGACAACCCCGAACTTGGCGGAGCCAAGGAGTGGCCTTATTGATCAGGGAGTCTGCATTTTCAAATCCATTTCTAGAGTCTAGCTTGGGCACATTGACCATATAGATTTTGGGTGCCTCGGCCAGACTAGGGATGATCGGCTTGATCGGCCTGTGTTGGGGATCGCAGGATAAATATTGTACATGAGATGGGGTAAGAGATCTAGGGCATGATGATTGGCCCTGCGTTGGGGGCATATTATTGCAGGTGTTTAAATGGCTGGTGCTAGAATTAATTGGACGCTTAACCAGTGGGGGCGGAAGACCTACTTTATAAGATGGTGCCGCAGTAAAGGATGGGTTAGGGCCATTGGGGCGGGTGCTTAAGCCCAGTGCAGCTATGTCGCAATCAGTATGATTAACCTGTCGGGGCAGTTGAATATGGCTTAACAAAGAATTGGGGTTCAGGACCCTGGACCGGGAGGAATCCTTGTGAACTAGGCGATTAACCAGGGAGGTGAGGCTCTAGATCATCAGTTTCATAGCCCCTATTTCGAGTCTGAGGGTGTTTATGAGATGGAGTGTTTCCTGGGATTCGCAGCTGGGGCCAGGGCCTGTACCTCCGCCAGGACCCGACGACAGGGCTAGCTGGGGCGTGTCATCCTTATCTGCATCAGGCAGATCCAGCAAAGGTGAAAACCTATTTACGCAAGGAATTGCGGCACCCATCTGTTGAGGAACAGGGCCAGAAAGAGCAATGGAGGGGGAACAAACTCCCTCTGCTTCTTGGTTTGTCTCTACGCTTGATGCGGGGGCCCCTTTTCTAAGTGGTTTTTGAAATATTGCAGAAATTGTGGGGCAGCTACTAGCTTTGGACTTAGTTGAGAGGGTGGTCAGATGATGGGCTTTATCAGGGCTAGTGTGCGTGGATGGGTCAGCCTCAAGGATGTTTTCGCATTCACTAATAAGAGTATCTATGCGGTCTAGGACACAGTTACTACCTGGATGCTTCTGAGACTTCCTGGCCTTTTTTCCTTTGTCAATCCGACCATTGACACCTCCCCCGCTACTCCCACTCCCCTCCATAGATTTCCTCTTCCCCATCTTTCAACTCTTCTAACTAAATAGCAGATGAAGCAAACAGGGCCACCCACTAATACTCAACCATCTGGCTCTGGTTTAACAATGGCCAATTGATATCAGACACAGTTGGTGCACAAGCGCAGAAAGTTTACACACACTAGATGTTAGGACTAGATTAAAGCTGGGCAAGCAAAGGCGTATGATAAAATACAGGGGCGATATAACAAGCACAGTACCTTAACCGGAATTAGCTTGCCGGCTTCATGCCCACAGTCCGAGTGCTCGATGAAAAAGGGTGGCCCTGCCCTGCCCTGCCTCTTCCTGGCAATGACGGGCCCGCCCTTGGCCCGGGCTTCGCCCGTGCGCGTCCCGCGCCGCGGTGGACCTGCGGCGCTTAAGAGCGCGTCTCCAGGCCCCTCCCTCCTGGGAGAAGCAAGGCACTGCGGATGTTGGAGTCCCCGGTGTGCGGCAACAATAGCGGTGATGGCTGTGGTGGCGTCCCGCGCCTTGGAGGAACTGCGGCGCTTAAGAGCGCATCTCCAGGCCCCTCCCTCTTGGGAGAAGCAAGGCACTGCGGATGTTGGAGTCCCCGGTGTGCGGCAACAATAGCGGTGATGGCTGTGGCGGCGTCCCGCACTGCGGAGGAACTGAGGCGCTTAAGAGCGTGTCTCCAGGCCCCTCCCTCCTGGGAGAAGGAAGGCACTGCGGATGTTGGAGTCCCCGGTGTGCGGCAACAATAGCAGTGATGGCTGTGGCGGCGTCCCAATTATTCAGCAAAGGACTTTGGTCATAGTACCCTGTCTGAACAATTACATTTCTCTAACTTAATTTAAGGTTACATCGAAATTACCTTTGCATCTGGTCATTCACGAGGCACACACTGATATTTATTAATAAACAGTATGCACATATTTTAAAAGTTTTAATGTTGATTTAAATTTTTTAACAGTGGAAAATGATAGGAAATTGTCGCCAGTTCATACAAATGCAGCTTATCTTTCTAGATCTATAATCTCCACAATCTTGCTCGCTCCCCCCCCACCCCTCCGCTACCTGCCTTCCATTGTAATTTCTCAAACACGAGGATAAATGAAAAGTGAGACCAAATCAAACTCTAAACATTATATTGTGGGTATTCTATCTACTCAAGGTAGCATAAGGTGATTCTAATCAACAAATGCCTGTTATTCAAACGGGAACAAGACAATTTCAACCTCTAGGAGTCGAACTGAGCTGCTTACACCCTACTCAAAATCTCCCACACGGCAGTCAGTCCAGAAGTGGTTTGACTCATTTATTATTTCAATTATTTGAGCTGAGTCAAGCACATTAAGGATCATCCTTCTACAGAAGACCTCCTCCAGTGATGGAGCAAAAAGGTAAATTAAGATGAACGCAAAGTGGCAGAGTCTGTAGAAGCTTCTTGCATCATAGAGATCCAAAATATGCTGTTGGTAAAGGAAATATTAAAGAGCATTTACAGCAGAAGACAATCCCTTGATGGAGTTTTCTGCACCCCACGATCTGTGGAGCACTCAGAGTTCCGAAAAACTCAGCGTAGCAGAGATTTTTCCTCGTTCACGGTCCCCAAACACCTCCCGGCAAGAATTTTCCTCGCTCGTGCCCCTTAATGTCAAGTTGGCGAGCGTGAGCGATAAAAATACACCTCCCGGTGAGATTTCTCAATGCAGGCAGTCGGATTTCTCAATGCGGGCAGTCGCGGGTAGTCGCGACTGCTCGCATTGAGAAACCCTCTGTTTGTGTTGAGAAAGCTGCCGCTTGAGTAGCAAATCTACTCGAGCGGCAGAAAAGAAGCAGCGCCCTCTTGCGCTGCGCATGGTGCCATTTGCGTTGATTTTCCAGTGCAGGACCAACACCCGGCGTTGGAAATCAATGCAAACAGGCATGACCAAGCGCACTCCGGCACTTGTGGAACTCCGCGCTGCAGATTGTTTGGTCACTTCATGCAGTTCCTCGTAGTGAAACTCCACAAACTCCGCCCAGGCTTAGTAAAAATAAAACCAACCACAGAGGACGTCGTCACCCCGAAATGAAAAGCTGAAAACAGGCCACAAAAAACAGGAAAACAAAACGCATAATTAAGTATATATGTAAATGTGCGAAAATCGAATAATCCAGTTTAAAATTTTAAACTGTGCTGATGGTGGGTCCGTTTATAGAAATCTTGCTTGCCTGTAGCCGAGAAAGTTACCGTCATCAAAACTGTTATTTCAAACATAGAAATAAACACAAGGCCACATTTTAGAAGGTTTCAAAATTCATAGCACTTCTCCACTCCCCAAAAGTGGGTATAGATGGTACCTTAAGATCTGACTGCCACTGCAATCAGCAAAACAGAATCTAAAAAACAGACGTGTTGATTTCGTGGCTGTCTCATGTTGTTACCCTTTTAAAAAATATATTTTTACTTGCTAAGGAATTATACTTTGCAATAAATGAGTTGAATAATGTTACAGTAATAATTGATTTCATAAACATATTACATTATCGACCATATGGAGTTTATCAGCAGCATCCTGAGAACCTCGTATAAATATCACATAAGATCGTGCTGTTCTTTTTTTTATCAAAAGCAAACTGCACAGGCTGCACATCACCTATTTTTCTGTAATACCCTGAGCCACAGATAACAGAATAAACAGAGATACGAGTTACAAGGTAGGCAAGGACATGCAAAAAAAGCAACGATTGAAATACAACATTACGTTTACAAACACAACCATCAATATACCAGAAAACAAAGCAAGGATAAATATCCTTGCTTTGCTCCTGCACATCTCAAATTAAATGCTTTCCTTTTTGTACAAGATGAAGGACTGCAGAGGGAAGAAAAACTCAGATTAAGCACAGCTCTGCCTGTGTTGTGAGAACATCCGTCCAGCACACACATACACGCTTTAGGAATTCAATTTGGAAACCATCATCTGGAGCAGAGAGGAGGACAGGAAAGTCATATTGCTATAATACTTGGATTATCAATCATCTTGACAGTTCATTGGCTTTATCGCCACACATACCATTAAAATGATGTCTGGCCTGGGATGTCAGGAGGCAAACATTAAACAGGCCCGGATTAAAAAGCAGATCCCGAGCAGCACTCCAGTAAAGTTTCCCCAGCACTCTGAAATTAGTTAGAACTGACTAAGTAACTGGCTCTGGGCTTTGAAGAAATATACAGCCTGAAAGGAGCAGAGTCAACACATGCTTGACGGGCTGATAGGTAATGTCACGTTATGGTAACTGCAAAGTTCCCGCCGCTGATTTATCATGTACTGACTGTGCAAGAGAACGACTGCTAATGGAGGCTGGAAAAAAACACAGCGTTTGCTTCTTTGCCGACCCAAGGCATCGCATGAAACGGGCCAGGAAAGCTCCGCGCGGGGGTCAAAAAGCACAGCTAATAGATTCAGACACGGAACAAATGCATTAATAAACCTCGCTGCATTAACAAACTTCTTTTACATATCCAGGAGGATTTAAAGGAGAACATTTTCATATTTTAACTGCTGCAGAGTTACAGAACAGCGAATCGGTAAATGCGGCAAAGACACACTATTCAATTAAGCAAGGCAGCTCTGGGCAGTAGTAGTTTCTCATTAGGCACTTTCACCATCTATGTCCAAGTTGTCCGCACCCCGTTTCCCCACGGGCTGACTGAGATTTCACTTTAGCTTTCTGCCGAGATATACCAGTTGTTGCATATAAATGCACTGGATTACTTTTTTTCCAGAGTACAGTCAAGCTGTATTTCTAGCCCAAAGGTCTTCTGTATTTGCTTCCGGACTACCTTGCTCCTCAGTCCCATACCTCGTTTCCTCAGCACCACCACATGTTCCATAGCTTTTCCCCTGACCAAGCTCCCTTCCCCATAACTTATCCCCTTCCTGGACCCCTTCCACATAGCTCTTCTCTTGCGCGACCTCCAATCCCCTCGCCCATGACTCATCCACCTGCCCAGTGCCCCATGGCTTGCAATGTTCAACACTCCGTCCATCATCCCCTTTGGTTTTGCTATGTTCGCCCTAAGTTGGCAGGGTATGCCCAGACGTGGGTCCCTTGCTCACTTTGCCACTGGATTCAAGATAGCCTGGCTGATGACGGCTGTAAATCAGAAACCGGTCCCAGGATGCTTGTTTCCGGTCCAGGGAAGACATGGCTTGACAGTTCGGGCTGGACTGTTCCCATGAGGCACAGGGTCAGACTGATTTGCATATGGCCATGTCTGAACTGGGGTGGCGGAGTGAGTTAAAGAATGATGATGGATTAAACCCAGATCAGTTGACTGGGGGTAAGTGCTTGCAATGTTCAACACTCCGTCCATCATCCCCTTTGGTTTTGCTTTGTCCCCTGGCCAGGCCTCTCCAAATGACCCATCCCTGCCTGACCTCTACCCCATGACTCTTACCTTTGAGAGCCCACCCTTGTCATTGCCACTTCCCTCAGCTCCGCCCTTCCCTTCAGTGCTTGTGAGCGGACCCTTTTCACCCGTCCTTCTGACAACGCTCTCGCATTCCTCCATGGAATATGATTCCTGCAAATGTAACAATTTACAGCAAATAATTGATGACTGGAAATGTTTGGATTAAGGCCACTACTGGTAATTATTCTGAATGCATGCAGGTTGTTTTTCTAGTTTATCTGAGCCATCACAAAACCGAGCCAACCTCTTCGAAATCACCCTTGATGAAGCAACAGTAGGAACAGCCAAGCCCGAGCTGCTAGGCAATACCCTCTCTGAACAGGAAAACAGGCTACACAGCTGTGTTTCATGGAACCACAAATCACTAATGATGCACAAACGTGTCCGTGATTTCTTGTGTTTCCCTTCAGAGCAAAAGTGGACTACCATTGCTGGCTGACCTAGTAGTAGTGCGCATACTGTGTTGGAGAAAGCAGTAAGAAAGCATGTTTCGATACGTGAGTATCAAGATGGTTGTCAATAAACCGTAGTAATGTCACATTCTCTTCACTTTTCTTTATCTCCCCTCCTTCTCACATCGCTTCTTTTCAGGCTGGGGTAAAAATAGTTGAGACATTGTTTTTAAAGAATTTTTCCTTCTAATGTGTCCTGTGTTCATGAATAGTACTATCATGTTTACAAACATTAGACACGTTTAAAAAACATACTCTTCTCTAAATTGCATGTCTGACAGCACATTACACATTACACAAAAAGACAGTGTTACGAACCTCAGTAAGATGGACAGAGGCATGAATTGCCATATCTTATACTGTCATTGTAAATACTGCTAAACTTTTCATCTCCAAAATGTGCAGTCAAGACGTGATTTACAGTGCGATAAGCATGCTTTATCTTTGCATTAAAGTTAGAAATTAAGAGCCATTTTTTACTCTGGGCAGTATGGAAAAAAATAAAGTATGCATTAGTATACAGGACTTGTAAAATGGCAATATCTTCTTTCATTATAAAACAAGGGTGTAAAATACCAAGATAATTTCTTCCTACATGTAAAATAATTACATTACGATGGTGCAGACTGGACGTCTCTGGTAATATAGTAACTATTGCTTTTCATATCGTACCAAGAAATCCAAACTCTTCACCTTGTCTTCTGCACAACACAAATCTGTGGACAAATTATGCTCAATAGCATACAGCTCTGCCCAATACACTCGAGAATGTCCTAAAATCCAGAGTACTGGTGAACTGCAGAAAGCCATCTGAATTGTTCCAGCAATAAATAGAAATGTGTTCAAACTTATGCCCACTGCTTAACTCCATTGAGGGACTAAAGGGCAAGCACGGGCTACTTGGCCCTAACTGTGGTGGTTGAGGTTGCTTGCCACTCATGATGATGCGGGCATAGAAATTATTTAGGCACAGGCGCAGATCACTTCTGTTTGCGCAGTTGGTTAGATGGGCAACTCAGTTCAACAGTTCTTGCCTCGGATGTTCACTTGGGAGAAAAGTCCTAAGTCCTGCTGCTAGATTCATTGGAGTGCTTTACTCCCTGGTACTATTCGCATGCTATGCCCCGTTTTACTGCTCACTGGTTGTTGCAGATCTAGTGGTGCAGTAGGCACTGCTGTTGTCCCCGATCTTTGCAGGGGCAGAGCCTCACTTTGGGGGCCTCAGTGGTGACCTCCCTTTAGAAAAGGAAGGAGTCAGTGTGGCATGTCCTGCAAACACACGAAAAGCTATGAAAAGCCACGTCTTCAGCAAATGCAGCCATCCAACGATTCCAGACTGGTAACTAGGTATGGCAGTTGTTGCCTCTGGGCCAACTTGTGAACACTAATGTGTGTCTGGCAGTTGTGCTCCTCTTCCAGGCCGATCAAGCTCTTGTTTCAGAAGCAGCTTGGCTCCTTTACTCAAGCATCAGCAGCACCAGTTAGTGGACTCATGGCAGGCTGTCACATGACAAGGCGGTATTCGTACTTGCAAAGTCTTGGTGCTGTTGACATAAGAATCTAACTGAGAGACCGGGGGTCCTATCAAGGCAAGGGTTGCTGCTGGTTTTGCTCTCTCAGGCAGTCATCTTTCTCTGGGTGTTGCTCACCGAGTGCATGTTGGACTTCTCCGCCCGGGCCGCACCCAGTGCACGGAACCCTGGCTTCACAATCATCCAATGCAACAACACAACCACAGCTGCAAACGCCACTGGAGCCAATAAATGCCACCACTACTTCTCCGCCATCCCCCGCAACCTCAACACAGCCTAGCAAATACACTGCTGCTGCGCATCCCCCAGCACCATGGTAGGAACTTTCTCCTGCGCCAATTGCGATTTCACATGCGACACCTCAGATGTCAACACCACCACTTCCAAACAACCAACACATGCCACCACCACCACTCCACACCAACTGTTCGTCATGCTCCTCAACGTCCGATCCCTCGGGAACCAATCCACCGAAATCTGGGACCTCCTCAACAGCAACACACCCGACCTTCTCTTCCTAACAGAAACATGGATCAACCCAGCCTCCAACCCGGACATCGCCGCAGCCATACTGTCCGCCTGCAAAATCATACACCAGAACCAAACCCACAAACAAGTCAGAGGAATCGCGATCATCTTCAAAAACACGATTGACTTCACCACCTCCCCGGACACCAACCTCATGGAACCCCCCCACTTCAAAATACAAACGGACTACAATGCCACCCTTGAGGGAACCCTTGCCTACTGTCAACCAGGCTCCTGAGCGGTATTTTACAACCACACCGCAGAATTCACTGCTCCCCTCTTCATCATATCAACCAAATACACCCTCACAATTTGCACCTGGAAGACACCACAAACCCTAACTCCACAGCCCTCCTTGACAGCCTAAGCAACCTCGGACTCACCCAGCTCGTTCAAGGTCCAAACCAAACAGCAGGCCACACCCTCAATCCTATTTTCTCCTCCAACAACAGGATCATCACCACCCACAAGATTTCGCTCACATGGTCTGACCACTCCATCATACATTTCAAGAGACCCACCCACCAAGCCACCCCACCAGAAAAACTCAAAGGACCATCAAGATACTGGGGCAAAATATCAGAAGAAAACTGAACCAAGACCCTACAGGAATGCCCATCCAACCACATTGGGAACCTCAATGTTGACACCAAGCTCCTCAATAAATAGCTCACTAAGTGCATCAACCGCACCGCTCCCACCAGACACAAGACCTACAAAAACAACAGACCCAGCTGGTAAACAAACGACCTCAGGAAGTCCAAGCGCCACTGCAAACAACTTGAGAGAAGATGGAAACTCGACAAAAACACGACCGCAAGATCCACATACAAAGCCGCCCTCAACTTCTACCACCAATAACTATGAGACGCAAATAAAAAGGCCCTAACTCTCAGACTAAAAGCCAGCTCCAACAACACCAAAGAACTCTTCACCATCATCAAGGAGTTATTCAATCTTGCAGCTGCCAACAACGACATCTTACCATCCCAAGCATTCTGTGATGACCTCTCAAACTTCTACAAACAGAAGACTGCCAAGATCTACACCATATCCAACCACACCATACTGATACGAACTTCCCCGAGGAGCCGGACACCTCCTTCATCGTCAAACAGCAGCTAAGCAACTGGAAGCCCCTCTTGAACAAAGAAACCACAGACCTGATGAATACCATCCAATCAGGAGCACCCTCAGACCCATGCCCCCACTTCATATACAACCTTGGAAGAACCATCATTAACCCCTGTGCTTGCCACTATCATCAACACCCCCAAAACCACCACCACCACCTTCCAGTCTTCCTGGAAATATGTAGGAGTCAACAGCCTATTCAAGAAACCAACACCCTCAGCAGCTACAGCCACATCTTGCTTATGCCTTTTCCAGCTAAAGTCATGGAGAAGGCCATCAATACCCAACTCACAAACCACCTGGAACTCCATCAACTCCTAGACAGCTCTCATTTAGACTTTCGTACCAACCACAGCACAGAGACAGCCCTCACTGTGGCCACGGAAGACATCAGGAGCATCCTCGACCGAGGAGAAACGGTCGCACTCATCCTGCTTGAACTCTCTACAGGTTTCGATACAATGTCCCATAAGTCACTCATCAGAAAGCTTCAACACTTGGGTATCTGTGGACTGGCCTTCAAGTGGATATCCTCCTTCTTCATGGAGGAAACTCAATGAATTAAACTTCCACCCTACAGCTCAGACCTCAAGAAACCCATTTACGCAGTCCCTCAAGGATCGTCAGCCAGCCCAACACTCTTCAGCGTCTACATGATGCCCCTTGCGGGCATTGTCAGAGCCCACAGCATCAACATAGTATCCTACGCTGATGACACATAGCTCATCCTCTCCCTTACTGACTCAACCAGCACCGCCAAAGCAAACTTCACCAATGGCATGAGCAACATCGCTGCTTGGATGAAAAACAACTGACTCCAGCTCAACACGGACAAAACAAAATTCCTAATCTTCGGCAACAACCCACTCCCCCTGGGATGCCTCTAGGTGGCCTTCCGAACTTGGCCCCCCACCCATCCCTGTGGACCCTCACGGGTGATTAGCCGCGCTCTACAAATTCGCATAATATAACATATGTAGCCAGAATTGCATGATTTACTTGTCAAATGCCAATGCTTAGATTGTAACTCCGATTTCCAGGTGCAAAGGTTAGCAACATAGCCACTAGGTCACTGCTTCTGAGTCTGATCCAAGCTAAGGGAGGGTCACCAGTTCTTGGTCAAATGCATGGACAAAGGTCATTTGGGACAGGTAGGGAAATGGAGCCACCTGGAGGATTCTTTTCACTATATTTGCCCAAGACTCACAGTGTTGACCCTTTAGTGTAAAGTGCAAAACCTCAATGTCCATCATTCTCCTACAGTGGTGCAAATGTCCAACAATTGCTTTGCACAGGGCATGGATGTGCCACACTTATTTCTGGTGGCAATTTTTCCACTGATTAAATATTAGATCAGACCCTTAGTTTTACTACATTTCATTTATTTATACATATAGCTGAGACTTGGAACCCTGCAACACAATGCTCAGATTATATATTCTTATTTGCAAAAATCCAAGTATGTGGCAGAATTCTCGGTTTGGGAGCTAGGATGAGGTGCAGCCTGAGAATGCCTCAGGGGATTAAAATGGCATTGTGTCTATTTAAATGTGTGCAGTACTTGTCTTGGATGTACAGTCGAAAAAGTGCTTAATTTTTGCTGGTAGCTGCAGCTGACTGGCATGCACACATTTTTGGGGACTGTGAACTATTTTTCATCATTGGAGTTTCAATCAGAGCAAAAGACAAAAAGGAGAAAGACTGCAGAAGAGAGGAATGGTAGGAAAACCGCAACAAGGAAAGAAAGCAGGTATGAAAGTTAAATTGCAAAAGTGAGGTAAACAGAAAAGTCTAGAGGCATGAGGTGAAATCAAGACTAGGCAGCCTTGGTATTCATCAAAATCAGCAATCAGAATCACAGTTAGCAGGCACTTGCCCTTTTTAGGTCTTGCCTGCGTGAGCATGCATTAGTACATGCGCTCTTGCTTCCAAGACTCTTGTGTTCAATAATGGGCTTGGACTCAGCTCATTTGTGTCATAGTCGCTTTTGTTTGCTGTCTTCTAATTGGGCAGAACTTTCCATGAATCACTTCCTCTTCTTTCTGTGGGGTACGGTCCAGGCACATATTAACCATGTTGGATTAGTGTCTCTCCATTGGCCAACCGCTGCTTGTGCTGTGATTCAGGTACTACAGCTTCTGAAAAAAAGCGATACAATGCGGTCAAAGCTCACCGCATCATAGCGCTCTTTTCTACCTACTCCTCTCCCCATCTCTGTTTCTTCTTCCCTCCTACCCACCCTTCGGTCCTTGTTTCTTCTGCCCCTTTCCAACCGCTCTCCCATCCTGGTTTGTTCTTCAGGCTCTGTTTCTTCTCCCCCATCACCTGCAATCCTGTACCTGTTTCATCTCCCCCTCCCACCCGCCCCCTTCTCAGTTTCATCTCCCACCTCTCCCCTGCACTTCTGTCCTTGTTTATCCTCCTCCCTCCCTACAGTAGGAAAAAAACAAGCACTATGAAGCGGCCAGTAATGGCCGCGTTATTTCACTTTTAGTAACCATCCCATTACCCACCCCCACCTGATCACCAAAGCCAATAGTTTGCCCTTAGGTGAGACTGATTGGCTTTGCCAATGCTGTTTTAAAACTAATTAAGGAGAACTGATCACATAGGGGCACATGCATCAAGCATTTTTGTCTTCGCACACGGGCCGATTCGGAGAATCGTCCTGTTTGCGAACGCCAAAAATGCTTTTCAGATGCAGCAAACCCTATTTTACGATTCGGTAACCTGTTACCGAATCGCAAAATGAGTTTGCAATTCACTATTAGGAAGGGGCGTGTTTAGGGCATCCCTTCCTAATACCGAATCGCATCAGTATGTAGGAATGTTTTGTGACCAAAATGCGGTCGCAAAACTTTCGCATTTTACCACCTACTTTAAGTAGGTGGTAACCCATTCACAAGTGGGAAGGGGTCCCCAAGGGACCCCATCCCCTTTGTGATTGTTTGTTACAGCGTTTCAAAGAGCAGGCAGTGGTCCACGGACCACTGCCTACTTTCAATAAACCAAAAAGAAAACTTTTCATTTTTGTTTCAGAAACGCATCCCGTTTTCCTTTAAGGAAAACGGGCTGCATTTCAAAAAAAAAATTGCTTTATTTAAAAGCAATCACAAACATGGTGTTCTGCTGACCCCAGCAGGCCACCATCCCTGTGATTTCTGCAATTCCTAGGGGGTCGCAAATTGCGACCCACCTCATTAATATTCATGAGGTAGGTCATTTGAGATCCCCTAGCAATCGCAAAAAGTGTTCAACACACTTTCATGCATGCTGTTTTGTGATTTCCTAATTGCGAATCGCAATGATTCGTAATTAGAAAATTGCAAAACGGTTTCTTCATGCATCTGGCACAAAATGTTTTATAGGTGCAGTAGAAATTACACAAATCTGGAAATGTACTTCACTGGTTCTCCTCCTGCCTTTCAAATCAACATCAGTTTATTTACATGGGTACTTTCGAGTCCCAAAAGATCCTAATCGCCTGCAGAGTTCTGTACTGTCTCCTATCATCTTCAACCTCTATGTGGAGCCCCCTGGGGCTCTACTCATACATAAAAGCATCAAGGTTTTCCAATATGCAGACAATACCCAACTCTACTTGAAAATCTTCTCTGCTGCAGGCATCCAATGCCTCAAACACAGCCTGCATCTCATCCAGAATTGCATGTCCAGCACATACCTGAAGCTCAACCCAATCGAGATAGACTCCAGTTATTGTACATGAACAACAAGCAATAAATAGTACAAACCTGGCTCAATGACGTGAACCAGTAGAGCTTCGAACACCAACAATGCCAAGTCTTTTGGATTCACCTTGGACGCTAACCTCACCCTCAAGTAACAAATTGCCCAAAAAGCAAAGTCAGCCTGGTACCAATTCTCTCTTGTAAATAAAGTGAAACTGTTTCTTCTAGAAAGCAACTTCATAACTGCTGCTCAAGCCTTCATACTTTTGCCTGTAGATGGTGGTGATGTCCTGCTCAATAAGCCCCAAGACTCCACAATGTATCCATAAAGGTCATCCACAACACCACCCAAATTTAGGAAAGAGTTGAAGACCCGCATCTTGAAAGAACACTACAATATTAAGCAGTAACAATCCAATAACAAACTACCTCTTCTATCAGTAATTGACTGAATGTTTGGCTTTGCACCTCTACAGCTCTACACTGCTCTCGACTAGGTGTGCAGTACACAAATATCACATAAACATACATATATACATACATCTCACAACCTCAGATAGTACATAGTTTAACAAGAGAGATTTTACAGGCTCATTAATCAGTTTTATTGCTCCAGTAAGGGAGCCCTGACAGTTTAGGGATGCTGACTGATTCCAATAATCTTATAGATTAAGATTTAAAAAAAGCAATATTCACGGTCACTTAATCATTAGCTTTCCAAATGTACATATATAAATTCAATATTTTGTCCTCAAACATTATTTTCTTCAATTTAAGTAAATGCTTTCCATTTGGGAAAAATACGTTTGATTCCTCCGAATAAATGTTTAGCATTTTTATGAAAAATAAAAACAGAATGTTAGCCCTGAAATACCACGTTTCATCTTTTGTAAATACATGGTTGGTGCCCAAATATCAATTTATGATTTCCATAAAGTTCTCAAAACTATTATTGGCACACAGGGATAGATTATGCCTTGCATGCCCGTTTATCACCATCTCATGCCATGGATACCCCAATATGTCAAGAATTACCACTATTAGGAAAGGGCCAGCATTACAACTGGGATTAGCATCATCATACCTTAGTTTACCACAAGAATCCAAACACTGCTCCAATTATGAGAGGACCAGCAATGTGTCCAGGGTGGGCGTGCGTACTTGTGTATTCATTCTTTTTTTTTTCATTTCTCTCTTTTGATATTTTTTAATTTATTTATACAGCCTGCCCACACTGTGCCACGGGAAACAAGCTACACCTGACTGATGAGCCCTAAAAAGGTTTATACTTGGCTTGAGTTGCCTTCTGTTTCAGGGAGGACCTGGCCTAGCAGTTCAGGTGGGACTGTTCCCACTGGAGCAGGGTCATGGCTGATTTGCATACGGCTGGGTCCAAACTGAGGGAGCATAGTGTGCAAAATAACAATGGACTGGGATGCGGTCCGAGTAATTACCAGTGGCTGAGATTAATTTGAGTATTCCATCCATCAGTTTTTTGTATACTTCATTACGTATTCCATTCCTTGTCACTCCAGGCAGTCTGAGTAAACATTTGAACCATTGAAAGTTTTTACTGCTCTGGTCTCATGGCCATATCTAGCTACTCTCTTATGGTCACTGTCGCTTGAAATGTTGGATACTCCCTTTCTACTGACTGGGAACTCTAGCACACTTTTGGTGGTTGGGTTACTGGTTTGAGAAAGAAGCAGGGCAACATTAATATACATCCTCTGAGGGATATTCCTGGGCAAGGAGAAACTAGGACTTTGACCCAGAACTATCAATGTATCCAGTGCTTAATTTGTAAAAGAAAGAATGTCGGTGCCCTATCTAGAAGCCTGTGGCTGGTGCAATTAAACATGAGTGCACCGAAGGTTGGAAGTCTTAAATCCACCTTATGCCTGTTTAATCCACTACCAGAGAATCCCTGTCCCTTAATCTCACTCTTGCAGGTTCCTGCTTTCTACTTTTGTGATGGTTTTGCCGTCTTTCTCTTCCTCTATATTTTTGTTTTGTTTTTCCCCCACTCTTGTGCTTAGTAAATATCTGATGCCGAAAAAAGTCCCTGTCACCAACAATAAGTGGCAGTTGCCCCCCTGGCAACCACCAGCTTAAATAAAGCACTGAATGTATCACAGATAACCTGTACTCATTAATTGACTGTAGTGTTACTGATATGCACTTAGTAGTCAGGATTGTACTCTGTACCATGTGTAGACTGGTAGCTGAAGTGAGAGATGTTGAGATGGAAAAGTCCCCAGCATTGTGACGGCCATGCACCCCTTCCCTGTGTGCCCCAAATGCATGGACATCTGGCTCCCTGGTAATCATTTTTGGTCATAAACGAACACGAATGATGCGTGTACACCATGACATATCCTGTTTCACTATAATGCGGTATGGTTAGACCAAGAGGGGTGCACTAAGCACTGCTTACCGAAAGGTAGCGGGCTATTGCTCTTACCTAGAGTTAAGTGATACAAGCTCAGTGGTGGCAGCATACTCCTTTTGGGTTCAGTAAAATCAGAAGTGTAAACAGGCCTTTTTACCTATGTCACTGGAATGAGGCCTATTGGCCCACTCATGTGGAGTTCCATGGGTGTGTACTTAACCCACACTTGGCCTTAATAGATTGTGTGTAGCTCTGGATAGCGCATGATACTTATGTATGCGTGCTGGGGTGCATGTGTGTGCCTGTGTGTGGTACATACCATGGAGGCCTGTGAGTTCTATTTTGGAGGCACAGGCCTCAACTTCAACTCTCAGAGAGGAGATGTGTATTGCTGGCATTCCTAACAGCTTCATTGGGTCACACACACACTGAAGGGAGCAGAACAGAGCATCTTCTGTGTACATTAAAGGTCTCTTTGATTCCAGGCAGAGTTACTGATCAGTGGGGCCTTGGCTCACTGTTATGGAGATGGTGGGACTGATAAGGCTGTCAATGTGGATTCGGGAACCTTGATAGAGAGGAAGGTTTGGGTCTTTGAACATATGGGGAATATTTCAGAAGGGGCTGCAGCCAGGTGTGATCCTTGATTACCCCCTTGGCCTGTGTTGTGGGTCCATCAGAAATGAACTACTCCTGTGTGGCAGACTGTCCCTGCAGAGCAGAAAGATTTTTGAAGGAGCTGACACCCACAACAAGAATTTCAAAGGCCAGACACTAAATCACATATATTCCAGGATCTCTACTATAAAGGTGGGAGCATTAGTCACATACTGGGTTGAACAGCGCCATCTCGTCAGAGAGGGAAGATCAACACGACTTCTTGCTGCTGGAACCAGGGCTGCAGATCAAGATCTGCCAGACTCCCTGCTGGGTGTGGGGCCATCACGGAAGAAGTCAAGAGCACTTGCCCCCAGCCTGGAGCACCAGCCTTCTACCAAGGCCAATGATCTCTGTGAAAAGAAGGAGAGCACCTGGAGGGAGTGAGGTCCAATGGGGAGCTTGTCAAGTGGATCCTGGTGAGCGAAGTGTGAGACATTCGGCCCGGTCGGGACCGTAGCAGAGGTGCAGTCTGTCTGCCCGATTCTACCGGTGACTCCTGTGTGCCAGGGGGCCCACCATGAAATTCAGGTCTTTCCACAAGTGTGATTCCCGGCGTCCACCTCCTCTGTGTGTCCGTAAAGGGGCCACTGTTGAGCCAGGGCAGTCACCATGACTCATGCCAAGGGATCTGCTGCAAACACTTATGATCACTGGTGAAGCAGAGCGTAGCTGTCTGACATAAATGCAGTCATCAAGAGAATGAGGAGGCTGAAGCAATACCGGTGAAAGACCACAAGAGGCCACCGGCCCTCAGCATGTGGAAACTGGATCCTGTAAAGAAGCACCAACAGGAAGTTGCCGGCTTCCTTCAGGTAGCGAAAGGCTGTGCAAGGCCATTAGGCCTGCAGGGGACTTGCACGAACTGTACAGTCGAGCACTGTTGACAAAACATTTAAGGCCAAACATAGACTTTGTATGGGACTAGTGTGGGCCACATCCTTGAGTCACCACCAACATCACATGGAGAATAACAGACCTCACTAGATGGGTCAGAGGGTTTTGGGGATTCCGCCCAAGACAATGTTAGTGTGCCGACCTTCAGAGGCTGTGCAGGTTATTTTAGTGTGCCAATGCTATGCTTTGTGTGTTACTTTAAAATAATCATTTCTTATATAAAAGCAAGTATTTGATGGATAATCACCTCATTATTTTTACTGTTTGTACTTTGAGTTGTGAGCCTGTGTATGAGTAACACCTACCTCCCACTGAAGAGCCTTGGACTGCTCGACTTGCGCTTTCTTTTATGGAGATGCACGTGCTGGATGGAGTAGTATTTGGCCCAGTTGCTCAGGATCCATAGTAGATCGGGCTTTGGGACATCAGGAGTAACATGACAACACCCGCATTTGGGTCACTACTCCTGCTTGCTTCGTGG
This sequence comes from Calotriton arnoldi, assembly GCA_963921515.1. Classification (NCBI taxonomy): domain Eukaryota; kingdom Metazoa; phylum Chordata; class Amphibia; order Caudata; family Salamandridae; genus Calotriton; species Calotriton arnoldi. Next base: position 91,906 of record CAWUFW010005615.1, read on the forward strand.
CCCTCTGCAAACGCTTCTGACAGGAGACAACACAGCATGCAACCAGCATACACTACACATGTATTTTGCTGCTGAGATTTTGTTACCCTGAACCAGGTTTTAATGGTCATATAACAGCCCTAGGACATGTTGGGACATTGGGCCTTATTTAGAATGTATTATAACTGGCCTATTTTTTAAAAACGGCACAAATATTTGTCCTTGACTGAAACACTGATTGTGCCATTCTGTATTTGTGTTCATATCCTGCAAAACACTTACAAGAGTAAACCATGCCTTCTCAATCTTGCTACCTCTGGCGAGGCAAGTATGCAAATGGATCTTGGCTATCCAATTGGATGGGACATGGGACATGCCGTCCTCCACCTGCCACCATGGCCACCATATATCCTGCCCAGGAACCTTTGACTGCCCAGAACAGAGAGAAAAGAACTCTCTGAAGTTCATGAAAAAAACAAAATAATTGAAATGATGCAACACCTGAACGCAGAAGTGGGAAAAGGTGATGGCAAGGGATGAGGGGAACTTATCAACGGCTTTGGTCAGAGACAATGACAAATGCACAGGGGCCTCAATACATTTGTAAATATCCAAAGCTGGGTCTGACATCAGAAGACCTAATACAGTGTTTGGGAAACTGAACAACCAGAATCATATTCTTGAGAGAACAGCAGCATTTACTTAAAAAGTGTGACCAAGGTGGCCCTGCAATGAACTTTTAAATTAAAGTCAAGAAATACAAACAAAAAAAGGTTCGGGTACGTGGCACCCATGCTTTCATTATCAAAGGACAGACTGGAATCCCTGCGTTTTGAGGGCATGCCGGCCATGGACTGACAGCTCGTTACTCTGACTTCTTTATTGCCTCTTCCTGCCACTTTAAAAATAAACCCCATGCGTCACGAAGTCCCTTGTTCCCAAAATGGAGAACTCAAAAGCTGCCTTTGACACACTGTATATTTTTGTTCTACGCCCCGCCTCCCCCTCCCCCGCCCCCCCCCCCCCCATATTTTCCAGAAGCCACGCGATCCACAGGCGCCCGAATTCCAACTGAATAAACTGCAAAACTATGACTGTGTTTATTCATATATTAGGTTTCTGGCTGCTGTCCACTTTAACGACCCTGTCCCCTACATGCAAGTCCACACAACGATGTGCATTGATAACAAGAACAAAATGCATATAACAACGTAGCCCTTGTTACAAGCCTTCGTGAAATCGCTTCTGGCATATAATTATAATCGTGGCACAAAATATTCCAGTTCGACAAATTGTGCCAACTTTTACTTTAAGTGCGATAAGGCCGCAAGCCGTCTTCCATTTTGTCTATTTTTTTTCTCCTCAATTAACTCTCATCAATATATGCTAGAGCCCCGAAGCTTTCAAATGCCTTTAAAGTGATTATGATATCATCGCTGTTAAAGCACTTCAATGAAAGCATAAAGACAAAATGATTTACCTCTTCATAAGCTGCAAACATCGGAGACAAACAAAGAGTTGATTAAATACCGTTTTCCCCCTTCCGCGTTAACATTTCGCAACACTTACAACAGGCGACAAGCCAGCTCCAGCAGAGACGAATTAAAAATGTTGCAAAACAGCACCATAATTCTACAAGCTGAGGGGAAATTAGAAACTTCAATTTCTAAGGTGGCAACAGCCGCCTTATATTATTTGGGAGAAGAGAGCATCTCCAGTTACTTTAAAGCTGAAATATATTCAACTCTGCGCATTCTGCCATTCCTGAAAGGAACATTGTGATGAACCGTTCAACGCAGCGCCTTTGTTTAGTTTCGGAAAGGCAAAAATAAAATTGCTGTGACAGTTGGAAGCATGGCCTTGAAGTCATCGGCTCGATAAATTCCGAAGAGCAAATAAGGGAGCGGAGCAGAGGGGAATCTGGAAATATAGGATTCTCTTTGTTGCCTGCTTGTTAAGGATTCCTTCTGGCACGGCTGAGGGGATTACGAATTCACATGTGAATTTATCCCCTATTAAACTTTTACTAAAAGGGTCAGTTAGCAAGAAGGACGGGCCTCGGAGTGAACCAGTCATATGCCAGCCGAGCATCAAATGGGCTTACATGCCAGCGGCTGTATGGAAGCGGACATGCTCTGCCCACCATCATATGATACGTGTTTAAAGTGTACTTCATCTCACCAAATACCATATCTTTAGATCTGGCTTTACAGTGTAGCTAAAAAAGAGCATTCAGGAGTACTGCAGAGGGGCTTTGGCTCCGCCCACAAGTTGGTGGCCAGGAAAGCATGCTTTGATTGGGCAGAAGTTGTGGGTTTCCACAGAACAATTGCTTACCCACCAAGAGCTATGACCATGTGTTTATCCAGTTTTGAGTCAGAGTTCTTTATCAAGTCTAGCCTTTTTTTTTTTTTTACGGAGTTTTATATAGCGCAAACTTGACCCGAAGTTATCGGGTATCAGAGCGCTTTACATAGCACCAGTTGCGTTACACGAGGACACATTCCTTTTTGTTAGGCACGGGGAGATTAAGTGATTTGCCCAGAATCACAGGATGTTCCTTTGTGTTAAAACTGAGCTTGACCTTTAGGTCAATCACATGACACTGCAATGCTATATGTAGCCTAACTCAGGGGTGGCTCCTCCGCTGCGAGAAGCAGAAACATAAAATGGTAATAACTTTTAGTTATTACCATTTTATGTTTGCGTTGCGGGTGGGTGGGGCTGCACTGGTCTCCCAGCAGGGCAGGGGAGGAGTGATGTGCCCACTCCTGAGTGCTCAAAGACTGTTTGGTCGGCCATCTCGGGCCGCCCAAACCAGTCATGCGCACTTTTCCCTTCGCCATGCAGGCTGCAATGCGACAAGACGGAAGTCCTCATCCTGGGCTCATCACCCTCCGCCTGGGACGACTCCTGGTGGCCCCCGGCCCTGGGCACCGCGCCCAAGCCAACGGACCACGCACGCAACCTGGGCTTCATCCTGGACTCCTCCCTGTCGATGACCAGACAAGTCAACGCCGTCTCATCCTCGTGCTTCAACACCCTGCGCATGCTCCGCAAGATCTTCAGATGGATCCCCACTGAAACCAGGAAGACCGTCACCCAGGCACTCGTCACCAGCCGACTGGACTATGGGAACACCCTCTACGCCGGAACCACAGCCAAACTTCAAAAAAGACTCCAGCGCATCCAGAACGCCTCCGCACGACTCATCCTGGACATCCCCCGACACAGCCACATCACCGGACACCTGAAAGACCTGCACTGGCTCCCCGTCAGCAAGAGAATCACGTTCAGACTCCTCACCCACGCACACAAGGCCCTCCACGACCTGGGCCCAAAGTACCTCAACGACCGCATGACCTTCTACACGCCCACCCGCCAGCTACGATCAACCAGCCACGCCCTCGCAACCGTACCACGCATCAGCAGAACCACCGCCGGAGGAAGATCCTTCTCCTACCTGGCAGCCAAGACCTGGAACTCCCTCCCCACTCACCTTCGGCGAACCCAGGACCATCTCTCCTTCAGGAAGCAGCTCAAGACCTGGCTGTTCGAGCAGTAACTTACCCCCTCCCCCAGCGCCTTGAGACCCTCCCGGGTGAGTAGCGCGCTCTATAAATGCCGTGATTGATTGATTGATTGATCCCTCAATCCTAATAAGGTTTACTATCCCTTAACGCTACCCTTCCCTGAAGTCTAAAAGCCCCTTACTACTACCCCTTAATGCTACCAATTCCTGAACTCTACAAATGCCTTACTACCCTTAAATACTCACTCAAGAACTCTGCCTGCTGAATGCCCGGGAGCCTAAGAGGGAAATACTTGGAAGATTTGGGAATCAAATTATAGATTCTGCCGGTAATTCCTCATTTTGAAGGCAACTCTCAGGGACTGATTTGTGATTCCTGTTATTTCTATCACCACCTTCCTCCCAGCAGTTATCAATGCCCACAGTTTCATCAACTCTGGAGACAAGTTACAGGGTGATATCAGGGACAATGTTATAAGGCCCTTAGTGGCATCGAGCAAAACAGAAAAGCTTACCTCTCTAAGGAGTTAGAAGAACATTTTAGGGCATCAGTGGAAGCCCTTCAAGGACTACATTCTGCTGTTTATGTACAGTGGAGATGGACTGCATTGCCATTCGATTGAAATTAACCCTGCCACTAATCACTAATGGAGTCCTTTACAAAATGAGAGATATTTTGCTGTTCTACCATAATTTGGTAATAACATTGCCACAACCAGTTATCATGACATTACAGCAAATTTAGACATTAGTGTGCAAGCATTGCTTCTGTTTCTTTTTTCACAATGATTGGTGTAAAATAAGCAGCACCTTTTTGCTTGTGCTCTGGTACAACTAGGCACAGAATGCAGTAGTTTTATCTTAATGCAAAAATAGTGTTAAATGCACTGAAAACCACATTCCACACATCTCACCAGGTTTTTGTTTTTCAACTTCCTACATATTCTAAATGACCCCAAACTAGTATGTCAGTGAACAACAAAATACACCAAATATTAGTGCATGATTATTCTAATTTTTTTTGTAATAATGGCCATCTAGTTAAGGTAAAATGCAATTTTTAGGTCTGGCTAAACAGTGCAGCTGTCTGCATGGCATTTTTAAGCAATTCTTTAAAGCGTGAAAAGAGTGGGCTTTGACCAGTCGCGGCCCGTGCAGGGAAGCGAGGTAGGGTGGCGGGCGGGAAGTGACAAATGACAGAAAATGGAAAATAAAATAAATAAATAAAACCACTTACCTTGCGCTTCCCGCATCACCGAGTTGGTGATGCGGTGGGCACAAAGTAAGTGTTTTTATTTATTTATTTTCTCTATTCCATCGTTTGCCATTTCCCCCCGCCCCACCCAAGCCCCACCCCACCCCACCACACTTAATTGCACGTGTCGCAACTGGCTTTGACTAAGCTCCACCCAGAAGCATTAATCTTTCACCTCTTTTATCAGCTGCGATATAGCATTCCACCTTCCATGAAGTGCTTTCATTAGAATGCATGATGGATTATTCCTCAACTATGTTGTTTGTCACATTCAGTTCTTTCTCTCCTATATGCATTCTTCACAGAAAGCAATATTTTTGCTACTTTTTCCCAGCACCGGCGAAGCTAGAAGGACATGCCAAAATGTGATAACATTTTTGCATACAATGCATGCAACAGCATTTGTGAATGCCTGTGTTAACATTGGTTGGTATGTTAAAGCCAGATCTTTTGGCTTTGCTAATGCTTGTTGCCCATGTCTGGAAGATGACTTTCTCTTCTTGGACGTTTCTGAGCAGAGGGTCAAGCGGTACATTGCCCTCCGCACAGGTGAAGTTTTCATAAATTGTTCCAGTGTTGATTTCAGCATTCTGAAAAAGCATGAGCTGGTCTGCATGGTATGAGTTTAAAAGATGGAAAACAGTCTATTCTGATAATTATCTGATTGATGTGGAAGCCTCTAAGCGTTTATCGGTCTAGGTCCTAGGAGATTCAAGAAACCGGATTACAAAAAGATAGTACTAGCAAGAAAAGAGCATTCCAGGTCAGACTGTAGATGGCAATAAAGTCATGGGTCACATAGGACAAAATGATATCAGTTCAAACATTTAATCAAAGCCAAATTTTTTAACTTAATACCAAAACTGCAGACTGCAAATTAAATTAAGAAAAACACTAAACAGGCAAAGTCCACTTGGAAAAGGATTGTGAAGGTTTGTGAGACAGTGTGAGACACAGTGAGACAGCTTGAGCAGGGATCATGTCTGCTCAGTTCGAAAAACTGCTGTAAATTGAGGTGAATTTTGAATAGCAAGACAGTCAATCTTAGCTGTTTTCCACAAACAATGTAGGCAAAATTAAATCATTTTGCAAAATCACAGAATCTTAGGTGACATACCTCCGAACCTAAACATGCAAAATCACAGAACCTAAACAAGCAAACCCACATATCATAGAGAACCCTGAAATATGGAAAATATTTCACAGTTGCCTGTGAAACACGTATGTCATTATCATGACAGACCACACCTCAAACCTTTGTCATGGCTACTGGGATTATGTGGTATGGAGGCCCAAATTATTCAGATAGGTTATCTAAATCATGCAGCAAAAAATAGAAATTGTGCGGCAACATTCTGTCAGCATTATTTTAAGCTACAAACATTTTTGGTCAAATCTGCATATTTTGCAAATTATGTGGCAGCAGCAGTAAATTCCTAACTATGTCATAAATGATACAGCCACAGAATCACATAAATCTGCTGACTTCACCATTGTTTACTGTTTAATCAACAATTTTTACAATAAAGATAAACAAAATCTAAACAGTCATTCTAACTCTGATAAGTGCCCACTGTTAGATGCACTTTGAAGAAAACAGCTTTTTTTTAACTATACCAAAATAAGCATTTAGGTTCCGGTGACATCTATAAATCACCCTGCCTTTGGCCTTGTGGGTTAGAGTGTCACAAAAACCCCTTGATAGCAATATTGGACCATATTACAAAGTTAACCATTATGTATTCCCTCTCTCAGACAAGGAACTTACTGCTGTCTTCTGATTAAAATATTTGAGAGATTCAAGCAGACAGTCAGCATGCCATCACCATTGACTACTGAGATTGGAGCAGACCAGAGGCCCTCCAAGACTTCAGCACTCATGAATGCAGAAGAGGCGGGGCAACAGCGGAGAGACATGACCCTCATTTCATATGATTTTTCCAAAGAATCTAAATTTTAAAAAGGCAAATGACTAGCACCCTATTGTAGGAAATGACCATTGTTTGTGTGATGTCTGCCCAGATTTTGCTCTATCTGTTTTGCTAGCTTTACAACTATCTGCACTTTACCCCTGAAAACCAGTAGTAACGTGCCTGTGCTCCCCCTTTAAACATGGTTGAATTGGCATACTTGTAACTGGTAGATTTCACTTGCCTTTAAATCCCTATCATATAGTACAAAATGTATCCAGGAACTGGAAGTTATTGCCACTAATGGACTAGAGCACCTATTGTGCCAAACGCTATAGTGGCAGTGCAAACATGACTTCAGTACGACCACTGTAGCCTGACTGTAATAGTGCAAAACATGCCCTACATCCTTTCACAATAAACTCTTTTCTATCAAATATTAATAAAGTCACCACTATGTGTGCCTTTCGGCACACAAGTAGGGGTGCATGGAATTTAAAAGCAAAACATGTAGAAAAAATAATATCATCATGTTTATTCAGTGACAAGTTCCTAAAGGCTTCTTCACTAAGGCAGGCCTAGCTGTTCTATGTAGAAAACCAGAGTCCAGATTAAACTTCTGTATTTTGGGAATGGAACTTGATAGAAAAATAATTAAACAACTATTTTTAACAGTTATTATAACTCTATTTCAATGGTGAAGCCAGATTTTAATAAATATTAAGGAAAAGTAATATTTAGAAAGTTACCGTTTCCCTATCTAAAGTACCTGGAGACTAATTTGCATTGTCTCTCCAGCTTCTCACAGCCAGTCATTAGCCATGAACAGGTGTGAAAAAGATGTGAGATGCCTCCGAGGTGTAAACTATGTGCTAACTTGAATGGGCAGAGATGACTCCTCTGAACTACACAGAATATACAAGGGGGGACTGTAGGCATCCTTTTAGATACCACAGTATTAAATCCTGCTTGACAGGCCTGCTCAGTTCACATGTAACACTTGGGGAGCACTTGAAAAGGAGAGAATAGGATGTCAAGACAGTTCTTGTGTATCTACTGCCTGGTTGCTGAAAGACCCTGCTTTTGTCCTGCCAGACTTGTATCTCTGGGTGTGTTGTGGGTACAGTGCCTGCACCAAACTAGATTTTAGTATCAGATGATGGCGGACACTAGGATTACAATAGTACACACTTCCCAAGCAAACTCTGTGATCGAAGAATATCGCCATCTTGAAAATGCCCTGATGCATTGCATTTTGGGCCTGTTTGCAGAAAGGCAAACAGGAACTACTGAAAAAGTGGATAGGTTGCCCACCGGAACTTCTGCCCCATCGGTTAGAGAGGGACCAGGAGTGAGGGGCCAGGAGTCACCCAACCCACTAGCTTGTGCCAGGCATAAATGTGGCCTCTCCAAGCACTCACTTCAGACCACTTTCTGGACCTTTGAAAGATCAGAAGAGGACTGGACCTGCTGTCTATGACCTGAGGGGAGCCTGAAGTTCTGAAACTGCTCCATCTTGTACCCAAGACAAAGAAGAGGACTCCAAGGGTCAGTTGTCTGACATCTTGTGTGGGTACATGGAGACAACAAGCTGATAGAGGCCTTTTCCTTGATATACCCAGCTGACCAGTGGCAATTAAATGTGGATTGGAACCTGCTGTTGGCCTCTGCCTGAAATCCTGTGAGTCTTTAAGTGCCTCCTCTGAGGTCCTGGGGGGCTTTAGAAGTGCACTTTTGTGGTGGATTTGGACATAAAAGCCTCCAGGAACTGAAAGCGCCTGGATACCCTATCGGGTGATTGGTCTCACTTTTTAAATCCTGATTGATTAAAAGACTATGTCAAGAGGTAAAATCTTTGACCAGGGCAACCTAGTTGGTGCACTCGGCCTGTGCTCCACATCAGTCAGCTTCAAATAGCGCATAAGTCACAGTCTACTGCAACCACTAACTATCATTGTCGCTTTGTACTTTTTGTCACTATTTCTACTTAAAAATGTAAACATTCATATCTTCGGTTCCTCGCGTGGATTATTGTCCCTTTGGTGTCATTTTGTTTATTAAATTGTACTCTGTTTTCAAATTCAGTTTGAGATTTTTATTGTTTTGGATTTTGACTTTTATTACTGTTTTGGTACTACATTAATACTTAGAATATTGTCTTAAGTTAAGCTTGTCTGCTATTTTTCCATAGCTAATATGTGGATGACCAATGGTTCATTTAGTGACTTTAGTGGTTCACCGTAATAAGGGTTGTGATTATTCATTGAGATAGGGCATCTCCCACCCCAAATAAGAATTCAATTTCTTCCACCTAGAATAAGCAAAACAATAGGAATCTAAAACCTCAGAAGCAACCAGTGCAAATCATGCTCAGAGTTGGTCAGTAAGCTCTCTGCCAAATTGTATAAAAATACAGATTAAAGGACACTTCACTGTGGAATCTTTCAGAAGAGTGGACAATAAAATTCACTGAAAAGCATAAAAATAAGCTACTACTAGTAGTTAAATATGTAACCATCCAAGATTGTAGTTTTCTCTGAAACATCTTCCATCCGTTTGTCCTAGTCCAGTAAGGGTTTCAGGCTTTGATCTGCAAAATAAGGTTACATGAGGCTGGCTGGTGAAACATAACGCTTCAGAAATCACAAGCATGCTTTAAAATGCCTGTAACAATCACAAAAGTGAGAACAGTCCACTGACGGCAGATTAGGCCATGCATCATAATGATACTAAGTAACCTCACATACAATAGTTTTACAAAGAGGAAGGAGCAGTACTGGTATTGTTGCTTTTATGGTGCTTCTTCTATCACTTTAGAGTTGAGACATCACAGTGCTTAAAGTGAGTGCTGTCCTTCATGACTAGGGTTCATTTCCATGCCATATGCGACATGGGTACCCTGCAGAGGATACTTAAGGATGCTACGGGAAAGGAATACAGTGCATTGGTGAGCACAAAATGTTCAGCTTCGTTCGAGTTATATTTAGGGTGGAAATTAGACTTCATGGGAAGCAATAGACATTTTCTCATGGGGGAGAAAATGTGGGCCATCTTCTATTAGGACTCGTCCCATAATCCACTGCTTTTGAGAGTCTGTGGATTAGGATGCTTTGTGTGCCATTACATTTACTCTACAATAGACAATACAAGTTCTTTGCCATATTTTCTCCTGTAACCCTAGACCCAAATACCCTTTCCTCCAGACTCAAGTGATGTGTAGGACCATAAGGTCCAAGAACAAGAGCAAATATCTTCTCAGTATCACCATTAGTGTGACTTAGGAAGCCTGGAAGTGTGCACCTCAATGCCCAAACCCACGTCCTGCCCTTGCTGTGCTTGCCAGTTTCCTCCAACACTTTCTTCTAGTTTTTCCAGAACTAAACAAAGAGCAGGGTTGGCAAATAAAGTAAGAGGGACTAAGAACTAGGCGTACCAGGGTCTTTGGAGTACTTTTGTTCTCGTAAAACAAAAAGGGGTGACCATGCTAAATCGACTAAGTATGAGAATCAGAAGCGACTTAAAAGGAGTGGAGCCTCCAGAGGAGAGTCTCATTTTTGTATGAAATTGGAAATCAGGGGTTAACAGTGGGAAAGGGTACAGAAACCAGCTTTCCAATCTAGCTGTGGGTATCCACAAAGACGTGTGTGCCTTCTCCCATTTCTCCCCACCCCCAAGTCTATTAGAGGGAAAGAGAGGACACTTTCTGTTGCTGTCTGGTGCATAGGTGTTCTTCTTGAGGAACCCCTACAGGAACAGTCCCAATGGTGAGTTCCATTCCATTTGAAAGAGGTATGAGAAAGCTGATCTTCGAGGATAGAGTGGTGGCAGACATTTAAATGTTTGTTCTCAGCAGCCATTTCCACTGGCAGCAAAGACACCTGATGTGAATTATTATGGTACTGTTTATTGACAAAAACAGGACAGTCATAATTACATTCAGGACTGGTATTCTCTACCCCTGAAATAAATGAAGTAGGACAGTCTGTTCCCCACAGACCGAAAATATGTGCACTCAGAGAACCCTTAGTTCTTTCGAATCAGTACCTAACGTGATAGCTATTTCTGAGTCTTGCTAGGAAAAGGGTGTATTTATCAGCAGCATCTCCTCCTCCACTTCCAGTTTCAAATCAAACTGCAAAGAACTGGCACTGCGGGGAGTTGGGGGTTAGGGGGAGTAAACGAATTCTGGGAACCCTTCATGGATCCAGTACTGAGACAGATGCAGTGGCATGAAATTCTTTTTCAGTCTATCCAAAAAAATCATCAGACTTGGAAGGCCATAATGCCCAAGGTATTCTGGAACAATCACAACATGGTGAAAAGGCAATGGCTGATGCACAAGACAGTGTTTTGAAAAGAGCCCATTCTGTCAGAAGAGGTTGGGAAAAATATCTACTGAGGACTGTGCCATTATCATCCATACCTCGCATTTATATAGCTCACAGACTGAGAATGCAGTGTAGAGTTCTTACTCATCACAGGGCAGGCCTCGTTTTTTTTCTTGAATATAAACACAAGACTGTATCAAATTCCAAAAATATTTTCTTGTTTAATAGGGCCCTCTTCCTTGTTTTGAATAAAATGGAAATGTGTGATCCTTTTAAGTAAATCAAAGAAAGGGAGTATCCATGACAAAATACAATATCAGTCAAATCAACATTAACATAAATAGTACATTGCACTAATGTCACAAAAACAAATTTCTAATCTATAGACAATACCACTGAGAGGTTTCAACAGATGAAGCAGAACAGTTAAGTCAAAAGTTGGAGAAAGGCCAGTGCTGTGATTGATCGAACGCAAAGGACCTTTTGAAAACAAATCTGAAAGCCTGAATGTACTCTGCCAAGAGCAATATCAAATATATAGCCGAGGACGGACCTAGAGTAAATCTGAAGGCTGGTGCAATATCAGCCAATAGAAAAACCCTTCTGGGATTTCTCCATTGCTTCACTAGTAGGACTAAAGGATTGGTTACTAATGCTCCTTGAAGGATCAGCAACGCTTGGTCCCATGATTGGTTGCAACGAAGCTTGATCCGTTGACTCAAAGTCAGAAGCCATGTAGCAAACCTCATTGTAATAGATGGAGTAGAGTTTGCCCCTCTCCTCTGTTGATGGCTCTTGGAGAGACCTCTTTGAGCGACCCTAGTCTAATCAAACCCACAACTAGCAATCACACAAGCAATCAATATTGAGGGCTCTGGAATCTGTTCAGTTTCTGAGGAGATTTGGACACCAGGGACAGGCAAATTCTTGAGGCTCTCTGAACACTTTAGTTGGTCTCTGCATGTCCATATTCAAGGCTTACCTTAGGACAGACGTAGGTAATCTTTAAAATACTAGCAGAGCACACAAGAGCACTTCTCAGAATGCCAGAACGCCAGATCATACTCTCCTGTATACTAATGTTGTACCGAACATCGTCAAGAATATCCAGTATTAGCTCAATGCAGCATCTATAGACAAACTGCTGTACCTTTATAATATCTTGGCACAGCCCTGGCAAAGAAGCTCGGTCGGCCCCCCGGGGGGGAGGGGTGCTACTTGGAGGCACCACTCCCATCTCACCGCTGTAGCTTTTGTTACAGTGGGCCGATGTTGCCCCCGGTAACAAGAACGGCTTCCCAGGGGTCCAAAACCGGCCCCCAACCTAGTGACCCAACGGGGAAATGCACGGTGTCCGCTACGGCCAGTCCGGCCCTGTCTGAACTACCATGTCTGTACCCTGTGAGGGCCTTCTGGTGATATCCCAGTGTGAAGCATTGTTTCAGGAGAAATCCTTGTAACAAAGAGATTAGTCAAGGACTAGGGAGTCCTTTCTAGAACAGTTAGCTTTGAAAAGTGAATTTTACTAACAATCTCTCAACTTTGATTCCTGCAGCAAAATGTAATCACGGGATAAATAGGCAGCCCTTCCCAAAGCACAGATTGATGACGAAACAGAGTCAATACTAAATGATGTATGGTCATTCGAACTGACTTTGAAGTTACTTCAAATATGTTTCAGCCACTTGCAGCTGGACAAACAACAAAGTCTTCTCTTCCACCACTCCTTGTAGCCACACTGAGCGAAAGATGCTAGCCTGTGCCCCCAGGTTAAAGAATGATTTCCTCAATTCCTGTAGGCAGTAACCACAGTGTGCATGACAGGGCTGGGAACAACAGAATTAGTTTGTTTTATATAAAATATCTTTCGTTTTGGTTGCCTATTTCAGAATGTCCTCTTTCAAAGCCTCATCCTGGAAAACAATCAGAAGTTTCTTGCCACCTTTCTTTGCAGCCCTGCTAGGCAGGCAGAACACGTTTTTCTTTGGATGTCTGAAGACAGAAATATCCCTCAAGCCCCCTTCGGTTACCCCACTTCCAAAGAACATGCAATACAGTACGATTTAGACTTGGATGCTCCAATCATTTCAAGTCTGTCCTCTAATTGTTTTGATTTTATTAAGACCTGCTGGATACCAGAGGACCTACTATTGACCACACTCTGCTGGATCACAAAAGCGTTCACTTTAGGTGTTTTAGAGTCCACTGTCAGTAGCGTCCCCTTCAATATCTTTAAGTCCTTCAGATAGTGTCTAACCTTTTTGATTCAACTGCAGTCAGTTTGGCTTCAACACCATCACACTATCAGTAAAGGTTGTTGATAGATACCACAAGCACACTCACTCTCCTCAACAGCCTGGTCAAAGAATCAATTTCCACTCCTACCCACCACTGTGCCTTCCTCGGACTGTGGCCTGGATTTTAAATAATCTTCGAAGGGGGGGCCACATTTCTGGGGGTGTCCTTGAAGGCACGACACTGCTCTTTCTATAAATTTACATGTACCCACCAAAGGGTCAGTCTATCAGCTTAGATGTGCCTGGAAGAGGAGGAGGAGGAGGCTCTCCATTAGTACTCCATTTTTCACAATGCCTCTCAAGTTTGCCTTGCATCATTCTGCACAAAGTGTGTGTTAGGCCACTCATCTTCCAGCTTGGGCATATACTGGATGAATTACATTCGTTGTAGAAACAAGCACTGACAAAGCCAATATGCCTGGCTTGCACTGTGTGAAGAGCTCTGCGTAGAGTTACTTGAGGAAAGTCACCTTCAGGAACATGGGACTGGGTGAGTTTCCTAAGTGAATCCCCAGCTTTATTGGCGAAGTTACTTCAGTTGTGAACAGGATGCTGGCTGTGTGCGATAAGGAACTATTTCATTACATCACCAAAGCCATAAACTAAAGTCAATGAAAGAGTGCAACCATCTGCAAAATGCCATGTCTCTGTAGTGATCACGAGCTCTCACAACAGACCACTAAAGCGGACTGCAGCCAGACAATAACAAGCATTTGCAATGCAATAGGTCTTGCATTTGCGAGAGTTTAAGCTATTGGCATTGTAAATGACAATGCCTTTTATTTATATGTATTGATAATTAACACATAAATAAAAGGCATTGTCATGCACAATACCAATAGCTCAAACTCTTGCAAATGCGACATCTATTTCATTTGAAAAAAGTGTCCGCCATTGTCCCGGGCTGCTTGAAAAGTGAAAGCGTGCATGGTGCGCTGAATATTGCAGGAAAGCATGTCGTGCCTGCAGTAGAAGAAACGCATTAAAGAAAATAGTGCTTACAGCCTAAAAAAAACTCACCATGTAACAACCGAAGTAAAAGGGGCAGTCCTCATGGGAGGTAACGAATGAAGACAAGGCCGAACTAAGGAGGGACTAACAAGCCTATTAAAGAATCAGAAGCCAGCATTTACGAAGGACAATGGCACAAGCCAATGACAAATATGGGCGGAGAGTGGGCGAGGCTTCTATTCCGTACTCCAATTCAGCATGGCTTGCAGGGCAGCGCATGCGTTGCCCAGGCGCGACCTAATAAAAAAGGGGCACGGTGCAGAATGGAAGCCCCTTCCTGTTCACCTGTTGCAATCCCTCAACTCCAGCTCTCCCCCATGGCTAGCTGACTTCTGGCTGGCCTGCACTGGCTGCATAGTACTCTATAGAAAAAAAGCGACCCCGTTTTCACACCACATCATGGTGCCCTTAGAGGCCTCTCCCCACCGCTGTTGCATCTCAGACTCCGAGCCTTCAGTATGAAAGGGCGTAGCGAGCCATTGTGCACTCTCATGAGGCAGTAAGCAGAGAGGGCCTCTCTATGAAAGCGCCTCCCACTCCTGGGCGCTTGCCGAAGCCTGCAGGTCTGAGGGATCATAGAGAGCAGGAGAATGAGAAAGAGCGGAGGCACGGATCACTACTCCAGGGGCTTGTGCGGCCACGTCGTACCTGAGCATACCTCTCATATAATTATGCATATTGACACTCAACTAATGAAGAAATCTACACCATCCATGTATGAGATTATGGATAGAGTCAGCAGGAGCCAGAGAGTCGATACTCAGTCAATCCATTCGGGGATTACCGTAGCATTGCTACGTTCAGTCGCGTTCTCTTTCATTCCATTTCACACAAAAAAACACTTTTAAATAAGTGACTAAGCTGCACACAGGCTTTCACAGTGATCAAGCATGAAAAGCACAACCAAAGTAAGTAAAAATAAAAATACCTGTACAGATGACCTTTGAAAAAATGCTTGTGAAAGGCGTGCCAGACCCTAGGCAAGGGGAGCTTTCTTTACCCATCAACGTTTTGAACGGATCAGCATTCCTCCTCTTGGGGCTTTTTGTGTGTGTGTGTGTGTGTGTGTGAATTGCTCGGGGTGATAGGTTTTCATCATTCTAAGATCCATGTGTTGGTTTCTGAAGTGAGCTCATGAAAAAATCACGAGGCAGGTGACAAGTGTCCCAGTAAAACAGCTTGCTAACGCCAAGGGCCAGAATTGATTTTTCCACACAACATAAGAAAGGATTACTTTTTCTCACCGATGCCTGAGGTGAAAGCATAAAAGTCATAACTAATTCAGACAAAATCCGCTGGGGTTTTTTTGTTTTGTTTTGAGCTTTTCCGTTCGGAGATGCAGACCTAATAAATACTTTTGTGATCCAATGAGCTCTTTTATTCTTAACTTCGAAACATAGCCAACGGGTTCTAAGACAACAATGAAACCCACCGTTGGCCCTTAAAAGCCACAAAGAGCCTCACACTGTACTTAATTCTAGCGCATGTTAGAGACATTGTATTCAACTCTAATCCTTAAACTCAGTTAGAGGTAAACAAATAACACAAAGAACAACAATGTTTGCATTCAGTTTCTTTTGTATACATTATTATGTATACAGGGTCTGGAAGCATCTTGCCAGGCAACCAATTTTACCATTATTGTACAGGTTTATTATAAAAGTAAGGCATTTATTAGCAGGCTGAGTAGGAAAAAATATGCATATCTTAATGCTGGATTATTAAAAAATAATTAAAATATACACCCAGGCTCTGCAAACACATTTTTTTCTAAGGGATTTGTACATAATAATTAATTAATGTTGCGGGTTATTTCTGCCCACAGGTGTGAAACCCTTATGAATAGTAAGTTATGGAACCAGTGATATTTGCTTTCTTGCATGTGGTCGTATTAGAATTGGCCTATGCTCCATAAATTATCACATTCACAATACTGGAATGTGTTTAAATTGTCAATTTCAATGTCCTAATCTCAGACACACCCATACACACATAAATGCAAATTATATATATCTATATATATATATATATATATATATATCACTGAAAAAAATCAAAGGTTAAAGTAACGTTATAATTAGGAGAAAAGTTCAGTGACAATGTAACGTTTTACACTAAAAAAAACCCAAAGAAATTCACCAGTTATAGTTATCTCAGGTAACTACAACACATGCACTAAGGTAACCATACCCCTGCCATGCACAGATTTCTCATCAATAATTTAATTGCAAATGTTGTAGTGATATTATCAATGATGTCACAGATGTCATGAGCAATGTAATATTTATGTATTTATTTATTTTTAGCATTTGTTAGGCGCAAAACGAATCATCCCCACGGGGATCTCTCGGCGCCACAATATTAGAAGAGTGAAGGGGTAATAAGCAATTCATGGCGAGGGTGTGTGAGTTATAGTTACCTATATAGTTATAGCTACTTGAGATAGCTATAACTGGTGAATTTCTGTGGTTTTTTTTAGTTTAAAAGGTTACATTGTCATTGAGCTTTTCACCTAACTATATATAACATTGATTGAACCTTGTTTTTTTCAGGGTATTTCTAAGTTTTTTTTTGTTTTTTTTAAACATAAAGTAATATGTTATTACCATACTTAAAGCCAACCCCCCACCACGCACGGCCAAGGGTTTGGGGGGGCTGCAGGGCCAAACTCCACCCTTCCTCCTCCGCACCCAACACCATATATATAAAGCAAATCTATCATCTTTCTTTGAAAAGTATATTTCAATAATGCACAAAATGCAATGTTTAATATTCATTACCTACATTAAAAAATATATTTAATAAAGTATTTATTTAATAAACTTTTATTAAACTACATGTCTGTGGCTCTTTCTTTTTACATAGTTTTTATTATTACATTTTGGGGGAGAAAACTGCAAAAATAAATAGTCATATAGCAATAGCGGGTAGGGAAAAGTTTGCTTTCCCACCGGGTGGGAGCAGCTTTGTGCCCTCGCCTTTGTGGGAGAGCAGTATGCAGGGAAACAGATGGTGTCCCCAGGGATTGAGGACCATGGGACACTGTTCCTGAGAGGTCCCCAGGTTATAGGGTCCACAGGCCATAAAATGGCACTGGGAATTGGGCCATGTGGCCCATCTAGTATTTTGCAGCCCCAGGGAATGGGGTCCTTGGGACCACTTCAGGCTCGGGAAGGAGGGGCCGCAAGGACCCCTCCCCTTTTATTAAATTATTGGCTCCGGGGATTGGGTGCCTTGGGCCCTTTTAGGCACGGGGAGGTGGGCCGCATGCCCCCTCCCTTTAATTTGTTTACGGACACAGGGGATGGGGTCCGCACTACCAGGCCTCTGGGGTCAGGGAACCCTTACCCTGCCCGCTTAAGTCTTTTTTTTAAGTCTTTTTGTTGGGACTCTGGACAGAGTCCCAAGTCGTGAGATGGCTGCCACCACTTCCTGATTGATGTGATGGTAGCCAATCAGATCTCAGCTTGGGATCTGTTGGGTCCGCGGATCCTTCTTGGCCTAAAATATTACATTTTTTTAACCTTAATTTCTCCAAAACTATTGAGCTGATTCACACCAAAACATAAACAGCACGCTTTCTGGCTGAAGATCAGCTGTAGCTGTGTCTAAAATTCCTATGGAAAAAAGAGTGGGGATAACATGTTTTGGGATCCCGGCCCTTTCTCTTGGCCCTACTCGATGGATCACCTCAAACCTTCCATGCACAAATTAGTAAAAAAGTAGCACTTTTTGAAAGGTTTGTGGAGATTCGCATACAGTGCAAAAGTTATTAGCAACATGAAAACTGCATTTCTTATGGAAACATGATCCAACCTATAACTGGGATATATATATATATTTTTTTTTCTGAAAAAATCAAAGGTTACAGGAATGGCCTAGTTAGGCTGACAACTCAATCGTACAAAGCCAGAGAAATTCAGCAGTCATAGCTAGCTGAGCTAACTATGACTCACACCCCTGCAATTCTTATGACCTCAGATATTACATCACTCATGACATGGTCAGTGACATCACTGATGACATCACTGAAGACATCTCAAATGACATCACTGATGACATCATCCAGTGACTGACTGTTTTTCAACCTTTTATGAATCTTAAATATATATACCAAGGTGTACTGGTGAATCAGGGAGTATTTCGCATACATTTGTAATAACAACGTACACTTAAGTTCTAATCTGCAGTTTGGACAGGTCATATCTTGATGGGCGTTTTTGGTAAAATTTTCAAAGCCCACAGCTTTACAATATGGTAACGTCAAATAGAGGAATTGTTCCAAATTAATTTTAGTGCTACAGGTGAATTTACATTGTTCAAAATTATTGTGTTACATTTATAACTTAAACCAAATAATTCATTGAGATTCACATCCTCTTCCTCTAATTTTCCTAGCAAAACCATTAAAAATTCTTGCGCATCCTGCTAAACATTTTGAGAAACCACAACTAATCCAAGACAGTACTCTACCTCTTAGACCTTTCTGCAGCTCTGTTGGTGTTAACTTGCCTGTCTTTGGCTCCATACAGACTATAGCCTGGAATGGATAAGTATTGTCAAAGCGTTCCTCTACAAATAAGTACACAGCAAACTTTTGCCAGTTATCATTATTTTCTTTTTCACTCTTTACATACAAGTCAACAGTCTATGTTTCAATCTGGTAGTGAGTGTGTTGACAACAGATACAAACATACTCTTGTTTTCAGAGCACACTGTGTTGAATTTTGTAATCTCTTCTTCAAAGCCATCAACTATAATACCTGTGTCCTGTTCTGTAACTCCTCCTGCTATCAACTCTTCATTTTCTGTAGATTCCTGTTCTGGACAAAAAAAATTGAACTGCACATCATCACAAACCTTTTCTACCTCTGTCTCAATACAATAGAAAAGAGCTTTATTAATTTCTTCTAAACATAAAGCAGGAATTTTCACACAGTACAAACCCCTAACTAAACTTCGGATTGTTGAGAGGTGTACAGCTTACATACTGAAATGATGAAAGGTGCTTTGCCACACTAACTTTGATAAACAAGGTACTGAGTGTCCCTCCAAATTTATGTGTTTTCTAACCTTGCAAGAATCCAATCCTTGTAAAGTACTTATTTTGTGTTTTAAGCTTCACCTTAGAAAGATATGTAGAATGTGTCAATGGATTACTGTCAAATACTACAAACACTACTACAATACCATTTGTATACAGGACCTGACTACGCCTTCCCTGTACCTCTTCTGCAATAACTTGTTCTACATTTCTAGATACCATCACCTCTGTCGCTATAGGAGTGCCATTCTTCATTTCATAACATCGTCCTCTTTCAACAATAGCATGAATTAATGTGTTATCCTGGAGATAGCTTTCTTCATTAAAGAAAGGCTCTGTAGTAGAAGTATGTATCCATTCTACCCTAACAACTGTACACAAGTTATTTCTATTGACTGATCTTTTCTTCTGGTTTTGTCTCCTCATGTACAACACTATTTTGTCAAGAGTCTTCATTCGATTTATAATCAAAATGAAAAGCTTCCTCTTCAAAGCAAAAGCCTTGTCAACTACTCCCTCAACTTGTTCTTTCTGTTTCAGTGCCTCTGTCCTTCTTCTATACTTCTTCGTATATCTCAATACATTTACAACGACTCTACTTCGAAACAGTTGGCTCTGATTTCCTTAAACTCCTGGTTAAGGTGTATCCAACTGTCTTACATTCTTTCCTGTTCTTGTAATATAGATTTTGTCCACCCTTATTGTTTCTCATAGTTTGGTATTTATTTATATTATTTTCAAATCTTTGCAGGTGTCCAGATATATTTTTAAGAATTGGCTTTGTCTTCTTTCCAGCAGCAGGTTTTTCACTCAACACTTTTTCTGCATTTTTCCCCTTTTGAGTGTCAGTTCTGCAGAAATACTGTTTTTGCTTCTGTTGCTTTTTCTCCGAACATTTGTAGGCGTTCTGTCTATAGTTATGTATATATGTATATATTGTTCTGTAAAAAAAATAAGTATATTAAAATTTTTACTCTAGCCAACGTACCAACTACTTTACTGCTGACTTACACATAATACAAAAACAGTTATATGTTTGGTTGCAGTTTTAAATCTACAAATGAACCTAGCTATATAACTGCATGTAGTTACTTCAATATACCAAACCCAAAGCTAAACACAAAACTTTATTTATTAGTTACCTTTTAACATTATGGCACCCTCTCCTACAACACAGCTGCACCATATCTCAGTTCTAACTTATACATGGTGAATGACCAATTTATCCCTTCTATAGTACATTTTAAAATGAACATCAACCAAAGTGTAGAAGTAAATACAGTGTCTCAACACTGTAAATCCGAAAACACAACATAAGACTTATTTGTGTTCCGCTCTACCACTGTGCCACTGGCGTATTTAGTATCTCAGTACTTTTCTATTTAAATGTATCACATTTAAATTTTGCAAAACGGCGCATATGAACATCTGCACATTAATCTCTATCAGAGCATATAGCTCACTAATTCTTCCGTGTACATGCAAAGTGTGTGTGACAGGTTGCATATATAATTCACCGGATGGTTCTAAAAGACTACATATTCCACACTAAAACTTATAAATACATGTGTTTATGGTTGAATACATGAATACTCCCTG
Organism: Calotriton arnoldi; assembly: GCA_963921515.1. Lineage (NCBI taxonomy): Eukaryota > Metazoa > Chordata > Amphibia > Caudata > Salamandridae > Calotriton > Calotriton arnoldi. Next base: position 112,861 of record CAWUFW010005615.1, read on the forward strand.
GATAATTGAATGAGTGCATAGGTAGTGCCTAGGTGATTCTCTGAGGATACAGGTAGTGCCTGGATGATTCCCTCAGTATGTGAGAACTCCATGGTTCCTTCCATACCTGCACAGTTACTGCCTGCGTGTTTGCATGAGTATATCACTACTATCTGGGTGTTTGGATGAGTGCATGAGTAGTGCCTGAGTAATTAGAAAAGTGCCTCATTAATGCTCAATAGTTCAATACATGCATAGATAGTGGTTGGATGATTAAATGAGTGCAACTCTAGTGCTTGGATGATTGCCGTAGTGCATGCATAGTATATAGGTGATTCATAGAGGGCATGGATAGTGCAAATGTGATTGTTTAAGTGTATGCATAGTACCTGGCAGTTTGGATGAGTGCATGAGTAGTGTTTCAGTGACTGGATGAGTACATGGCTGCTGCCAATGTGTTTTTCCTTGAGTGAACAGGTAGTGCCTGGGTGTTTAGATAAGTACATGTGTAGTGCCTGGATAATTGAATTAGTGTATCAGTAGTGCATGGCTGATTAGATGAGTGCATGACTAGTGCCTGAATGATTGCATGAGTCCATTGTTAAAGTTCTCAGTGATTACATGAAAGCAAATGTACTACTGGGGGGATTGTATTAGTGCAACAGTATTGACTCAGTAATTGAATGAGTGCATAAGTACTGGATGGGCAATAGGTTCACTGCAATGGTACTGCCTGTTTAATTGAATGAGTGAGTGGGTTGTTCCTCAGTATTTTGATGAGTGCATAGGTTGTAAGTGGGTGTTTGGATGAGTGCATGGGTTGTGCTTGGGTGTCTGAATGACTGCATAGGTACAGCCTTGGTGATTGTATAAGTGAATGGTTAGTGCCTGGGTGATTGGATAAATGCATGGGTAATGCCTGCATAGTTTAATGACTACATAATTAGTGCCTGGGTATTTGCAAGAGTGCATATGTAGTGCCTGGATAATTGAATAAGCATGTAGACAGTGCATAAGTGATTCAATGAATGCCTTAGTAGTGACTGACTGGTTGGATAAGTGCCTGCTTAGTGCCTGGCTTACTGTGAAAGTACCTCCATTGTTAGATACATAACATTTGTGACTATATCTATGATTCATTGTTTGAGTCCTCCTCTCAGTATGAAACTACCTGTTTTAGTGTATCTATCCTTTTCTACTGAGCTATGTGTGAGTGAAGTCTAGATATCACACTTGATATATAATTGGATACATGGCTCTCTAGGAGCATACAGTGCTCTGTTACTCAGTGTGCACATGCATTGGTAAGTTTCTAAAAGTGAAAACAATTCTCACTTTTTCAAAGTACAAAACATTTTCTTAATGGCATACCTACCTTATTTCTAAAATATTTCTTGTGTCTTTAAAACATATATTCACCATTTCTCAAAGAAAAGTTACACACCAATTGAAGCTAGCACACGAACTCTCAAAAAACATTCTGCACTATTAACCTCCTCAATTTTAAACAGAGGATGTTTAAAGAAATGCACCACCCTCACCATATACATGAACTTTTCAACAGCCTTAAAACACATAGATCACCATGTAAACAGATATGTGATTCCATAATAGATATACACCTTCAGGCCATCTTTCCAAAAATATATAGTTCTCTACATCTTTAAGTAAACTCAAGAGTCTCATCATATCATACATATAACAATCTGCAACCAGAAAACCATATCTCACCATCTAAACATATACAAACCAGTCATATAAGTTAAAAACCACATTGACAAACACTTACTAATACATACCTAACAAGTATTACTACTTTATAATTCACACACAGGCGCAGCACATTTTCTAAAGTTTTATTCATGACTACTTCTATTTAATAATGTGACTAAAAGTACTACAGTTCCCAGAATGCAACTAACAGAGCTGTCTGTTCTGCACACAATGCTTAGACATTTAAAACATTGTCATTTTTAAAGGCATTCCTCATGGTAACTTTCAACACTGCTAACATCTTAAACACAAACCCTCTGCCAGATACAGTTCATCTGATATGTTTTTTTTCACATCACTGTGATACTCTTTTTAATCAAATTCCCATATACATCTTGATTTCTAATGTAATTTTTTTAAATAATCAAAAAGTTATATACATACCAGTGAATTGAGTTCGTAAATTATATTGTTGACTTAGCTCTTTCTCGATAATTTTGGCACAGTTAAAATTTGTAAAAACTAAGCACAAGAATGGTACACCATTCTCATAGAAAGCAACTATAAAATGACAACCTCTTCAACTTTCCACTCTAGGATCGTGAGAAAGGCAGCAAATGAAATCATGACTTTCATTTTAGACCACTGTAACTCCACTTGAGAATGGTTAGCATCTTTTAACCCTTTCTCTCTTTTTCAAAACAAGGTTTCTGTCTACGTGCGTTCGCGATGTTTTCGCGATCATCGCGAAGTAATTGCAAAAAAAAGGTAGTCCAAACTGATATTTAGCTTCAGTTTTTTCAAATTGAAATACTGCGCAACAATTTATCACATAGCCCTGAATTGGAAATTAAAGTTTGCCATTACTTAAATTGTGTCATAAATCCTCAAGTTTAAAAAAAAAATTCTGTCTCTTAAACACCCTTCACCCCCAATACATTCTTAGCTCAGTGTACCTAGCAATCCAGTGGAACCAGTAGGGCACAAGTTCACAGCACATTCCAGAAGGAACATGCTCCTTCAAAAAGAGATACAGCAGATGTGGTTTACTCCACAGATTCAAAAGCATACCCATGTCTGTATTACATTTCTTCGTTTAAACAACAGCCAATAATAACACTTCTTGGTAATGCACCCAACACACTACCTTCTTTTATTCACTTACATGTTGACAGCATATAATGAAATATATATATATATATATATATTTTTTAAACACCCCCATTTTAACTGCTTTTCATTTGGAAAACTACCTCATTCAGCTCCAGTCGTCTCCTGACTGCTATTGCTCCTTGACTTCAAAATGCTTAAGAGTGTGGATTGTGGGCCACAGCTATGTCTATTGGACTAAAGAGGCTGCAAAAAAGAGAGGTATTAACAGGGACTTGGGGTTGCCAAATGTGGAGATTAGTTGGTTTGGCCAGAGAGGCACAAACTTTCATCAGTTGACACACATTGACTGGAGTAGGGCTGGAAATCCTAATGAAACTTTGCAAAACTGATGTCACTTTTCACTCACACTGTCTTGGTGTACTGTAATATATGCCAAAGATAGAAATGGAAGTGGTCAAATCAATTCTGGCCACAGATTGACAAAGCCATGAAACATGTTAATAAAACTGTTTCTGCTTTCCTCAGAGACCACAACATGGGCTCTATCTACAACAACAATCTATGTTTTGACACGCATGGAATGTATAGAAGTGATGGAGTTCACTTTACAGACGAAAGCAACAGGGTATTTCTAAGCAATCTGAAACTCTGCATGCAGTCTTACCTCTAGCTGTCTTATACACACTCTCAACACAAAGGCTCTTGTCAGAGCCACCCAAGAGCCCAAAATGTTGTTCTTTTTCTTGTAAAATATATATTTTTAAGAATTTTTGAAATCCGCAATGACGTCGCGATGATTGTGATCATGTTGCAAAATCGTAAAACAAAAGCCGACATTCAACGACCACCACCACATTCAAAAAAGTTAACTTAAAAAATTCATACTAACTATTACAATACACTCCTTACTAACCTAAAGAACATGTTTGTACACATATTTTTGTAGTAACTTTTTTATAAAACTTTGTTTCAACCCTACTTCCTGTTTCCCCAATTACGCAGAGTCGCAATGACTTCAGTAACCACGACGATCGCGCCTTTTTTAAGAGGTGTAAAACACATATATGCACACATTTTACAGTATTTTAGACACTAGGGGTTTATTACTGCACTGTTTAAAGGCATATTTTTATGGAGAGTTTGTGCAAAAACAATCTTTTAATCCAATTTTCCATGTTTGTAAGTATTCTGAGTATCGCTTAGACGCCGGTAACTGTGATGAATGCGCCTTTTTTTATAAAGTGTAAAACACATATATGCACACATTTGACAGCATTTTAGACTCTAGCGGCTTATTAGTACACTGTTTAAAATCATATTTTTCAAGGTAGTTTGTATCAAATTTATCTTTAAAATCGATCTGTTTTCGCGGTGACACCTGGCGTCACGAATACATTGATACCCGCGCTGGTACCCAGGGGGGGCCACGCTGGCGGTCGTGCTGATGTCGCGAATATCACGTGCGATTAAAAAAAACAATTTGGGACACATAACTTGTGTCACTAATACCCCCATTTGTCAAACATGGGGTCAGAGTACCTCTACCCTGACCCCTTATGTCACTTTCCCCAAAAGATTTTCTGCTCCGGGATCCGTCCCCAAAACACAAAATAGTGGCCGCGACTTTCTGTTCAGGCTGCGTCCAGCCAATCACAGCATTCCTGTTCGCGCGCTTTTGCGATGTACTTCGAACACATCGCGATGAAACCACTGCAAATTATCCGCGGCCAGAAATATCACTATACTGTTCGGATTTAATTTCTCAAGAACTACTGAATGGATTTGCAAGAAATAACAATAAACTCAATCTGCGTAACAATCTCTACCTTTCTACCAAATTTGGTGTATTTCTGTCCAGCGGTTCGGGCTGTAGGTTCAACAACACGTTTCTATGTGAATTGACTTTACAAACGCACCCTAATTTCACGCCCCAATTTCTTGTTCCCCACTGCACACATCACCCCAAACTTTCTCTGACACACAGATCCTACTTTGACACTTTTTTGGGAAAATTTCTTGCAGATTGGTGAAACGACGCCAAAGTTATAGACAAGTCAAACAATGCTTTTCCTGTGGAAACTAGGTCCTAACACACACACGCATATATATATATATATATATATATATTCACTGAAAAAACCATAGGTTTTAGGGACAGTTATAGTTAGTTGGACATTGCACTCATACAAAACCCGTGAAATTCCCCCGTTATAGTTAGTTCAGCTAACTATAACTCGCGCCCCGCAATGCACTGCTGATGACGTCACATATTACATCACTCATGACATGGTCAGTGACATCACTGATGACATCACTGATGACATCTCAAATGACATCACTGATGACATCACTGATGACATCATCCATGTGATAATTTGATGCATCTTCTCACACCCTAATATAACCTTTGATACACCCACTCTAAATTACAGACTGCCATTCTCAAAACCATAGACATTCCAACACCAATAACTACATACCCACTCACTGATTCTTAGGTCTACACACACACCCACTCACTCACCCGTGCAGTCACTCATACTTACGGTCACTCAGTACAGGACTATCATATGCACTCATACACCTACATAGACACTCACACACCGCCACTCAACCATAGAGGTACTCACACACCTAGTCAGTCATGCAAATAATTAATCACACTGCCATTTACTCACCTATACAGTTATACACACACCAGCTCACTTACTCATACAAATACTAGCACATTCTTACGCTCTTATACAATCACTGATACAAGTACACAGTCATCCATACAGCCACTCTCACAATCACACACTCTCACTTATAGCCATTTATATACTCCAACACACATATATACTGCCTTTCACATATGTAATTACTCACACATGTACCACTGAGATATTCATTCACTCACTAACACACCCATACACACACTCACCCACCCATACAGTCCATCACAGATGCACTCTTGAAACCATGCACCCAGTGAATCACCCACTCACAGATCTATGCACAGAGTCACACACACCCCACCCACACAAACACTCAGGCACCCATACAGATACTCAGAGAACCAATCAATAACTCATTTAGACACTCATGTAGCTATTCAAAAACCCATGCAGCCGCTTACACAGCAACAGACAGACGGATACAGACATTCACACAGTTTAGTCACTAACCCATGCATTCAGTAAGATACATTTAATCACTCACTTATAGAGTCAGTCACGCGCCTACTAAATCATCCATTCAGACACTTATACACCCACTCATTCTTCAATATGCCTTTCCCTATATATATTAAACATATTTAAACTTTACAGAAACACACAGTCACTGGATGATGTCATCAGTGATGTCATTTGAGATGTCATCAGTGATGTCATCAGTGATGTCACTGACCATGTCATGAGTGATGTAATATGTGACGTCATCAGCAGTGCATTGCGGGCGCGAGTTATAGTTAGCTGAACTAACTATAACGGGGGAATTTCACGGGTTTTGTATGAGTGCAATGTCCAACTAACTATAACTGTCCCTAAAACCTATGGTTTTTTCAGTGAATTTCAAAGGTTTTTAAATGCTAATTTCTAACTATAACGTGTCTGAAACCTATGGTTTTTTCAGTGAATTTCAAAGGTTTTTTAAATGTTAATTTCTAACTATAACGTGCCTGAAACCTATGATTTTTTAAGTGAATTTCAAAGGTTTTTTTAAATGCTAGTTTCTAACTATGCCTACAGAGGTGGGACATGTGAAGAAAGAAGAAAAAACGCACAGAAAGAAGCAAAAGATGTGCAGAAAGAACCAACAGAGGAGCAGAAAGAGGCTTTGTTGCAAAATCATCCTGTGCCCACAACTTTTTCAGACGGGTACTGGTGGTAACTGACTCTGACTAACCAGAGCCAGTGCTATGCTAAAAGACACTTAGAATACAGTGAAAACACCTACATACACTAGGGAACACTATGCGTTGGGGTACCCCTGTGATTAGCATGACCTCCTCTGCAAGTCCCTAGTACATAATAGGGCAGGGGGATTAAAACTACCTCTTAAAAAGTGCTACAGGGCGCGTTTGCACAGTGGTGAAGGGAGGGGGGGCCTGAGGTGACATGTGTGCAAACGCACCCCGTGGCGCGTTTTAAGCTGCGGGATTAAGTCCCCTTGAATTCTGAGGGTCCCTGGGGCCCAACTAGCCCCCCAGGTACCTACAGTTAGGACCACAGAGCTGAGTTGCAGAGAGGCGTTCCGAGGCCACGCACCTTTTTTCACCTCTCTGCAACGCAACTCTGTTGTGCTTACTGAAGGTACCTGGTGGGCTAGTTGGCCCCCAGGGTCCCTCAGGATTCAAAGGGGATTAATTCCCCAACTTAAAACGCACCACAGGGTGTGTTTGCGCACATGTCACCTGAGGCCCCGCCCCCTCCCTTCACCACTGTGCAAACTCGCCCCGTGGTGCATTTTAAGTTGGGGGATTAGGTCACCTTGAATCCTGAGGGTCCCTGGGGCCCAACTAGCCCACTAGGTACTTCCAGTAAGCACCACAGGCCTGCGTTGCAACGCCTGTAACAAATTGTGCAGTTGTGTTTAGGTAGTGAAGAGGGTCGTGCTGGGGATAGTGTTTTAGGGTTTAGGGTAGTGCAGTGGTGTTTGTGTAGTGTAGGGGGTCATGCTGGGGGTAGATTTAGGGTTTAGGGTAGTGCAGTGGTGTTTGGGTAGTGTAGGGAGTCGTGCTGGGGGAGTGTTTTAGGGTTTAGGGTAGTGCAGTGGTGTTTGGGTAGTGTAAGGGGTCGTGCTGGGGGTAGTGTTTTAGGGTTTAGGGTAGTGCAGTGGTGTTTGGGTAGTGTAGGGGGTCGTGCTGGGGGTAGTGATTTAGGGTAGTGCAGTGGTGTTTGGGTAGTGTAGGGGGTACTGCTGGGGGTAGTGTTTTAGGGTTTAGGGTAGTGCAGTGGTGTTTGGGTAGTGTAGGGGTACTGCTGGGGGTAGTTTTTAGGGTTTAGGGTAGTGCAGTGGTGTTTGGGTAGTGTAGTGGTTCGTGCTGGGGGTAGTTTTTTAGGGTTTAGGGTAGTGCAGTGGTGTTTGTGTAGTGTAGGGGTAGTGTTTTAGGGTTTAGGGTAGTGCAGTGGTGTTTGTGTAGTGTAGGAGGTCGTGTTTTAGGGTTTAGGGAGTGCAGTGGTCTTTGGGTAGTGTAGGGAGTCGTGCGGGGGTAGTGTTTTAGGGTTTAGGGTAGTGTAGGGGGTCATGCGGGGGTAGTGTTTTAGGGATTAGGGTAGTGCATTGGTGTTTGGGTAGTGTAGGGGGTCATGCGGGGGTAGTGTTTTAGGGTTTAGGGCAGTGCAGTGGTGTTTGGGTAGTGTAGGGGGTCGTGCTGGGGGAGTGTTTTAGGGTTTAGGGCAGTGCAGTGGTGTTCGGGTAGTGTAGGGGGTCGTGCTGGGGGAGTGTTTTAGGGTTTAGGGCAGTGCAGTGGTGTTCGGGTAGTGTAGGGGGTCGTGCTGGGGGAGTGTTTGAGGGTTTAGGGCAGTGCAGTCGTGTTCAGGTAGTGTAGGGGTTGTGCTGGGGGTAGTATTTTAGGGTTTAGGGTAGTGCAGTGGTGTTCGGGTAGTGTAGGGGGTCGTGCTGGGGGTAGTGTTCTAGGGTTTAGGGCAGTGCAGTGGTGTTTGGGCAGTGTAGGGGTAATGCTGGGGGTGGTGTTTTAGGGTTTAGGGCAGTGCAGTGGTGTTCGGGCAGTGTAGGGGGTCGTGCTGGGGGTGGTGTTTCAGGGTTTAGGGCAGTGCAGTGGTGTTCGGGCAGTGTAGGGGGTGGTGTTTCAGGGTTTAGGGGAGTGCAGTGGTGTTCGGGCAGTGTAGGGGGTCGTGCAGGGGGTGGTGTTTCAGGGTTTAGGGCAGTGGTGTTCGGGCAGTGTAGGGGGTCGTGCTGGGGGTGGTGTTTCAGGGTTTGGGGCAGTGCAGTGGTGTTCGAGCAGTAAAGGGGGTCGTGCTGGGGGTGGTGTTTCAGGGTTTAGGGCAGTGCAGTGGTGTTCGGGCAGTGTAGGGGGCGGTGCAGGGGGTGGTGTTTCAGGGTTTAGGGCAGTGCAGTGGTGTTCGGGCAGTGTAGGGGGTGCTGCAGGGGGTGGTGTTTCAGGGTTTAGGGCAGTGCAGTGGTGTTCGGGCAGTGTAGGGGGTCATGCAGGGGGTGGTGTTTCAGGGTTTAGGGCAGTGCAGTGGTGTTCGGGCAGTGTAGGGGGTCGTGCTGGGGCTGGTGTTTCAGGGTTTAGGGCAGTACAGTGGTGTTCGGGCAGTGTAGGGGGTCATGCTGGGGCTGGTGTTTCAGGGTTTAGGGCAGTGCAGTGGTGTTCGGGCAGTGTAGGGGGTCGTGCTGGGGCTGGTGTTTCAGGGTTTAGGGCAGTGCAGTGGTGTTCGGGCAGTGTAGGTTGTCGTGCTGGGGCTGGTGTTTCAGGGTTTAGGGCAGTGCAGTGGTGTTCGGGCAGTGTAGGGGGTCATGCTGGGGCTGGTGTTTCAGGGTTTAGGGCAGTGCAGTGGTGTTCGGGCAGTGTAGGGGGTCTTGCTGGGGCTGGTGTTTCAGAGTCTAGGGCAGTGCAGTGGTGTTTGGGCAGTGTAGGGGGTCTTGCTGAGGCTGGTGTTTCAGGGTTTAGGGCAGTGCAGTGGTGTTCGGACAGTGTAGGGGTCGTGCTGGGGGTGGTGTTTCAGGGTTTAGGGCAGTGCAGTGGTGTTTGGGCAGTGTAGGGGGTCGTGCTGGGGCTAGTGTTTCAGGATTTAGGGCAGAGCAATGGTGTTCAGGCAGTGTAGGGGTTTTGCTGGAGGTGGTGTTTCAGGGTTTAGGGCAGTGGTGTTCGTGCAGTGTAGGGGGTGGTGTTTCAGGGTTTAGGGCAGTGGTGTTCAGGCAGTGTAGGGGGTCTTGCTGGGGTTGATGTTTCAGGGTTTAGGGCAGTGCAGTGGTGTTCGGGCAGTGTAGGGGGTCGTGCTGGGGGTGGTGTTTCAGGGTTTAGGGCAGTGCAGTGGTGTTCCGGCAGTGTAGGAGGTCGTGCAGGGGGTGGTGTTTCAGGGTTAAGGGCAGTGCAGTGGTGTTCGGGCAGTGTAGGGGGTCGTGCTGGGGGTGGTGTTTCAGGGTTTAGGGCAGTGCAGTGGTGTTCGGGCAGTGTAGGGTGTCGTGCTGAGGGGTGGTGTTTCAGGGTTTAGGGCAGTGCAGTGGTGTTCGGGCAGTGTAGGGGGTCGTGCAGGGGGTGGTGTTTCAGGGTTTAGGGCAGTGATGTGGTGTTTGGGCAGTGTAGGGGGTCGTGCAGGGGGTAGTGTTTCAGGGTTTAGGGCAGTGCAGTGGTGTTCGGCCAGTGTAGGTGGTCTTGCTGGGGGTGGTGTTTCAGGCTTTAGTGCAGTGGTGTTCGGGCAGTGTAGGGGGTCTTGCTGGGGGTGGTGTTTCAGGGTTTAGGGCAGTGCAGTGGTGTTCGGGCAGTGTAGGGGGTCTTGCTGGGGCTGGTGATTCAGGGTTTATGGCAGTGCAGTGGTGTTCGGGCATTGTAGGGGGTCGTGCTGGGGCTGGTGTTTGAGGGTTTAGGGTAGTGCAGTGGTGTTCGGGCAGTGTAGGGGGTCGTGCTGGGGCTGGTGTTTCAGTGTTTAGGGCAGTGCAGTGGTTTTCGGGCAGTGTAGGCGGTCGTGCTGGGGCTGGTGTTTCAGGGTTTAGGGCAGTGCAGTGGTGTTCGGGCAGTGTACGGGGTTGTGCTGGGGCTGGTGTTTCAGGGTTTAGGGCAGTGCAGTGGTGTTCGGGCAGTGTAGGGGGTCGTGCTGGGGGTGGTGTTTCAGGGTTTAGGGCAGTGCAGTGGTGTTCGGGCAGTGTAGGGGGTCGTGCTGGGGCTGGTGTTTCATGGTTTAGGGCAGTGCAGTGGTGTTCGGGCAGTGTAGGGGTCGTGCTGGGGGTGGTGTTTCAGGGTTTAGGGCAGTGCAGTGGTGTTCGGGCAGTGTAGGGGGTCATGCTGGGGGTGGTGTTTCAGGGTTTAGGGCAGTGCAGTGGTGTACGGGCAGTGTAGGGGGTCTTGCTGGGGGTGGTGTTTCAGGGTTTAGGGCAGTGGTGTTCGGGCAGTGTAGGGGGTCTTGCTGGGGGTAGTGTTTCAGGGTTTAGGGCAGAGCAGTGGTGTTCGTGCAGTGTAGGGGGTCGTGCTGGGGATGGTGTTTCAGGGTTTAGGGCAGTGCAGTAGTGTTCGGGCAGTGTAGGGGGTCGTGCAGGGGGTGGTGTTTCAGGGTTTAGGGCAGTGCAGTGGTGTTCGGGCAGTGTAGGGGGTCGTGCTCGGGGTGGTGTTTCAGGGTTTAGGGCAGTGCAGTGGGGTTCGGGCAGTGTAGGGGGTCGTGCTGGGGGTGGTGTTTCAGGGTTTAGGGCAGTGGTGTTCGGGCAGTGTAGGGGGTCTTGCTGGGGGTGATGTTTCAGGGTTTAGGGCAGTGCAGTGGTGTTCGGGCAGTGTAGGATGTCTTGCTGGGGGTAGTGTTTCAGGGTTTAGGGCAGTGCAGTGGTGTTCGGGCAGTGTAGGGGTCATGCTGGGGGTGGTGTTTCAGGGTTTAGGGCATTGCAGTGGTGTTCGGGCAGTGTAGGGGGTCGTGAAGGGGGTGGTGTTTCAGGGTTTAGGGCACGTGCAGTGGTGTTCGGGCAGTGTAGGGGGTCGTGCTAGGGTATGTGTGTCAGGGTTTAGGGCAGTGCAGTGGTGTTCGGGCAGTGTAGGGGGTCGTGCAGGGGCTGGTGTTTCAGGGTTTAGGGCAGTGCAGTGGTGTTCGGGCAGTGTAGGGGGTCGTGCTGGGGGTAGTGTTTTAGGGTTTAGGGTAGTGCAGTGGTGCTTGTGTAGTGTAGGGGGTCGTGCTGGGGGTAGTGTTTTAGGGTTTAGGGTAGTGCAGTGGTGTTTGTGTAGTGTAGGGGGTCATGTTTTAGGGTAGTGCAGTGGTGTTTGGGTAGTGTAGGGGGTCGTGCTGGGGGTAGTGTTTTAGGATTTAGGTTAGTGCAGGGTGTTTGGGTAGTGTAGGGGTCGTGCTGGGGGTAGTGTTTTAGGGTTTAAGGTAGTGCAGTGGTGTTTGTGTAGTGTAGGGGGTCGTGCTGGGGGTAGTGTTTTAGGGTTTAGGGTAGTGCAGTGGTGTTTGTGTAGTGTAGGGGGTCATGTTTTAGGGTAGTGCAGTGGTGTTTGGGTAGTGTAGGGGGTCGTGCTGGGGGTAGTGTTTTAGGATTTAGGTTAGTGCAGTGGTGTTGGGGTAGTGTTTTAGGGTTTAGGGTAGTGCAGTGGTGTTTGTGTAGTGTAGGGGGTCATGCTGGGGGTAGTGTTTTAGGGTTTAGGATAGTGCAGTGGTGCTTGTGTAGTGTAGGGGGCGTGCTGGGGTAGTGTTTTAGGGTTTAGGGTAGTGCAGTGGTGTTTTTGTAGTGTAGGGGGTCACGTTTTAAGATGCAATGCTCCAATACCTGACCAGTCTGCACTACATAAAACTGCAAAAAACTAAAAATAAAAAGTGTTTTGCACACTTTTGTCATTGGGCTATATGTGGGCTACATCTGGGTAATATTTGTGCTACATTTGGGCTCTTTTTTTCACTGGTGGCCATCTTGGAAGACTTCTTTGTTATGAAGTTTCCTAATTTCCTCATTTACTGCAGTCTCCTCAGTAGGAAATGCTTTCAGTTTTTTACTTTGATTCCATCAAGAAGGCATTCAGATGTGTCACACATTTGCCATAAATTCAGAATGTTATTACTCTAGTTGTTCATTAGATCACTGTAGTAAAGCTACTGCTCACCAAGGAGTTAACTGGAAGTCTACTGCTGGTATTGAAAGTGATTGTTTCAGTCTGCATGTCAGAATTTTCTAATGAAATAGAAGAGGATTTGAGATCTCACTTAAAACATGCACTAAATTTTCTTTTTGCAGCACTAACCATAATTTCTATGGCAAAATGAACCCCCTCATTTTGTTCCTTTTTAAATTAAATGTTTTAAGTGTTACCAGTTTATTCCAATCAAGATGGCTTCAGGTGTGCCATACTTTTGTCATAAGTAAGGCTGTTAGCACTCTAGTTGTTCTTTAGAACACTCTGGGAAGCTGCAGTAGAACACAAAGGCATCAACTGACAGGCTGCTCCTGTTGAAATATAACAGGAAGATATTTGAGATCTCACTTAAAACATGTCCTAATTTTTCTTTCTACAGCACTAACCATAATTTCTGTGGCAAAATTAACCCCCTCATTTGTTCCTTTTTAAATTAAATGTTTTAAGTGTTACCAGTTTATTCCAATCAAGATGGCTTCAGGTGTGCCATACTTTTGTCATAAGTAAGACTGTTAGCGCTCTAGTTGTTCTTTAGAACACTCTGGGAAGCTGCAGTAGAACACAAAGGCATCAACTGACAGGCTGCTCCTGTTGAAATATAACAGGAAGATATTTGAGATCACACTTGAAACATGTCCTAATTTTTCTTTCTACAGCACTAACCATAATTTCTATGACAAAATGAACCCCATCATTTTGTTCCTTTTTAAATTAAATGTTTTAAGTGTTACCAGTTTATTCCAATCAAGATGGCTTCAGGTGTGCCATACTTTTGTCATAAGTAAGACTGTTAGCGCTCTAGTTGTTCTTTAGAACACTCTGGGAAGCTGCAGTAGAACACAAAGGCATCAACTGACAGGCTGCTCCTGTTGAAATATAACAGGAAGATATTTGAGATCACACTTGAAACATGTCCTAATTTTTCTTTCCAGAGCACTAACCATAATTTCTATGACAAGATGAACCCCATCATTTTGTTCCTTTTTAAATTAAATGTTTTAAGTGTTACCAGTTTATTCCAATCAAGATGGCTTCAGGTGTGCCATACTTTTGTCATAAGTAAGGCTGTTAGCACTCTAGTTGTTCTTTAGAACACTCTGGGAAGCTGCAGTAGAACACAAAGGAATCAACTGACAGTCTCTGCCCTTGTTGGATGTACATGTTTTACTGAGAATGTCAGACTTCATTCTCACATGACTGAGAAAGATAATGTGAATTTACAGAAAATATGCTCTCATTTTAGCTTCTGGAGCACCTTCCAAAACTGTATGGGACAAGCATGTGAAAATAGTTTTCTCTCAAACATGATTCATGATATCCCAGCAGAAGGTTTTTCACAGGGTAAAATCACCTTAGAACACACCACAATTCCTGAAATTAGTATGGTACCATCAACAAATGAATTCTAATGTAACTAAAGTCTGTTATCACCCTTTATAGTTCTCCTTTTGGTAACCATCAAAATCTTCGATTCAGTACAATGCATTTCAATGTGGTACTATCATTTATATTGGTCCCAAGATGGCTGCCAGCAATTCCAGGATGAAGTGCTGACAGCCAATCAGATCTCACGATGACATGTGTGGTTAGGCTCCGCCCAGATATATATGTGTTTTTACTTTTGATTTTCTCAGCAACTACTGAACGGATTTACACCATTTAACAAAAGGGTACTTTTTGAACCAAGAACTACCTCTTTGCCAAATTTGGTGTAATTCCGTTCAGCAGTTCGGGCTGTAGCCTTGCATAAAGTTTCCTATGGAAAATTGATTTTTGACTCTTATTTTTTTATTTCTCCGCAACTACTGAACGGATTTACACCATTTAACAAAAAGGGTTCTTTCTGAACCAAGAACTACCTCTTTGCCAAATTTGGTGTAATTCCGTTCAGCAGTTCGGGCTGTAGCAGTGTCTAAAGTTTCCTATGGGAAAATGAATGGGGAAAACACGTTTTGGGACCCCCTTTTTCTCGGCCCCGCTGACCGAATCACCCTAAGACTTTCAGGGTAGGAGCGGACCGGAGCGGGCCATAAAGTTTGAAACTTTCGCGAAGATTCGGCAACCGACGCAAGAGTTATTTCAAATAGAATGTCGCGGATTTCCTATGGAAAATAGGTCCTAACTATAACTATCTACTGGCGACCGCCAGTAGATAATATATATATATATATATATATATATATATATATATATATATATATATATATATATATATATATATATATATATATATATATATATATATATATAATCTACTGGCGGTCGCCAGTAGATAGTTATAGTTAGGACCTATTTTCCATAGGAAATTCACAACATTCTATTTCCAATAACTTTGGCGCCGGTTGATGAATCTTCGCGAAATTTTCAAAACTCGTGGGGCGCTCCGGTTTGCTCCTATCCTGAAAGTTTCGGGGTGATTCGGCAAGCGGGGCCGAGAAAAAGGGGGTCCCAAACGTGTTTTCCCCATGCAATTTTCCATAGGAAACTGTAGACACGGCTACAGCCCGAACTGCTGAACGGAATTACACAAAATTTGGCAAAGAGGTAGTTCTTGGTTCAGAAAGAACCCTTTTTGTTAAATGGTGTAAATCCGTTCAGTAGTTGCTGAGAAAATCAAAAGTAAAAACACATATATATCTATGGCCGCGGAGGATCCGCGCACCCTCCCGATCACGAGCTGTATGCTAATTGGCTGTCAACACTCCAAACCAGGAAGTGTTGGCAGCCATCTTGTGCACAAGAAATCAGAGAAACAAGTGCGCAAAACGCAAAAAGGGGGCAGGGTAGAAACACCCTGACCCCCTAGGCCTCCTCAGGGGGTCCCACAAGGACCCCCAGGGCCAAAAAAAGCATTTTTTTTTTTTAAACGGCGGGATGCGCTCTGGATCCGCAGATCCCGCTGTGAAAAAAAAAACAAAGCGCGGCCTCCCGCGCTTCGTTGTTATTTGGCCCCCGGGTGGGCCAAGTCCCGGGGGCATGCAGGGGTTTATTAATAATGTTGTGGGGCCTCTAAGGCCCCCCCAAGCCCCGGGGACCGCCACCCCCTGGGGCTTTTAAAAAAAAAAATGAAATGACCTGTGTGGGGGGGGCTTGAGCCCCCCCACATGCCCCAGGGACCTCCACCTCCCCGGGGCACTAAGAATTTTAAAGTGGGGGTCCGTTTCGGACCCCCGAAGCCCCGGGGACCTCCACCTCCCTGGGGCTTTGAACATGTTGGGAGGGGGGCCGCGCGGCCCCCCTCCTGGAGCCTGTGATGGCCCTGGGGACCACCACCCCCCAGGGCCAGCTCCTGCAGTGTCCCGGGGTGCCTACCCCCGGGACACTGCTGTTTGCTATGACAGGGCGGGAGCCCCGCGGCTCCCGTCCTGTCATAGCAAACTTGCTTTGGATTTTGGAAGAGAGAGCCTGCTCTCTCTTCCAAATTCAAAGCAAATTGCTTTTCCACATGGGGAGCTGCATGTTAGCAGCGCCCCATGTGGAAAAGCAATGCCGGCTCCCGCAGGACGCGGGGAGCCGGCGGGACCGTGGGGGGATTGGGGACCCCCCCACGGTCCCCAACGATAGGGCCGGCCCCGGGGGATGGGGTCCCCGGGGCAAGTAGTGGCCCGGGAGGGGGGCCACGCGGCCCCCCTCCCCCCCAAAAATAAATAAATAATTTTTTTTTAAAAAGGCCTGCCCCGGGGGATGGGGTCCCCGGGGCAAAAGAAGGCCTGAGGAGGGGGGCCATGCAGCCACCCTCCTTAAAGAATTAAAAAAAGTGTGGCCATGCCCCGGGGGATGGGGTCCCCGGGGCCGGAATCGGCCACGGGAGGGGGGCCACAGGGCCCCCTTCCCGTTTACTTTAAAAAAAAAAAAAGGGGTAAGGCCCTGGGGGATGGGGTCCCCAGGGCCCAAAAAAGGAAAAAGGAAGGGGGGCCACACAGCCCCACTTCTAAAAAAAACCACAAAAAAAAAACGATTGTGCCGCAGACCCCGCCCCCTTCCTTTATCACTCTGCAAACGCGCCCCATGGCGCGTTTTAAAATGGGGAATTAATTCCCCTTCAATACTGGGGGTCCCTGGGGGCCAACTAGCCCACCAGGTACCTCCAGTCAGCGCCACAGGGCTGCGTTGCAGAGAGGTGGTCCAGGCCACGCCCCTTTTTACACCTCTCTGCAACGCAGCTCTGTGGCGCTTACTGGAGGTACCTGGTGGGCTAGTTGGACCCCAGGGACCGTCAGGATTCAAGGGGACTTAATCCCCCAACTTAAAACGCGCCACAGGGTGTGTTTGCACAGCGGTGAAGGGAGGGGGCGGGGCCTGAGGTGACATGTGTGCTTACTGGAGGTACCTGGTGGGCTAGTTGGCCTCCAGGGACCCTCAGGATTGAAGGGAACTTAATCCCCAACTTAAAACACGCCATGGGGCGTGTTTGCACAGTGATGAAGAGAGGGGGTAGGGCCTCATGTGACAAGTTAGTCACTTAGTTTTAATCCCCCTGCCCTATTATGTACTAGGGACTTACAGAGGAGGTCATGCTAATCACAGGGGTACCCCAACGCATAGTGTTCCCTAGTGTATGTAGGTGTTTTCACTGTATTCGAAGTGTCTTTTAGCATAGCACTTGCTCTAGGCCTGGTTAGTCAGAGCCAGTTACCACCAGTACCCGTCTGAAAAAGTTGTGGGCACAGGATGATTTTGCAACAAGGCCTCTTTCTGCTCCTCTGTTGGTTCTTTCTGGACATGTCTTGCTTCTTCCTACACTTTACTTCGTCTTTGTGGACTTCTGTTGCTTGTTTCTGCATTTCCTTTGCTTCTTTCTGTGCGTTTTTTCTTTTTTCTTCACATGTCCTACTTCTGTAGGTATAGTTAGAAACTAGCATTTAAAAAACCTTTGAAATTCACTGAAAAAACCATAGGTTTCAGGCATGTTAAAGTTAGAAATTAGCATTTAAAAAACCTTTGAAATTCACTGAAAAAACCATAGGTTTCAGGCACGTTATAGTTAGAAATTAGCATTTAAAAAACCTTAGAAATTCACTGAAAAAACCACAGGTTTTAGGGAAAGTTACGTTGGACATTTCACTCATACAAAACCATAGAAATTCCCCCGTTATAGTTAGTTCAGCTAACTATAACTCGCGCCCCCGCAATGCACTGCTGATGACGTCACATATTACATCACTCATGACATGGTCAGTGACATCACTGATGACATCACTGATGACATCATCCATGTGATAATTTGATGCATCTTCTCATTGTCAGGCATCTCCTCTCTCCTCGCTGTTTCTGGATTCAGTTGTTCTGTGCATTTGTTGTTGTGCCATTTTTTTAGTTTGATTTTCCGTACGAATTTGTACAAATCTATCCGAGTTTCCGGATAATTGAACTTGTTGGTATGGCAAAATGATAGACCTAAGCAAAGGGTTTTTTTCTCCTGCATGCTTAGTGATCTATGCGATAAGTTGATGATTGTTTTTTCCACCATTTCGTCCTCCATTATTTTTGCTTTTTTGGACCAGTTTTTGCTCCCATTGATCCTCTTCCACGTCCCCGTCCTCTTCCTGATCCTCTGTCTGACTCGCTGTCATCTTCACCAGTTTCTTCCTGGTTTTTTCCTCTTCCTCTTCTCTGTTGACCTCGACCTCTTCCTCTCAGTTTCTGAGGTTGCACTGTTCTTGGAATTTGCCTCCCTGTTCTCATGAGGCGATATTCCTCTAAAAATTCCCTTGTGGTCTTCCTCCTGTATTGCCTTCTGTTGTAGTGCTTGATGTTGTTGGTTGTTCGCCTTCTGTATCACTACTGGTTATAGAATCAGTTGCGCTTATTATCCCGGATACTTCCTCTATGGTTTCTCCCTGAGCCAGTTTTTCATAAAGGTGGTCATATTTATGACTGTACGTCAGGATTCGGCCACTTTCATAATCGCAGCAGTCGCGGTGTAATTTCCGCTGTTTGCGCGCTTTTATATCGTCTTCGTATCTCTTTAGTCTCCCTTTTAGATCTATTTTAAATTTATTGATTGCTTCTTGTTCTTTGTGTTTACTCAGGTCTTCCTCTAGGGCTTTTAATTCTCGTATCAGGACATCTCTATCTTACCATGCATATTTAATGAGGATTCAGAGCATCTGCTTTGAACTCTGTGCCGAGTTATCTGCCCACTCTTGGAGCATTTTAGGATTATTTGATTCATATGATGGTGTTGTATAAATGCGAAGACCACGTGGCACCATTTCTTTCTCTACATAGTCCTCTAGGGAGGTAGCCTCCCACCATTTGGAAGTTTCTGATTTTTTGAGTTTCTCTAGTCTTTTCAGTTTATCTTGTAATGTAGTATCTTTCGTAGTGATTTCCTTGTTACTCGTTTGAGTTTTATTAGGTGCTCTCAAGAAAAGGCTTTGGGCAGCCGCCCATCTTTCTGTATCTTCATCCATTGTATCAGGGTTTCCGTATGATTTCAGTGTACATATGTGGAAGTGTACATAGAGTCAGTGCTCAATACTAGAAAAGAAATGTGTGTTTGGCTGAGATAGAGGTGGTCAGTGAAATACAGTCCTTCTTAATCTCTTGCAAATGCAGAGATTCCTGCTGCAGTTAATAAAGTAAGCACCTAGCGTGCCTATATGTAGATCAGAGGCACGATCTTATTCGTCTAGCCGTAGTGGTGTGGGCGGACTGAGAAGGTTGCGAATGTAGTAACAAAGTATGCTTATTTTCAAGCGTAATATACAATAAGACTTATTGTGTTCTTTACTGTACCTGTGAATTTATGGATTTGTAGAGATTAACACGTGTATATATATTTACACTATAGTTTTTCCTTTTCCCTTTTTTTGTTGTGGGTTTGGCTGATTATTTGAGACAGGGCCCATTAGGAGTATGAGAGAACGACAATTAAGACCAGGGAGATATTTTCATTTTCTATTGTATTTATGACACAATATCTAGAATTACAAGTGTAACCCTAACAATGAAGCAATGTAGCAAGGACACTATGTCACTAGCATATTTATACAGAGCCTGTGGGGAGATATACATCTATGATCATATCGGGGAAAAAATGGAAGATAATAGAACGTGTATATGGCACTATGTCGAAAGCATAATGAGTCTTGAATACTTTATTACTATTATCTCCATACTTTCAGTATTGGAATAGGCTCTATTACCATTGAGTAACACACTAAAATATGGCCGCTGTAATTAACACACAGTTACCTCCCTGCATAAGTCCGTTTTCCATGTTTATCGATTACGATATGAATGCGCGCCTGTCCCATAACTCAGTGTGTGAGCAAGCCTGCTGTGTCAGGCAAAACGCGTTACTGAGAATAAACCAACTGGTGGTGGAATATCCTTCTTGTGATCGCCTTATTTCTGAAAGTATAGGATTAATATATATATATATATATATATATATATATATATATATATATATATATATATATGAAAACTTTAGTTATTCTTTCTATACAAACCCAACTTAAAAGACAGATTCTAAATTTATAGTAATTACATTTATAATTTACACACCACATTTTAATTAATACAAATGTATTTGTTCTTTAACTACAAACCAAACTTAAACTACACAATAATTTGAATATTTTAAATTTATACTTATACCTTCATTATAATTTACGCAACACCTTCAAGTTATTATAACTCTTGCACCTCCATACACAGTGTATTCAACTCTGTAGCCACACTACATTAACTATAAGTCACCACTTTACCATGCACTGTGTTCTCACAAAAGATATGATTTGTGATGTCCTAACTATTATTGTAAATAATATTATTTTCGATGGCATAAGTGAGATAACAAAACAATATGAGCAGTGCATAGAGAGGGTGCAAGTTATAGTTAATTAAATGTAGCATAGAGTGGAGTAGGATGTTCTAGAGTACAGTGGCGTGGAGTCGAGAAAAGTGCAATGGCGTGGTATACAGTGGAGTAAAGTGTTGTAGAGTGGAGTGGTGCGTGGTACAGTGGAGTGGTGTGTTGTGTACTGTTGAAAAGTGTTGTAGAGTGGAGTAGAGTGACACAGAGTGCTGTACTGTCGTTCAGATGAGTGGCATAGAGTAGCGTCTGAGAGTGGCATAGACTGCAGTACTGGAGTACAGTGGAGTAGTGTCTCAGAATAGAGAATATGAACTGAGATGGAGTGGCATAGTGGGAGTTGTGTAGAGTGTCAGAGTGGAGTATAGTGTTGTAAAGTGCTGTAGAATAAAGAACAGTGATGTACACTGGTATTGAGAGTAGGACCTTTTTGCACAGTGTAGTGCTATACAGTGGAGTATAGTTTGGTTCAGTGGAGAGCGTAGACTGTTGTTGATTGGAGAATAGTGTTGTTGAGCGGAGCAGTAGTTTAGCATGGAGTGTAGTTCGGTAGAGTGGAGTAGCGAATAATGGAGTAGCAGAGATTGGAGTGGCATACAGTGCAATAGTGTACAGTGAAGAGGCATATAGTTCAATAGCATACAGTGGAGTGGCATATAGTGAAGTGGCAGAGTAGAACAGCATATAGTGAAGTGGGGTAGAGCAGTTACGTACAATGGAACAACGAAGAGTACAGTGTCGTAGAGTGACATACAGTGCAGTGGCGTTGACTGCAGTGGCCTTGAGTGGAGTGATGTCCAGTGGAATAGCATACAGTGGAGTGGAGTAGAGTGGGTACAGTGGAATAGCATAGATGGGAGTGACATACAGTGGCATAGCGTTCAGTAGAGTAGCATATGCTGAAATATCATACAGTGGAGTAGCCTGAGTGGAGTGGCGTACAGTGAATTGACACAGAATCAAATAGCGTGGAGTGGCATCGAGTGAAGTTGCATACAGTGGAATAGCATATAGTGGAATGGCATAGACTGCATTGCGGTACAGTGGAGTGGCATAGAGTGGAGTGGCACAGAGTGGAATAACATATAGTGGAGTGGCGTAGACTGCATTGGGGTACAGTGGAGTGGCATAGAGTGGAGTGGCTCAGAGTGGAATAACGTACAGTCGGGTGGCAGAGAGTGGGGTGGCAGAGAGAGGAGTGGTATAAAGTGGAGTAGCGTAGAGTGGAGCAGTGTAGTGTAGTGTGGTAGAGTGTAAAAGCGTACAGTGGTGCAGAATAGAATGCAGTGGCATACAGTGCAATAGCATACAATGGAGTGCCATATAGTGAAGTGGCATAGAGTGGAATAGCATAGAGTTGGGCAGGGTGGAGTTATGTACAGTGGAAAAGTGTAGAGTGCAGTGTCAAAGTGGAGTGGCATACAGTAGAGTGGCATTGACTGCAGTGGCATAACATAGAGTGGCCTACAGTGGAATGGAGTAGAGTGGCATACAGTGGAAGAGTGTAAAGTGAAGTGGATATAGGGGAGTGGTGTAGAGTGCAGTGGCAGGGTGGGGTGGAGTGTGGTAGAGTGGAATAGAGTAAATTGTAGTGGCATGGAGTGGCATACAGTGGATTAGCTTGAAGTAGAGTAGCTGATATAGCATACAGTGGAGTGGAATACAGTGAAGTGGCGTACAGTGGAGGGGGTAGAGTGGCGTATAGTTGAGTGGCATACATCGGGGTGTTGTAGAGTGGAGTAGCATAGCGTGGAATGGTGTACAGTAGAATAGCATACAGTGGAGTGGCACAGAGTAGAGTGGCATAGATTAGAACTGCAAACAGTGGAGTGGTGTACAGTGAAGTGGAATAGAGTCTAAGAGTAGAGTTGAGTGGTGTAGAGTGCAGTTGCAAACAGCGGAATAGCATCTAGTGTAGTGGCATAGAGTGAAGTGGGGTACAGCAGAGTGGTGTGGAGAGAAATGGTGTACAGTAGAATAGCTTAGAGTGGAGTGGCATAGAGTGTAGGGTGGTAGAGTGTAATAGCATACAGTGGAGTAGTGTAGAGTGAAGTAGCATAGAGTGGAGCAGCATACAGTGGAGTGAGGTACACTGTACTGTCATACAGCAGAATAGCATGGAGTGGCATATAGTGAAATAGAGTATAGTGAAGTGGCATACAGTGGAGTGGCGCAAAGTGGAATAGCTTACAGTGGAGTAGAGTTCAGTTGCATAGAGTGGACCAGCTTATAGTGGAGTGGAGTACAGTGGAATAGTGTACAGAGTAGTAGCAGAGTCTAGTGGTGTTGAATGGAAAAGCGTACAGTGGAGTGGTGAGAGTGGAGTTGCTTACAGTGGAATAGCATAGAGTGGAATAGCTTGCAGTGCAGTGGTGTAGACTGGAGTTGCATAGAGTGGAGTACACTGGAGTGGCATACAGTGGAACTGCCAACACTGGAGTGGCATAGAGTGGGTGGTGTAGAACGGAGTGGCGTAGAGTTGAGTGAGGTACACTGTAGTGGTGTACAGTGGAACAGCATAGACTGGAGTGGCATACAGTGGAGTGGCACAGAGTGGGGTGTTGTAAAATGGAATACCGCAGACTGGAGTATTGCAGATTGGAGCGGGGTAGAGTGTAGTGGGGCACACTGTAGTGGCGTACAGTGTAATAGCATACTGTGGAGAGGCGTAGAGTGGAGTGGCATACAGTGGAGTAGTGTAGAGTAGAGTGGAGTGGCATACAGTGGAGTAGTGTACAGTGGAGTAGCGTACAGTCTAGTGGTGCAGAGTGGAATAACGTTGAATGTTACTGGCATACAGTGTGATGACAGAGGGGAATTGCAAATAGTGGAATCCAGTAGAGCAGTGTAAAGTGGAATGTTGTACAATGGAATAGCATAGAATGCAGTTGCATAGAGTGGAGTGAGGTGGGGTAGAGTGCAGTGGGGAAGAGTGGAGTGGTGTAGAGATGACTGGTATAGAGTTGAGTGAATGATAGTGTAGTGGCATACAGTGGAATAGTGTAGAGTGGAATGGCATGCACTAGAGTGGCATACAGTGGAATAGCAAACACTGGAAGGGCGTAGAGTGGAATAGCGTACAGTGGCCACATACCCAAACATGTAAGGAGAGGTGACAGGAAATTGACATTACATAGATGTGAACCATGTTATATAATAGATATCAATACAGTCACGCACTTAGGGATGAACTATGATGAAGAGATGTTTGTCCTTCTATAACCATTAAAACTACAAAAATGGAGCGAAGTGACACCCAGTGCCGGACGCACAGCTTCTTCATTGCATAATCAAAATGCCACGATTTGTTTTTATTTTTTCAATTTCACCCAAAACTTCTCATTATTCATTGTTTGTCCTTTTGTCACATGAAAGACGCTTACGTTTTCATTATATCCTAAATGCAGCAAAAATCCCAATCCTGGCCTTATTCTGAAGCACGGAATGTACGTAAGTAATTCTCAATGGTTGATCTTTGTTAACCCAATGCATTTCGGGCCTTTCTTGGCCCTTCGTCAGGGGTTCTCTACAAATTCAAAACATTATGTTAGACTGTGTGTTAAAACCGCTTAGACATGTTCAATACTGCTCTTGATGTTAACAGTTTATGACTCCAACCCACCTCATAATCAAGGTCTTCCCGCTAAAATCATAGCTAAACGCTACTACTAAGTAGATACCCAGGCCAGCCTCTCCCCAACTTCCTCAACTTCACTTGTTTTCACTTCCACCTGTTAAACCTCCCACCTCAATTCCCGTGTTTGGAAAAAACCTTCTCCCTTCTAGTTGTTCCCCTGTAGCAAATGTTATCAGCGCTAGCTCATACCTTCAAAACCCAGTATGGTTATCACCTTCCCGACA
The DNA here is from genome assembly GCA_963921515.1 of Calotriton arnoldi. Taxonomy (NCBI): domain Eukaryota; kingdom Metazoa; phylum Chordata; class Amphibia; order Caudata; family Salamandridae; genus Calotriton; species Calotriton arnoldi. Next base: position 137,124 of record CAWUFW010005615.1, read on the forward strand.
TGCTCACATCCTTCCTAGTACTCAATTCTTTCTTCGTGCTGCTTCTTAAACACCTGTGATGTATCCCCGGCCCTTTGTGTCACCCTTTGACGATCAACCTCCACAAACTCTTAACCAGCTAATCTTATTGCGCGTTATAAATGCAGTCACGTTAAACCCATTATGATGTTTCACCAGACCAGTTCTCTACAGTGACTCACTTCCTTTTGAACTTGCCTCCACTGCCGCATTTGTAATCCGCGCTATTTATGTCCCCTATAATTCTACTAAACCCTCTTCCCAAATGCTAGTTATCCGTGAGTCAAATAGCAATTATGATAATCTTAACCTTTTCTACCTATGAAAGATGACCACCAACCCCACCTGTGCTTAACCTGCATTGATTCACTCTCTCAATACGTTCCTGTTTGACATGGCCCCACTCACCCAATTCATCCGATAACAGTACCTGCCACCATCTATCAGCCTACAAGTCCCATAACACACTGCTTTTACCTCCCCTCATATCTCGATGTGATTTTTTCAAACTTATCTGTTTAGCACTAACCTGAACACTATACTTGCGACCTTCTTCGGCATCTAACTCAAGTGCCCCGCCCACCCACAGATGTCATTAATGACGTCAATTATGCAATATCCCATATTTCATTTACAAACGTGAGCTGATGATAACAACAGACTGTGCATGGTAATAGTGCATGCTAACACTCTAAATCTTAAAACATGAATAAAACAACAATTACAACGTCATAGTCCATTATGTGCTTGAAAAAGTAGTTCATAAGATCCAGTCTTGGAGAAATGTTGTTTCAATTGTCTTTTATGTGGCAATTCATGTTGACGTTGTAATTGTTGTTTTATTAATGTTTTAAGATTTAGAGTGTTAGCATGCACTATTAACAGTGTGCGCGCGCAACTTTGTGCGGTGATTTGGATATATATATATATATATATTCACTGAAAAAACCATAGGTTTCAGGGGCGTTATAGTTAGTTGGACATTTCACTCGTACAAAACCATAGAAATTCCCCGTTATAGTTAGTTCAGCTAACTATAACTCGCGCCCCGCAATGCACTGCTGATGACGTCACATATTACATCACTCATGACATGGTCAGTGACATCACTCATGACATCACTGATGACATCATCCTTGTGATAGAGTGGCAGACCTCCTCTCACCCTAATATAACCTTTGATACACACACTCAAAAATACAAACTAACATTTTCAAAACAATGGACATACCAATACCAGTTACAACACACCTATTCAGTAATTCCAAGATCTACACACACATCCACTCATTCACCAACAGTCCCTATACAGTCACTCATACATGTACTCACTCATCATATGTACTCATACACCTATACATCCTGTTACACACCACCACTCATCCATAGAGTTACACACATAGTCACACATGCAAACAAAGTATCAAACATCCATTTACTTGCATATACAGTTATACACACAATACCACACTTACTTCTACAGAAACTTACACATACTTACTCTCTTAAACAATCACTTATAGAAACACCTACTTATTTGTACAGGAACTCTTCCAATCTCTCACTCTCACATATACTCACTTATATACACCAATACTCACATATACTAGTTTAAAACATATGTAGTTACTCATAAAGACACTATTGAGACAGTCATTCCCTCACTAACACACCCATACACATACTCATCCACCTATACAGTCCTGCACACATGCTGTCTTCAACACATACAAACAGTGAGTCACTCATTCATGCATCTATGCACTAAGTAATACCCTCCACCGAACCATACAGACACTCATACTGATACTCAAAAAACCAACTAATAACCCATATAGACACTCATGTAGCTACTCACCAACCCATGCAGCCACTTACACACAAAGTGAGAGACTGATACAGATATTTTCATATTTAAACATTACTCACTAACACATGTATTCACTAAGATACACTTAGTCAGTTATACAATCAATTTTACAAAACAAAATCATCCATTTAGACACTTATATACCCATTTATTCTTCCCCTTGAGATATACATATATAAAACATATTTAATCTTCAGAAAAACACACATTCACTGGATGATGTCATCAGTGATGTCATCAGTGATGTCATTTGAGATGTCATCAGTGATGTCATGAGTGATGTCACTGACCATGTCATGAGTGATGTAATATGTGACGTCATCAGCAGTGCATTGCGGGCGCGCGAGTTATAGTTAGCTGAACTAACTATAACGGGGGAATTTCTATGGTTTTGTACGAGTGAAATGTCCAACTAACTATAATGGGGATATTCACCTAAGTGTTCAGGCTAGTCCTTTGGGAGCAACTGTTTATGTTGCCACTCCAGAAACCGAAACCAGTGATCCGAGGGCAGAGGCCCTGCAGATGGCACACGAGGTGGGGTGCCCAGTCGTGTGCACCGGCGGGGCAGCGAAGTGACAAGCACCACAACCCACAAAAAAGGTAACGAGGGCACTAAATAACACAGGATCTTCTCTTTGTATCTGGCAGGAACAACGAAGTTAAAATGCCCTAGTACCAAAATGTAGAATTAGTGCTACAACGGTCTTCAAGAGGACCTGCGATGCCGCTTCTGCCTCCCGTACCCTGGAGGTGGCACATGGGTCACGCGGTACGGTCATACTGCGGTGGGACGCACACTCGTTGACCTCTCATGGCACTGCTCCACACTTCAGGGAGGACGCTTTCCATTAGCTATGTTTTCTGATGACATGTCGCGCCGGCCCCGTCCAACAACAGAACTCCTTTAGATCCAAACAGACTCTTCCACTCTCTCACCGGAAGTGAAACCAGGCCACGCGGACACTTTCACAATACAACAGCCGGGAATGCACTTTTCGGTAAAAAACCACATTCCTTCCTCCTAATTAATCAAATAAACGTCTCACTGAAGAACAGGGGCCAGCTTCGATCGGTAAACAGCCGTTACAACGACTTTTTTACTTTGCGATACCATTACAACGCATGCATTACCACGCATGCGTTGTACATCACAAAGTCATTACTACGCATTTTTTTAGAACGCATGGTCAGTTACCACGCATGCCTTTACAACGAATTTTGTTGTAAAGGTATGTATGGTAAATGACCATGCATTCTAAAAAACATGTAGACGATCCATGTCGTTGTAAGGAAACAGAGGCTGTTCCGTTTCCTCACAACGACGTGCACTGCCCCTCGGAGACGACGTGAAGCAGGAACCACGAGGAGAGAGGAACCACGAGGAGTGAGAGGTAAGGGGGATTGGGCATGGGGTGGGGGTTTCTTTTCTAGGGTTTAGGGTCGTGCAGTGGTGTTTGGGTGGTGTAGGGGGTCGTGCTGGGGGTAGTGTTTTAGGGTTTAGGGTAGTGCAGTGGTGTTTGGGTAGTGTAGGGGGTCATGCTGGGGGTAGTGTTTTAGGGTTTAGGGTAGTGCAGTAGTGTAGGGGTCGTGCTGGGGGTAGTGTTTTAGGCTTTAGGGTAGTGCAGTGGTGTATGGGTAGTGTAGGGGGTCGTGCTGGGTTAGTGTTTTAGGGTTTAGGGTAGTGCAGTGGTGTTTGAGTAGTGTAGGGGGTCATGCTGGTGGTAGTGTTTTAGGGTTTAGGGTAGTGCAGTGGTGTTTGTGTAGTGTAGGGGGTCATGCTGGGGGTAGTGTTTTATGGTTTAGGGTAGTGCAGTGGTGTTTGGGTAGTGTGGTGGGTCATGCTGGGGGTAGATTTAGGGTTTAGGGTAGTGCAGTGGTGTTTGGGTAGTGTAGGGAGTCGTGCTGGGGGTAGTGTTTTAGGGTTTAGGGTAGTGCAGTGGTGTTTGTGTAGTGTAGGGGGTTGTGCTGGGGGTAGTGTGTTAGGGTTTATGTTAGTGCAGTGGTGTTTGGGTAGTGTAGGGGTAGTGCTGGGGTAGTGTTTTAGGGTTTAGGGTAGTGCAGTGGTGTTTGTGTAGTGTAGGGGGTAGTGCTGGTGGTAGTGTTTTAGGGTTTAGGGTAGTGCAGTAGTGTAGGGGGTCGTGCTGGGGGTAGTGTTTTAGGCTTTAGGGTAGTGCAGTGGTGTATGGGTAGTGTAGGGGTCGTGCTGGGTTAGTGTTTTAGGGTTTAGGGTAGTGCAGTGGTGTTTGAGTAGTGTAGGGGTCATGCTGGTGGTAGTGTTTTAGGGTTTAGGGTAGTGCAGTGGTGTTTGTGTAGTGTAGGGGGTCATGCTGGGGGTAGTGTTTTATGGTTTAGGGTAGTGCAGTGGTGTTTGGGAAGTGTGGTGGGTCGTGCTGGGGGTAGATTTAGGGTTTAGGGTAGTGCAGTGGTGTTTGGGTAGTGTAGGGAGTCGTGCTGGGGGTAGTGTTTTAGGGTTTAGGGTAGTGCAGTGGTGTTTGTGTAGTGTAGGGGGTTGTGCTGGGGGTAGTGTGTTAGGGTTTATGTTAGTGCAGTGGTGTTTGGGTAGTGTAGGGGTAGTGCTGGGGTAGTGTTTTAGGGTTTAGGGTAGTGCAGTGGTGTTTGTGTAGTGTAGGGGGTAGTGCTGGTGGTAGTGTTTTAAGGTTTAGGGTAGTGCAGTGGTGTTTGGGTAGTGTAGGGGTTCATGCTGGGGGTAGTGTTTTAGGGTTTAGGGTATGGCAGTGGTGTTTGGGTAGTGTAGGGGTCGTGCTGGGGGTCGATTTAGGGTTTAGGGTAGTGCAGTGGTGTTTGTGTTGTGAGGGGGTCGTGCTGGGGGTAGTGTTTTAGGGTTTAGAGTAATGCAGTGGTGTTTGTATAGTGTAGGTGGGTTTAGGGTAGTGCAGTGGTGTTTGTGTAGTGTAGGGGGTAGTGGTTTAGGGTAGTGCAGTGGTGTTTGTGTAGTGTAGGGGGTCATGCTGTGGGTAGTGTTTTAGGATTTAGGGTAGTGCAGTTGTGTTTGTGTAGTGTACGGGGTCGTGTTTTAGGGTATAGGGTAGTGCAGTGGTGTTTGGGTAGTGTAGGGGGTCATGCTGGGGTTAGTGTTTTAGGGTTTAGGGTAGTGCAGTGGTGTTTGGGTAGTGTAGGGGGTCGTGCTGGGGGTAGTGTTTTAGGGTTTAGGGTAGTGCAGTGGTGTCTGTGTAGTGTGGGAGGTCATGCTGGGGGTAGATTTAGGGTATAGTGTAGTGCAGTGGTGTTTAGGTAGTGTAGGGAGTCGTGCTGGGGGTAGTGTTTTAGGGTTTAGGGTAGTCCAGTGGTGTTTGTGTAGTGTAGGGAGTCGTGCTTGGGGTAGTGTTGTAGAGTTTAGGGTAGTGCAGTGGTGTTTGGGTAGTGTAGGGGGTCGTGCTGGGGTAGTGTTTTAGGGTTTAGGGTAGTGCAGTGGTGTTTGTGTAGTGTAGGGGGTCATGCTGGGGGTAGTGTTTTATGGTTTAGGGTAGTGCAATGGTGTTTGTGTAGTGTAGGGGGTAGTGTTTAGGGGTTAGGGTAGTGCAGTGGTGTTTGTGTACTGTAGGGGGTCGTGCTGGGTTCTAGTGTTTTAGGGTTTAGGGTAGTGCAGTGGTATTTGTGTAGTGTAGGGGGTAGATTTATGGTTTAGGGTAGTGCAATGGTGTTTGTGTAGTGTAGGGGGTAGTGTTTAGGGGTTAGGGTAGTGCAGTGGTGTTTGTGTACTGTAGGGGGTCGTGCTGGGTTCTAGTGTTTTAGGGTTTAGGGTAGTGCAGTGGTATTTGTGTAGTGTAGGGGGTAGATTTATGGTTTAGGGTAGTGCAGTGGTGTTTGGGCAGTGTAGGGGGTCGCGCTGGGGGTAGTGTTTTTGAGTTTAGGGTAGTGCAGTTGTGTTTGGGTAGTGAAGGGGGTCGTGCTGGGGGTAGTGTTTTAGGGTAGTGCAGTGGTGTTTGGGTAGTGTAGGGGTCAACCAACATGAATTTGTCCTTGTGTGATGTAACCAATGCTCATGTAAAGCACTCCAATACCTGACCAGTCTGCACTATATAAAACTGCAAAAAAACAAAAAATAAAAAGTGTTTTGCACACTTCTGTCATTGGGCTATACGTGGGCTACCTCTGGGTGATATTTGTGCTACATTTGGGCTCTTTTTTCTCTGGTGGCCATCTTGGGAGACTTATTTGTTATGAAGTTTCCTAATTTCGTCATTTACTGCAGTCTCCTCAGTAGGAAATGCTTTCAGTTTTTTACTTTGATTCCATCAAGAAGGCATTCAGTTGTGTCACACATTTGCCATAAATTCAGAATGTTAGCACTCTAGTTGTTCATTAGATCACTGTAGTAAAGCTACTGCTCACCAAGGAGTTAACTGGAAGTCTACTGCTGGTATTGAAAGTGATTGTTTCAGTCTGCATGTCAGAATTTTCTAATGAAATAGAAGAGGATTTGAGATCTCACTTAAAACATGCCCTAAATTTTCTTTTTGCAGCACTAACCATAATTTCTATGGCAAAATGAACCCCTTCATTTTGTTCCTTTTTAAATTAAATGTTTTAAGTGTTACCAGTTTATTCCAATCAAGATGGCTTCAGGTGTGCCATACGTTTGTCATAAGTAAGGCTGTTAGCACTCTAGTTGTTCTTTAGAACACTCTGGGAAGCTGCAGTAGAACACAAAGGCATCAACTGACAGGCTGCTCCTGTTGAAATATAACAGGAAGATATTTGAGATCTCACTTAAAACATGTCCTAATTTTTCTTTCTACAGCACTAACCATAATTTCTATGGCAAAATGAACCCCCTCATTTTGTTCCTTTTTAAATTAAATGTTTTAAGTGTTACCAGTTTATTCCAATCAAGATGGCTTCAGGTGTGCCATACTTTTGTCATAAGTAAGACTGTTAACGCTCTAGTTGTTCTTTAGAACACTCTGGGAAGCTGCAGTAGAACACAAAGGCATCAACTGACAGGCTGCTCCTGTTGAAATAGAACAGGAAGATATTTGAGATCACACTTGAAACATGTCCTAATTTTTCTTTCTACAGCACTAACCATAATTTCTATGATAAAATGAACCCCATCATTTTGTTCCTTTTTAAATTAAATGTTTAAGTGTTACCAGTTTATTCCAATCAAGATGGCTTCAGGTGTGCCATACTTTTGTCATAAGTAAGGCTGTTAGCACTCTAGTTGTTCTTTAGAACACTCTGGGAAGCTGCAGTAGAACACAAAGGAATCAACTGACAGTCTCTGCTATTGTTGGACGTACATGTTTTACTGAGAATGTCAGACTTCATTCTCACATGACTGAGAAAGATAATGTGAATTTACAGAAAATATGCTCTCATTTTAGCTTCTGGAGCACCTTCCAAAACTGTATGGGACAAGCATGTGAAAATAGTTCTCTCTCAAACATGATTCATGATATCCCAGCAGAAGGTTTTTCACAGGGTAAAATCACCTTAGAACACACCACAATTCCTGAAATTAGTATGGTACCATCAACAAATGAATTCTAATGTAACTAAAGTCTGTTATCACCCTTTATAGTTCTCCTTTTGGTAACCCTCAAAATCTTCGATTCACTACAATGCATTTCAATGGGGTACTATCATTTATATTGGTCCCAAGATGGCTGCCAGCAATTCCAGGATGAAGTGCTGACAGCCAATCAGATCTCACGATGACATGTGTGGTTAGGCTCCGCCCAGATATATATGTGTTTTTACTTTTGATTTTCTCAGCAACTACTGAACGGATTTACACCATTTAACAAAAAGGGTTCTTTCTGAACCAAGAACTACCTCTTTGCCAAATTTGGTGTAATTCCGTTCAGCAGTTCGGGCTGTAGCCGTGGCTAAAGTTTCCTATGGGAAAATGAATGGGGAAAACACGTTTTGGGACCCCCCTTTTTTCTCGGCCCCCGCTTGACGAATCACCCCGAAACTTTCAGGGTAGGAGCGGACCGGAGCGGGCCATAAAGGTTGAAAACTTCGCGACGATTCGTCAACCGACGCAAGAGTTATTTCAAATAGAATGTTGCGGATTTCCTATGGAAAATAGGTCCTAACTATAACTATCTACTGGCGACCGCCAGTAGATAATATATATATATATATATATATACACACACATATATATATACACATATATATATATATATATATATATATATATATATATATCCACAACACCAAGATTTGCCCTCCTTCAACTTCTTCTCATCCCAGTTGGAACAGAAGGGCACGAACTCCAGTTTTGAGGTCGCAAAGTTTCTTTATTTTTACACGATCATGCTGCCATAACGCGTTTCGGAAACAGCCGTTACCTTGATCACATGACTCAAATGCAATACTGCCTAACTTAAATACCACCTCCCTGCTGTGACATCATATCATAGACATAGTAAACAGCCTATCCGACCTTTTGCTGATTCATGGTTTATATAAACATTAATCTCACATCCCAACATTATTTCATCTAAAACCAATCCATTCTATATAAAGTGCATAAAAGAGAAATGTCAAAGCACCCTAAAAAATATATAAATAAATAAATATATATTTTCAAATCATGTATTAAAATTTCATATATTCAAATTTTAAAATTTCAATATAATAAATTACATTAGGATATAGGCATTGTTATTTACCTATTTTAAATCATATCAAGATTTAAAAACCCTAAAATGTCAAGTTTATAATATCTGCATAAATGCATAAGCCAATGTGTTTTGATGTAGTCATAACATATTGGTAAAATGTTCCTATAGGTACATTGATGCCTTTTTAACACTTGTACTATTTTTGGATTGGATAAGAAATTCTAGTAAAACATATTGACTGATATCAGCTGTCGAAAAGGTTATTTAAAGTGCTCATGTGCATTCTAAGGGTGTCTGTTATGAAGTAACTGTGCAAAAAGTGCAAAATAGTGCAACAAATAGTGCAAATCAGTAGTATGTCACATTCGGGTGGAATTTTGGTTTAAAATTATTTACTATTTTTTATATATTTTTCTAAAAAACCAAAGTTTCCTACATATTTTTAAAATGTTTATAAAAGTTTTTTAAAATATTTTAGGCTAAAAAACAGGGCGGAGGAGTGATAACATAAAATATTTTACCCAATAATAGCAAATTAGCTCTCATGGAAACATTTGTTATAGATAGTTGTGCATGTCTTCATTGTTGCTGAGGCCATTAGGAGTCTTACTGTCCAGCTCGAGTATCATGCGTGTTTCAAGCTGGCGTAAGAGTTTCTCTCTATTGCCTCCACGTCTTGAACTCGGGACTGCATTGATAACAAAATATTTTAGACACTCAAGTTTATTGTTGTGTATAGCCTTGAAGTGTCTGGCCACTGGGTACGTAACATCATTATTTACAATAGCCCTTAAATGTTGCAGAATTCTCACGTGTACCTGGAGCTTAGTGCTTCCAACATAATTCAAACCACAGGTGCACGTGAGCACATACACAGCAAAATCTGTTCTGCAATTATAGTTTCCTTGAATGGCTATTTTTTCAGTATCAAAAGCTGTTTCATAATGTGTAGTATTAACCCCAAATTTGCAGGCTCTACAGGATGAGCACTTGAAAAAACCATTACGTGGTTTAAGCCATGAGGTAGTGGGACTTAGTTCAGGACTGGCTTTCACTAGTTGAGTTCTCATAGACGGAGCCCTTTTAAAAGTAATAGTTGGAATAGCCGGTAATCTTGGAGCCAATACCCGATCTGTCAATACAATAGGCCAGTTTTTCTTTACAATGGCTTTAATTTTTCTTTGTTGGCTACTGAATCTAGTGATAAGCCTTGCAGAATTATTGTCCTCATCCTTTTTTGTTATTAATTTCTCTGTTGTGTTCTTATTTTCTTCACTGTACTGTAGTAACAGTGATTCCCTCGTTCTTGTTCTAGATTTTTCGGCTGCCTCCCTTAAGACTCTGTTGTTATATATATATATATTTATCACTCTATAGTTCTAGTTCAGGTTACCAGAGATAGGAATTCCTCTGAGTCCCTTATTAACTTTGCACCCGATTGACGAATCTCACCTATTGCCCCGACTACATTGGTTGATGATTAAGGGCCTGATTACATACTTGGTGGGTGGGATACTCCATCACAAACTTGACGGATATCCCGTCTGCAATATTACAAATTCCATAGGATATTATCAAACTTGTAATACGGCAGATGGGATATCTGACACGATTGTGACGGAGTATCCCATACACCAGGATCGTAATCAGGCCCTACATTTTTGGCGGCATTTGGTCAAGGCCTTGAAAAGAAAAAAGGGGCTCTAAAACCACACTTGTACTCCAATGCATTTTACATAGACTTTTGTATTTCACGTAGAGGCAAAACAGCTGAATGGATTATAATGAAATTTCACAGCAATGTACATTAGACTATTTAGATGATTCTTTTTGCTTTTGCAAGTGATGTTATGAAGTAGTTGTGAAGTTATAAGTGTCAACAACTTAGTGACATCTGTGTAGCATCTGTGTAGCAAAATACTACTAAAATTGGAAAGGAAGCCCAAAAAATAAACTACACTGCATATGTAAAGTTTCAAATTTACTGCATGAACAACTGAAAGACCCATGTACGGTCACATGCCAATGGAAACCTATAAACAAATGCATAACAAATAGAATACATCTTAATCTCCATAAGTTTATTTTGCATGCTCTTTGGCTCACAAAATAAAACTGTGCCGAACAAGCCAAACAAAAACCATCTTCCTTAAGTAGCCCTGCGCAACAAAATGAAAAAGCGACCTAGCAGTGAGCTACACAAACTACTATTTGGAGGACATGATAACTGGTCACCAGGAACAAAATAATAATCTCAATTTGTATAACAATAATAATTGTCTTTCACTCTCTTTGGGCTTCATATATAGCACAATCCTACTAAAAGTATCAAGGAAGCCCAAACAATAAACTAGACTGCATATGTAAAGCTTAAAAATTACTACATGAGCAACTAAAAGACATGTTTATGGTCACATGATTATGCAAACCAATAAACAAATGCATACCAAATACAATAGATTGAAAGAAAGAAAACACATTAAATCTGATTGCCACTCTGTAGTTATAATTTGTATAGTTAGTATTCCTAGAGAGAGGTATTCCTTGGATTTTAGCTCCCCAATAACTTTCCACCTGTTTGACGAATCACCACAAAACTTTCCAGACCTATAACATTTTCTGCCTTTTGAGATGATGTAAATTGTTGTAGCGAATCGTTAAAGGGGCGCAAAGATAAAAGGGGGGATACCACACGCATTTTTCTACCAATCCTTTTTCCATAGACTATTTGTTTGATGCAGTGCGAAAATGGCTTAACGAGTTTGCATGAAATTTAGCAGGATTATACATAATGGCGCACAGGTGATGCTTTTTGGGTACTGCAGTTAAGTAGGGTAAGTATTTTTTTAAGTTATAAAGCATTTAAACTTAGTGATTCCTGTCACCATGGTAGATTTCCGGGATTTCACAAAATTTTGTGAAACTACCACGGTACACGTCTGTAAACATATTTAAAAATACATAAAAAAAACATAAATACATTTACCTACCTATTACCACTTAAATAAAGTGGCAATAGGAAGGAGCCTACTACATACCTATAGCTAAGGCCCTAAAACTGAACATAGCCTAAAAGTAGCAAAAACAATATGGCTGCCTTCTCATTCTCTACAAACAGCCATTACCCAATTTTATACTGGCTTGTCATCAGCATGTACAACGGTACACTGCATAGTTACAGCGGTATATCATGGCTCAAAATAGAACTAAGACCTATCTGTATTATAGGATTGCGGTATCCTTGCATGGTTCACATGGGCAGCCCAATAGTTAAGTCAGATTTACAACGCAACGAAAGACCACCATGCGTAGCCTGACGTTGATTGGTTAATCTGGAGAGTTGCAAAGCAGCGCAATTTGTGGTTTTGCCTTACTCTGTACACCATAATCTAAATTTCTGCTAAATTTCACATACATCCGCACACTACGCCACTGTACAACACTCCACTTTATGCAATTCCACTCTTTGCCACTCCATTCTATGCTTCTCCACTGTACAAGATTCCATTCAATGCCACTCCACTCTACCTTACATTGTACGCAACTCCACTGTACGCCACTCCAGTTTATGTCACTTGATGTTACTCCGCTATACGCTATTCCACTCTACGCCACTCCACTGTACGCCACTCGAACTGTACACTGTTCCACTGTATGCTACTCCTCTTTACACCATTTCAATATATGGCACTCCACTCTATGCCACTTCATTCTAAGCTATTCAATTGGACACCACTCCATTCTATGCTATTACACTCTACCTGACTCCACTGTATGCCACTCCAGTCTGAACTACTCCACTGTACGCCAGTCCACTAAAAACCTCACTCTATGCCACTTCTTCGATACTGTTCCATTGGACGCCAGTCCAATGTACGTCCCTCCATTGTGTGCTATTACACTCTACCCAACTACTCTGTACGCCACTGCAGTCTACGCTACTCCACTATACACTCCACTCTACACCACTTCAAACAACGCTATTTCATTGGACGTCACTCCAATGTATGCCACTCCAATGTATGCTATTACACTCTACCCGACTCCACTGTACGCCATTCCAGTCTACACCACTCCATGGTACGCATCAGCACTCAACGCCACTTCATGCTATTACACTGTACACCACTCCACTGTACGCCAGTCCACTCTAATATATTACACTGTGTGCAACTCCACCCTATGCAACTTCAATGTATGCCACTCCATTGTCTGCCACTCCGCTATACGCTACTCCAGTATAAGCTATTCCACCCTATGCCATTCCACTGCATGCCACACCACTCTACGCTTTTCCACTGTATGCCACTCCACTGTACAACACTCCACTGTATGCTATTTCACTGTAGGCCACTACACTGTATTGACTGCACTCTAAGCCACTCTATTCTACGCTATTCCATTGGATGCCACTCCACTGTATGCTATTACACTCTACCCCACTTCATTCTACACCACTTCACTGTATGCCACTGCACTATATGCTACTCCACTATACGATATTCCACTCTACACCACTCCACTGTGTACCACTCCACTCTACGCTATTACACTGTATGACACTCCGCTATACACTACTCCACTCCAGTGTAGCCCACTCCGCTCTACGCCACTCTACTCCATTCTATGCTACTCCATTGGACACCACTCCACTACATGCAATTGCACTCTACCCGACTCCACTGCACACCACTCCACTGTTTGCCACTTCACTCTACGCTATTTCAGTATACACTATTCCACTATACGCAAATCTATGGAACTCCAATCTCTGTCACTCTACCTTATGGTATTCCACTCTACCCCACTCCGCTGTACGCCACTCCACTGTACACTCTACCCCACCCCACCCCACAATACACCACTCCAGTCTACACCACTTCCCTGTAAGCCGCTCACTATACACCACTCCAGTCTACGCTACTCCACTGTATGCCATTCTACTGTACACTACTCCACTATATGCTATTCCACTGTATGCTATTCCACTTTTTTCCACTCCACTGAATGCTTCTCCACTCTGCGCCTCTCCAGTTTACTCTCCTCCACTCTATATAACTGCACTCTACAAAACTCTACTACACTCTATGCCACTCTATTAGACTTTAATCCACTGTAACCCTTTACATTCCACTGTCCAAATTTGTACTTGACTCTATGCCTGCATACTCTATTGTACTCCACTCTACGACATTTTCCAACACTGTACAACACCGCACTCCACTCTACTGTATGAGATACCACTCCAATTTATGTTTCCTCGACACTACACTAAGCCACTTCAATGTACGCCAATCCACTGTACCCTACTCCACTCTACGCTATTTCACCCTATGCCACTCCACTCTTTTACAAAGTACAGTATTCCACTGTACGCTATTTCCACTGTATGCTAATCCACTTTACGGTAATCCACTCTACGCTACTCCATTGTAAGACACTCTCCTCCACTCCAGTTATAACTCCATTTATAAAGGTCTACCACACTTTATAACACTCTACAACATTCTACGCCACTTTATCCCCGTACACTCCACTGTCCAAATCTAAACACCACTCTATGCCTGCACACTCCATTGTACAACAATCTATTCCACTAGTCAACACTTTTCTTTATGACACAGCACTCCACTCTACTGTACAAGCCACCACTCCAATTTATAACAGTTGACTACCTATGCTACGCCACTACACTCCATGCCACTTCACTCTACGACACACGGATACACTCTATTGTGATTTATTCCGCACTCTGTTATGTCGCTCCACTCAACTCTACTCCACTGTACGAGACTTTGCCTCACTCTACGCTACTATACAACAATCTACTTTACACAGCTTCACTGTTTGACACACTTCTTTACTCTATCCAACTCCACTCTAGAACACTCTACTCCACTATATGCCACTCTTCGAAACTTTACTTCATTCTATACCCCTACACTCCACTGTGTAACGCTGTACTATACTTTATTCCACTCTGTGCCGCTCTATGATACGATAGTCCACTATACAACACTGTACGCAAGTCTTTGATGCCACTGCACCCCACTTTACTCCACTCTACTGTATTAAACTATACTCCACTCTACTCCACTACTCCACTCCATGCTATTTTATTCCATTGTACTCAATACCACAGTATGCCAATCCATTCTACCACACTCTGCAACACAGTACTTTACACCACTCTCCAAAAACCAACTAGACTCTATGCCACTCTAGTCTGCTGTGACTTTTCAACAAATTATGACACACCACTACACTCTACTGTACAACACAGTAATCCAATTTTTGAGACTTTACTCCACTCTACTGCATTCCATGACACTATAGTCTATGAAATGCCACTCCACTCTATAACACATTACTACCCCACACCAGTGTACTCCACTCTACTCCACTCTACTACACTTTATCCCACTCTATGCCATTGTACATACTCCACTCTACACTGCTCCACTGTCCGACACTCTACTCCACTGCACACAACTCCAATCTACAACACTGTGCTACTCTATGACACTCTACTCCCCTCTATACCAATCCAATCTAGGCCACTGTACAACACTGTATGACACTCTACAATATGATACACCACTCTACTATACAACACAGCACTCCACTCTACGACATTCTCCTCCACTGTACCCTACGACACTCCACTTGACAATACTTCACTCTATGGCACTCTACTTCAACCTACTTCACTCTGAAACACTCTGCTCTATGACAGTCTACAACTCCCTACTCTACTGTTCAATACTCCAGTCCACTAAACAAGTCACTGCTCAAGTCTATGATACTTGACTCCACTCTGAGGCACCATGCCACTACACTATAAAACACTTTGCTACACTACACGATACACCACTCCACTCTATTCCAATCTACAATACTCTATTCTATGACAATAGACTTTACTACACTCTCCTCTACTGTACTGTACGACACTCCACATACCTCTCCACTCGCGACACTGGAATCGACAATTTGTAACACATTTTTATTTAAAAAAATAAACAACCTTGAAATACAATGAAAAAAACAAAGATTAAAGCTTAGTTATGGTTAGGAAAACTTTTTTCCCTATACGAACCAAGCTTAAACTACACAAACGTTAAAAATTCTACAGTTATAGTTATAAATTTCCTCTACAATTCATCCACCAGCTTCAAAATAGAAGTACTACTTTATATTAAGTACCACACCATGTTACACACTCTTTTTTCAGCTCGCTAACCATACAACGCTACCTATTACTCGCCACTCTACCATGCACTGTGTTCTCAGAAATAATGATACTCCACTGTACAAAAATGTTTTCTTATGTGCAGCTAATAACGTACATAGATAATATTGAAATTTAAGGAATAGCATATATTTGTTTTTGTGAGGCCCTTTCCTATATAATGTGTGTATCGCATATGTTTATATATGTTTCTTTGATTATGATTTTTTATATGTTTTTTCTTTGTTTATGTCATTGTGTTGTGGGATTTCTATATTTTTGTCTTTTGAGGTTTACATTTGATGAGTAATCTGAGTTTGTCTATGTGCCAGCCTCTGCAATAAGTGTAAGTTCAATGATAAGAATCCTGTTCGTGAAATTTACGTTTTGGATGTCATTAATTATTCATATTCTGATAGGTGTATCAGTTATTATCAGTATGTGTGTATAATGTAAGTATGTATAATGTTGTGTAAAGTGTCGTTTTTATGTTATTTTTTTGTGTGATTGGTTTCAACCCTAATGAAGTTCCAGGATTGTAAGGAACCATCGAGAAAGCCATCAACATCCAACTCGCCACATTCATTGAAGAACACAACATCCTCGACTCCTCCCAATCCGGCTTCAGAAAAAACCACAGTACGGAAACCGCCCTCCTCGCCGCAACAGACGACATCCGCACCCTACTGGACTAAGGAGAAACAGTAGCCCTCATCCTCCTCGACCTATCAGCGGCGTTCGACACAGTCTCCCACCGCACCCTAATACGCAGACTCTACGACGCAGGAATCCAGGACAAGGCCCTCGACTGGATCCGCTCCTTCCTCTCCGGCAGGACGCAGCGGGTCAGACTCCCCCCTTTCCTCTCGGACCCCACACCTACCATCTGCGGAGTCCCCCAGGGCTCCTCCCTCAGCCCGACGCTCTTCAACATCTACATGGCTCCACTCGCCCCCATCGTCAGAACCTACGGACTCAACATCGTGTCATATGCAGACAACACCCAGCTCATCCTCTCCCTATCCAACGAGCCCAACACCGCCAGACGCAACTTTCGAGAAGGCATGGAAGCCGTCGCCAAATGGATGAAAAACAGCTGCCTACAACTAAACACCAACAAAACAGAAGTACTCATCATGGGCCCAAACCCCAATGCCTGGAGCAACACCTGTGGGCCCCCGCCCTCGGAAACCCGCCAACCCCCACGGACCACGCACGCAACCTGGGAATCATCCTGGACTCCGAGCTCAAAATGGAACGCCAGATCAACTCTGTCTCGTCTTCCTGCTTCCACACCCTCCGCCTCCTTCGTAAGACCTTCAAATGGATCCCCTCGAACACCGAAAGACCGACACTCACGCCCTGGTCACCAGCAGACTCGACTACGGCAACGCACTCTACGCCGGAATAAACAAAAACCTCACCCGCAAGCTACAGAACATCCAGAACGCCGCCGCAAGACTGGTCCTCAACCTGCCAAAACACTGCCACATCTCCCAGCACCTGCGCACACTCCACTGGCTCCCTGTCGAGGCGAGAATCACCTTCAAGATGCTCACCCACGCACACAAGGCCCTCCACGGTACCGGACCAGCATACCTGAACAGCCGACTCAAATTCCACGCACCCCAAAGGACCCTACGATCAGCCCAGCTCTCCTACGCCGTGGTCCCCCGCACCAGAAAGACCAGATCGGGAGGCCGCTCCTTCTCCTTCCTCGCGGCCAAAGCATGGAACGCCCTTCCGCTCCACCTCAGACAGACAACATCGCTCCCCATCTTCGCAAGAAACCTCAAAACCTGGCTCTTCGACAGACCCCCTCCTTGATGGATGGAACCTGCACCCCCCCCCCCCCTTAGCGCCTTGAGACCCTTACGGGTGAGTAGTTGCGCTTTAACAAACCCCTGATTGATTGATTGATAAGGAACGAAACGTATTGGCTGGATTTTAACGTTTATATTGAAGAAAAATAATAAAAGAGATACTTTGAAATTTATACTGGAATTTGACTTTTTTCTGGTGCACCTCCTCATATTCTGTAAGCTTTTGATCTGCTGGACAGTGGCACCAAACGGCAACACTCTACTTGTTGCGACTGGAGATTGAGGTGCAGCCTATACAGTCCACCGCTGGCTTTATGCTTTCTGATTCAACCCTACACTGTACTGCTTGAAACTGTACGCTACACTACTGTACACAACTCCACTTTACGCTATTCCACTCTATGCTATTCCACTATGCCCCACTTCATGTTACACTACTAGAGTGCACGCTATTTCAGTGTACACTACTCCAGTCTACAGAACTCAATTCTACTAAAATGCAGTTTTCACCACTGCAGTGTACCACAATGTACTTATGCTATTTAACTTTACAAAACTACATTCTGCGCCACTCCACTAAATGACACTTCAGTGTACATCACTAGACTCTATGCTTCTAAAATTTCCCCCACTGAAATGTATGACGCTACAGTATGCTACACCACATTATGCCACTCTAATTTATGTCTCAAGGTTTAACGCCAGGAAACTCTATGTTCATACAGTAAATATTACTTAAGCGTACGCTACTCCACTGTATGGCACTACACTTTTGGCTACTCCAGTATACACCATTGAACTGTAGCCTATTACACTGTACACCTCTGCAGTGTACGCTATTCCATTCCGCACTACTGCACTGCTTGGTACTCCAATATTCCCCACTCCACTTTACGCAATTATACTTTACAACTCTACACTGTAGGACACTCGACTTTACGAAAGCCCACTCTACACCAATCAACCTTATGCCACTCCACTGTACCCCCACTCCAGTGTACGCTATTCTAGTTTATGCCACTCCACTGATATTTGCCCCTACATTATACAACACTCCACTCTATAGCTCTCCACTCTATAGCACTCCACTGTACGCAACTACAGTCCATGTGAATTCCCCCTACAATATTTAGAAGACATAACTCTAGACATAACTCTCCTTTTTTTTTTTTTTAACAGAGTTTTATATAGCGCAAACTTGACCCGAAGGTATCGGGTATCAGAGCGCTTTACACGAGCACCAGTTGCGTTACATGAGGACACATTCATTTTTGTTAGGCACGGGGAGATTAAGTGATTTGCCCAGAATCACAGGATGTTGCGTGTCCTTGCCGAGACTCGAACCTGGTTCCCCAGATTTAAAGTCGACCACCCTTGCCGTTAGGCCAACTCCTCTACCACACTCCACTCTATGCTATCCCACTATATACCACTGCACTGTACGCCATTACATTCTATGCCACTGCAATATACGCCACTCGACTGCGTCCAACTTCAGTGTACGTTACTCCACTCTATGCTGCTCTACTGTATGCCATTCCAGTGCACGCCACTCCAGTATACCTAATTCCACTTTATTTCTCTCCAGTACACTAAAATATAATGTACCACAATACACTTACCAACACAATCCTCCACTATATTCTGCCACACTCCACTTAATAACACTCCACTCCACACCACTAAACTGTGCCAATATTACGCATTTGTTACTAACATTAGAAAAACCATTGACATTAAAAAAAACACAATGTTAAAAATAAGTTATAGTTCGGAAAACTTTAAGTCCAAAACAGAAAACTGGGTAACGGACTTGTGCCAAAGCACCTCACACTTTAACTATGATCCTATTAGTGTAATGGTTCGTGCACACTTCTCGGCAACCGTTACCCTTTAGTGCCACTGTTCACAGATTCATAAATTATATTCCATATGCACTGCTCCATATAGAATATATAGTTAGGAAAACATTCTTTATGTTTTGTATACACACCCAACTCAAACTACAGAAACATTAGAAACTACTGTTATAGTTAGATCTTTAATTTATAATTTAAGCACCACTTACAAAGTTATAGGTCATACTTATAACTCACATTTACACTTAAGCACCACCTTAAAATTCAGATAACTCGTGCAACTTTGCACACAGCCTTCTCACCTCACTCATCACGCTACATTTTGGAGCTGGTATGCATGCAACAAAAGTCAAAGCTGCACAGCCCAAGGAAGTCCACATACAGCAACATTATATTATTCTAAGGGATTCCACAGAAGTAGTTAAAAGGCAACACCCAGGAAAACTCACAACCCCCTTAGTAGAGAGCCTGGACTCCCCTAAGAAGAAGTGAGAGTGCAACAAAGAGAGAACCACAGACAACTTAGTAAATGATCTAAACTTATTCACCGAGGAGAGAAGAAAGGTCCAAGATCATTCTCTCAAGATAATCCACAGACACCTCAGTTGACAGTCTATACATTTCACCCTGAAGCAGAGTAAGGCCGTGGACATCCGCAGATAACTTAGTAAAGAGTCTGTGGTATCCACCAGGAGGCAGTGAAGATGCCACAGTAAATTGCCTGTGGGTTCCACTGAAATGCAGTGGAAGATGAAGTGCACACAAATTCAGATGCTGGATCTAATGAGATGTAGAGGAAGCTGCAGTGCACACAAATCCAGACACTAGAGGACTTAAATTGTCAGCTCAGAAGCAGTGAAGGCACCACCTGGGGAAATCCACAGACACCTCACAATAGTGTCTATGGGGAGCACAGGAAACCCACAGACCTCGGAATAGAGGGCCTATGTGGTACATACAGGAGTGGTTAGGGTGCAACTCAACAGTGTTTGTGAGGCTCAAAAAATCAATCGGAAGAATGCATTCTGATTACAGAAAGGTTAGGGGGAAAGAGTGAGAAATTATGAAAAGGGGCAAAGCGCAGGGGTTCAAGATATCATAGGAAGATGTCCTTCCACTCTGTGCTCTTTACCCAAGTGCAGGGGCGTAGCTTGGTCAGTAAGATTGGGGAGGTGTAAACTTCAGATTTCGCAACAATCATGCTGGCATAGTTTGTTGAAATACATTATATCAGAAGCACGACACAAGGGAAGCTTAAGATGCACTGGAAAGAGAGAGAAGTGTGGACTGTTTGGAGTACTGTTGGGTTCTGTTTCTTTAATGCTAGTGCACATGCCACCATGACCATGGGTTCCATGGTAGAATGGTGGCATGGGGAATGGTCAGGTCAGCTGTTGGTGTCTGCTCTGACCGGTCGCATACTCTGTACCTGAATAAAGGAACTTTTCTCACCTGACGACTCCTGCACTTCCTTTCACTGACGACGACTGGATTTGGACCCTGGACCGGCAGAGCACACCTTTTCGCTTTGGAGGTTCTTCACTCACACGCCGTTTTCCTCATGCTGCTGGATCACCTTTGGACGTAGTGAGCTTTGTTTCTTGCCCTGCAACCTTTGTGGTGAGTCAACGTTTGCCGTGAGCCTTGCTCCCCCTTCCGCTGCATTTGCTGCGACCGCCGTCTTTCTTCCTCCCGGCGGGTCCTCTGCATTTTGTGGTGCTCCCAAGCTGTTTTGCTGTTGCCTTTCCCCGCTGAGCCGAGGGATTTCTTCGACGTCTCTGTGTTTCTCCGCCCCTCCTTTTTGCTTGCCAGTGTTTCCCGGGCATTTTCGGCGGTGTTTTGATCTTACGTGACATCACCGCAAACCCTTGGATCTCAGTCTTCAACGGTTTCCCTGCACCCAGCAACCACGACGCTGCTTTACTGTTGCTCTGGCAACCATCATTACTCTACGTTCTTTGCGCTCCTCGCGCTGCTCGACGTTTCCTGCTCTTCGGTTGCCATGGCAATCAGCTACAATCTACATTCCGGCAGCATTTCAAGCTCTCAGCTGTGATCAACCACGACGCTGATTTACGCGTCCTTCAGTTTGTGTATCGGTGATACACACACCTTGCCTTTCCACATTCAAAGTGCACGTTGGTGATGCGTACACCATGTACTTTGCTTAATTGTCTACAGTTTTCACGAATTCAGCATTTTCGAGTGCACGTCGGTGACGCGCACACCAGGTACTTTGTCTTATTTTCTTTACAGTGTCTCTTTTGCAACACTTTCAAGTGCACGTCGGTGACGTGCACACCAAGTACTTTGGCTAAACTGTTTATTTTTTTGGGTTAAATGTTCTTTGGGCATTTATTTCTCCCTGCGCATCGGTGATGCGCACACCTGAGCATTTTCTTTGTGTTATATTCAACTGCATTTCATACAAAAATGTGTTGATCATCATCATTTTTGTTTCTTTTCTTCTTTTTCTCAACTAAATTGTTTTCTTATTTTTAAGCACGCATTTTAAAGCAGGTGTTATCCTTTTTGCCAGCACATTTTGCACATTTGTTTCTGGTTTGTTCTACCATTTAGGCACTCATTTGCTAATATGCAGCAATCTGTACTTCCTCCATCTCATTTTCTCCCCACCCCTGGAAATCATCCTGTGGAGTGGGAGTTGTGATTAGAAGGATTTGAGGCTTATCTAGAAGCCATTGAGGCAGAAGTTTTTACACAAAAGATAAAATTTGCTTTATTACGCCACACTTTGGGCACGGAAGGAAGGAAAGTTTTAAAAGATTTACCTCCGGCTGTGGTTATGGGGGGAGGGTGACCGAGTTGATGAATATGCTTCTGCCAAAAGGATGATGGATGCCAGATTTAAAACGAAACGCAACATCATCATGGAAAGGCATAAGTTCTACATGAGGAAACAATTGCCTGGTGAATCTGTTGAGGCCTTTTTAAGTGATCTTAGAGTTTTAGCAGCAACTTGTGAGTACAAAACTTTTGAGGATGAAATGTTGAGGGACCAGTTAGTTGAGAAAACCAATTGTAGAAAGATTCAAGAGAAACTTTTAACAACAGATAACTTAACTCTAGACAAAGCTTTAGAGATAGCCAAGAATATAGAAACGACAGCCATGTACATGGACCAAATGGCTTTAGAAACCAAGGTTCATGCAGTTACAGTAGACAAGGTTGTCAACAAAAAGGACATCAAGGGTGACAAACGTAAAATATTAAAATGTTATAGGTGCGGTAGAAGAAATCATTTGGGGAATGCTTCTTTCTGTCCTGCTGCTGATAAATATTGCGCGAAGTGCAAAAAGAAGGGGCACTTTGCAAAGGTGTGCAAATTTAGACCGGCTAGTAGCAAATCCTCAATCAAAAAGGTTCTGTCTGTCGATACCAAGTCCCAAGTGGATTCTAACTCAGACAGTGAGGACGGAAATCAGATTATGATGATATCTAGTGCTCATGTTGATGAGTTTTTGAGTGTTGTACATCATCCTCACGATATCAATGATACAGTAAATGATCCTGATGTCTTAAAGCTTCAACCTGTAAGTGTCAGGCGACCGTATTGTCCAATTGGTGTAAATGGTAACAACATTTCTATGATGGCTGACTCTGGTTCCTTCTTCACCTTACTTGGTCCTGAAGAATGGAGCAGATTAGTCGATGTTCCCTTAAGAAAATCCCTGGTTAAACCTATAGCTTATCGAGGCAAGCCTGTTCAGATCTTGGGGTAATTTGATTGCTCTTTAACTTTTAAGGGGCACTCTACCCCCGCCACCGTGTATGTGGCGGAAGATGGCTCTTCACTTCTTGGATGGTTGGAACAGAAAAACCTGGGCATCATTTTAGATCCCAATAGTCCTGAACAGGTTCTCCTCAAAGACTATCTTAAATCTGTTTTCACTGTGGGGGCACATGATTGGAAAGCATCTTTTCCACAGGTTTTTTGCCAAAGCCTTGGAAAAATAAAGGGATTTTCTCATCAGATAATTTTGAAGCAAGGTGTTCAACCTGTCGTGCACAAGTCCAGACGGGTACCTCTTGCCATGAGGAAAGAATTGTCTCTAGAGTTAGAATCTCTTTGTCGCCAAGGTATCATCGAACCCATAGAGAGTTCCGAATGGTTGTCCCCAGTGGTTTTAGCCAGAAAAGGGAATGGGGCCATTAGAATGTGCATAGACTTGAGGGATCTAAATGACAGGATATGGGTGGACAGACATCCCCTACCCAATATCATGGAGATGTTGAGTTCTTTGAAAGATGCGAAAGTTTTTACTACTCTAGACATGTCTTCTGCATACCATCAGATTACACTCAAGAAAGAATGTCACCATCTCACATCTTTTGCGACTCCTTCTGGTGCTTACAGGTTCAAAAGAATGCCGTTTGGCCTTGCTTCAGCTTCAGCCATATTGCAAAGGGTCATGGAGGACATGTTTTCTGATATTTCCAATGTCAAACGTTTTCAAGATGACATTTTGGTTTACGGCAAAGATCTAAAATCTCATGACAAAACTTTGGCCATTGTGTTATCAATTCTAACCGACCGAGGTGCCACTTTAAGGGCAGAGAAATGTAAATTTGCAGTGGACGAAGTAGATTACCTGGGTTACAAGTGGTCTGCCAGGGGGGTAGAACTAGGGGTGGGCAGAGTTGGCGTAGCACCACTACGCGGAGTTCCACGGAGTTATGAATAAAATGTGTGGAACAGGAGCCCACGTCCTGCGGCCAGCCGAGGGTCCGTGTGCCCGGGACGGGTGTCCCTCGTGCCCGGGCAGGCTCCCAGATCTCCCCGGCCTGGCTGGGTTGAGAAGCAGGGACCGGACCAGTGGCCTGGGTTTCGGGCAGGGCCTGGGGTGTGGGAGCCCCCATCCTGCGGCCTGCCAAGGGTCCGTCTGACCTGGACAAGGGTCCCTGGTGCAGAGCCCCGAGCCCTCCAAAGGGCAGGGGGGAGCCCTCTCACGAAGGCTCGGGCGGGACCGAATGACGCCCATCTGATCACGCCTTTTTCTCTCGGCCATCTGGTCGTGCGCAATGCTTTCCAATGGGGCGACCACGGCCTGGAAGTCCCGATGAGGGCTCGTCCGCCTCCCCGATCCCAGCCAGGCCTCCCTCGTCTGGCCCGCGGCATGGCAAAATGCCCGGGACGGGCTCCATCAGTCCTGGGCAGTCCTCCCCTGGGCGTCCGGGTCCGAGAGCTCCTGCGAGCCTCCCAGTGCCTGAGGCCCAGCTGGGTTCTCCGAGCCCCCAGGAAGCGGAGCCCCGAGCCCTGCAAGGGCAGGCGGGACCCCTACAGCAAAGGCTCGGGCGGGCAGATGGGCGTCCTTCGGTCACGGCCATCTGATCACGCCTTTTCCTCTCGACCATCTGGTCGCACGCAATGCTTTCCAATTGGGCGACCAGATGGCCGGGCCAGCCTGGAAGTCCCGATGAGGGCTCGTCCGCCTCCCCGATCCCAGCCAGGGCTCCAGGAGGTCGGGCGCCTCCGCACCCTGGGTCCCCTCCGTCACTCAGTGCGCACGGGTTACCAGAAAGAGGGGTAGCTTTCCTCCAGATTACTAGGGGAAGGGTATGCCGGAACACCCCTCCCGGGCTGGCGGTTCTCAGCCGGGGACCAGATGGGCTAGGCCCGGACAACACCTCCCCACCGTCCGGGGCTCCCTCCTCCGGCCCGCAGCGTGGCACAGTGCCCGGGACGGGCTCCATCGGTCCTGGACAGTCCTCCCCCAGGCGTCCGGGCCCGAGAGCTCCTGCGGGCCTCCCCGTGCCTGAGGCCCAGCCGGGGTCTCTGAGCCCCCGGGAAGCAGAGCCCCCAAGCACTCTAAAGGGCAGGCGGAAGCCCTCTCGCGAAGGCTCGGGGTGGGCAGATGGGCGTCCTTCGGTCCGGCCATCTGATTGCGCCTTTTCCCCTCGGCCATCTGGTCGCGCGCATTGCTTTCCAATGGGGCGACCAGATGGCCGGGCCGGCCTGGAAGTCCCGATGAGGGCTCGTCCACCTCCCCGATCCCAGCCAGGGCTCCAGGAGGTCGGGCGCCTCCGTGCCTTGGGTCCCCTTTGTCACTCTGTGTGCACAGGTTACCAGAATGAAGGGTAGCTTTCCTCCGGATTACTAGGGGCAGGGTATGCCGGAACACCCCTCCCGGGCTGGCGGTTCTCAGCCGGGGACCAGATGGTCTAGGCCCGGACAACACCTCCCCACCATCCGGGGCTCCCTCCTCCGGCCCGCTGCGTGGCACAGTTCCCGGGACCGGCTCCATCGATCCTGGGCAGTCCTCCCCCGGGCGTCCGGGCCCGAGAGCTCCTGCGGGCCTCCCTGTGCCTGAGGCCCAGCCGGGGTCTCCGACCCCCGGGAAGCAGAGCCCCCGAGCCCCCTAAAGGGCAGGCGGGAGCCCTCTCGCAAAGGCTCGGGCGGGCAGATGGGCGTCCTTTGGTCCCGGCCATCTGATCACGCCTTTTCCCCTCGGCCATCTCGTCGCGCGCAATGCTTTCCAATGGGGCGACCAGATGGCCGGGCCGGCCTGGCAGTCCCGATGAGGGCTCGTCCGCCTCCCCAATCCCAGCCAGGGCTCCAGGAGGTCGGGCGCCTCCGCGCCCTGGGTCCCCTCTGTAACTCGGTGCGCACGGGTTACCAGAAAGAGAGGTAGCTTTCCTCCAGATTACTAGGGGAAGGGTATGCCGGAACACGCCTCCCGGGCTGGCGGTTCTCAGCCGGGGACCAGCTGGACTAGGCCCGGACAACACCTCCCCACCGTCCGGGACTCCCTCCTCCGGCCCGCAACGTGGCACAGTGCCCGGGACGGGCTCCATCGGTCCTGGCCAGTCCTCCCCCGGGCGTCCGGGTCCGAGAGCTCCTGCGGGCCTCCCCATGCCTGAGGTACAGCCGGGATCTCCGAGCCCCCGGGAAGCAGAGCCCCCGAGCCCTCTAAAGGGCAGGCGGGAGCCCTCTCTCGAAGGCTCGGGGCGGGCAGATGGGCGTCCTTCGGTCCTGGCCATCTGATCACGCCTTTTCCCCTCGGCCATCTGGTCGCACGCAATGCTTTCCAGTGGGGCGACCAGATGGCCGGGCCGGCCTGGAAGTCCCGATGAGGGCTCGTCCGCCTCCCCGATCCCAGCCAGGGCTCCAGGAGGTCGGGCGCCTCCGCGCCCTGGGTCCCCTCCGTCATTCGGTGCACACGGGTTACCAGAAAGAGGGGTAGCTTTCCTCTGGATTACTAGGGGCAGGGTATGCCGGAACACCCCTCCCGGGCTGGCGGTTCTCAGCCGGGGACCAGATGGGCTATGACCGGACAACACCTCCCTACCGTCCGGGGCTCCCTCGTCCGGCCCACGGCGTGGCAAAGTGCCCGGGACGGGCTCCATCGGCCCTGGTCAGTCCCCCCCCCGGGCGTCTGAGCCCGAGAGCTCCTGCGGGTCTCCCCATGCCGGAGGCCCAGCTGGGTTCTCTGAGCCCCCGGGAAGCAGAGCCCCGAGCCCTGCAAGGGCAGGCGGGACTCCTACCACAAAGGCTCGGGGCAGGCAGATGGGCGTCGTTCGGTCCCGGCCATCTGATCACGCCTTTTCCTCTCGGCCATCTGGTCGCACGCAATGCTTTCCAATGGGGCGACCAGATGGCCGGGCCGGCCTGGAAGTCCCGATGAGGGCTCGTCCGCCTCCCCGATCCGTGCCAGAGCTCCAGGAGGTTGGGTGTCTCCGCGCCCTGGGTCCCTTCCGTCACTCGGTGATCACGGGTTACCAGAAAGAGGGGTAGCTTTCCTCCAGATTACTAGGGGCAGGGTATTCTGGAACACCCCTCCCGGGCTGGCGGTTCTCAGCCAGGGACCAGATGGGCTAGGCCCTGGCAACACCTCCCCACCGTCCGGGGCTCCCTCCTCCGGCCCGCGGCATGGCACAGTGCCCGGGATGGG
This sequence comes from Calotriton arnoldi, assembly GCA_963921515.1. Classification (NCBI taxonomy): domain Eukaryota; kingdom Metazoa; phylum Chordata; class Amphibia; order Caudata; family Salamandridae; genus Calotriton; species Calotriton arnoldi. Next base: position 164,440 of record CAWUFW010005615.1, read on the forward strand.
CTCCATCGGTCCTGGGCAATACTCCCCCTGGTGTCTGGGCCCGAGAGCTCTTGCGGGCCTCCCCGTGCCTGAGGCCCAGCCGGAGTCCCGAGCCCCCGGGAAGCAGAGCCCTGAGCCCTCCAGAGGGCAGGCGGGAGCCCTCTCTCGAAGGCTCGGGGCGGGCAGATGGGCGTCCTTCGGGCCCGGCCATCTGGTCGCGCCTTTCCCCTCGGCCATCTGGTCGCGCGCAATGCTTTCCAATGGGGTGACCAGATGGCAGGGCTGCCCTGGAAGTCCCGATGAGGGCTCATTTGCCTCCTCGATCCCAGCCAGGGCTCCAGGAGGTGGGGCAAGTCCGCGCCTAGGGTCCCCTAAGTCTCGCGGTGCGCACGGGTTACCAGAAAGAGGGGTAGTTTTCCTCCGGATTACTAGGGGCAGGGAATGCCGGAACCCCTCTCGGGCTGGCGGTTCTCAGCCGGGGACCAGATGGGCTATGCCCGGACAACACCTCCCCACCGTCCGGGGCTCCTTCCTCCGGCCTGCAGCATGGCAAAGTGCCCGGGACTAGCTCCATTGGTCCTG